>CM076966.1:16590043-16607543 GCA_039105355.1 Benthosema pterotum
GGGGTTTTCAACCTTTTTGACTCCAGGGCCCACCATTTATTCAGCATTTGAGCCACGGACGACCATTTGAGGACATTTTAGCCCCACAGATCCCACAAACTAAAGATTTCCTTTGCTTCTGTCCATGAACATTAATCTTCTAGTTGTACTAGATTAGGACTGATTCACATGATGAATATTTTAACTCGAGAGTGTAAAAATGAAACCAAATCAAGAGTTACATCTGGTTAAACAACTTAGCTGGGGACCACCTGGAACCCTCTCAGGGACCACTGGTGGTCCCCGGACCACCTGTTGAAAACCCCTGGAATAGATGATGGAATTTGTTTCTCATTTAAAAGCTATAATATGCCTACTATACAGTATGCCACTATTATTTCCAGCATTGTTTCATCTGCGGATTAGCCAACATAAATTCATTATATAACCACCTGATCCTAATCCATCCTAATCTGCGGATGATCCGTGGTATCTGTGGTCAAATCCACAATCCGCTGATATCTAGTGGCTTCTGGTATAGCGTGTTTATGTTCCTGGCTGTAGTGCAGTGTTTTTTGTTGTTCTTTCATTGCATTTATGTGCCATTTTATTAACTGTATAATCCTCATTATTTTATTTAACTCTCTGTTTGCATGCAAATAATCCATCACTTATCTAGTAAAACTGCTGTGGACAATGCCATTCCTTTTGCACACTCATTAGACCATTCATTGCTCATTCGTTGGTCCCCAGACCCAGGGATGACAAATATTGGGTCTAGTCAGGTTTCAGAACTATTATAATGAGCATTAGTGAGGACCACCAATTGGCAACACCATCACAAAGAGTGGAATGTTCCTTTAAGACAAAGTCAAAGCAAGCTCAGGCCTTTGCATCATTCTCTACACGTACGCACCTACACACATACAGCCATTAAGAAAGAGACAAATTGCCCAATTAAAATGTCTCCGTGTGGAGTTCCGTTTTGTGTCACGTTTAAATCACGCTGACTTCTTCCGGCCCTTATCTGCGCTTAATTCCATTAGAATGTGCAAGAACTCAATCTCACAATTATTCCATGTCTGCTAATTCACCTGTCTCTGCACAGTGGAAACCAATTGAGGTAATTTACTGATTCAATTGTGAACAAACGACCGAGGAGAGAGAGGAAAGAAAGAAAGAAAGAAAGAAAGAAAGAAAGAAAGAAAGAAAGAAAGAAAGAAAGAAAGAAAGAAAGAAAGAAAGAAAGAAAGAAAGAAAGAAAGAAAGAAAGAAAGAAATGAGACAGACAGACAGCATGGGGTGGAGGGAAGATGTCAGAGAAGGAAGGAAAGAAAGAAGGAAGGAAAGAGAAAAGGAAGGAAAGAAAAAAATAAAGAAAGAACGGAAGAAAGAAAGAACAGAATGACTTCATCAGGTCAGCAGGATACTTTGGACGGTGTGTGAAATGAAGGTAATAAAAGTCTTTGTATGTCAGAGTGAAATAGAACAGGAGGAAGAGAGGAACATATTACCCATGGTGCTTGTTAACGGAGCCGAAATCACACATTGGTATTAGGGGGCACAAGAATGTCATCATGATGTAGAATGTCATCATGATGGGACCATAAAGAGTAACAGGAAAGAATCATGGGAGGAATGTCTTCACCTCAAAATACTGCATGAGAAGTCGGCCAAGCATTTCTGTTCCATGCTGTTTATCAAGTCTGGTGTCTAGTTTCAGACAATTATCTGCCTCATTATAGGCAGATAATTAGAATCACTCAATAATAAAAACAACAATAACGTATTCTATAACCTAACATGAGTCAAATGATCAGTCATGATTTGTCTGTATGCAGCTGTACTTTGTCCTCAGGTGAAAGGGCCAGGTAGGTCTAGAAATGGAATTGCCATATGGGGTTGGTTTACAACTTATCCACCAATAGATATTGGTCTTAGAAGTCTCTCTTCTCAATCCTTGGAACGATGGTGATTTCACAGAACCAGCCATCTCCATTTTAAAAGCACCATTGATTTCGGAATTGGCCAGTAATGTGTTGAATATGACTTTTAAAAGTGTCCACTTAATGGGGGAACTTCAGTCACGTTTCTTCTCATTTCTTTGCTCGCTTTTGCCATTGTTTATACATGCATCTTCCAAACTGTGACATACCCACTTTGATTCCAAATTCAGGGTAAGAAAGATGAGGGTGTTTTTGTTGGTTCCAGTTCTGATCCAAGTCAGTACATTGTTTCAAACATGGGTGGGAAAAAAGTAATGGTGATTATCCACCCTCTGGTTGTTCTTTTATCATGGTGTCAGATGCCAGGAAGAGTGCCCGGTGGGGTTCTACGGCCCCCAGTGCGACCACAAGTGTGACTGTCAGAACGGGGCCAAGTGTTACCACATCAACGGCGCCTGTCTGTGCGATGAGGGATTCAAAGGACCCAGCTGCCAGGACCGCTTCTGTCCAGCCGGTCTCTACGGCCATGTCTGTGACAAGTACTGTCCCTGCAACACAGCCAACACACTGAGGTTGGCAACAGACACTGTCCCCCTGTAACACCACAGTTAGTATAACAAACACTGCCCCCCTGTAACACCACAGTTAGTATAACAAACACTGCCCCCCTGTAACACCACAGTTAGTATAACAAACACTGCCCCCCTGTAACACCACAGTTAGTATAACAAACACTGCCCCCCTGTAACACCACAGTTAGTGTAACAAACACTGTTCCTCTGTAACACACAGTTAGTGTAACAAACACTGTTCCTCTGTAACACACAGTTAGTGTAACAAACACTGTTCCTCTGTAACACACATACACACACATACTGTACACCTTTGTAGTGTCTCTGATGAATTTTGTTTGGGTGAAAAGAGTCCTCCATCTCCCAGTAGAAACATGTATTAAAATGAACGTTTCAAGCCTAGCAGGTAGTAATACACTTATGTATCCTTTTGGCCAATATTCGTTCTCATCGGTCGATATCTTTATTGGCAAATTAAACTAAGCCGAATTAAGCCGATTAACTATGTTGGCCATAGTCTACCAAGCTGTAGATTCTGGACATTTATTTATTGAATTGAATATTCATAGTTTCAATGGCATGAAAGGAGGAAATAAAAGTAACAAAAACTAAATAATCATATATTGGTATCGTCTATCGTTTAAATTGTTACTTTAAACATTGGTATCGGCCAAGAATTTCCATATCACTGCATATCCTACTAGCAGGTTTTCTTTGGGTCTTGCCTGACTTTTTGATGGATTGAAACGTAGTTAAGTTAAATAAAAGGTTCTACTGAGATTGTTCAGACCCCCCAGACATCCCTTCCTAATACAGTGCTAAACACACGTGCACATGTGCATGCTAACTGTGCTTCCCGTTTGGACCTTAGATCTAACCATTTTGAGTGACATTGCTGGTATTATTCCTGCAGCTGCCACCCTCTGTCAGGAGAGTGCACCTGTGCGGCGGGGTGGTCGGGGCTCTACTGCAACGAGACCTGCCCATCGGGCTACTATGGAGAAGGTTGCATGGAGCCATGTAACTGTGACAACGGAGCGGACTGTGACGGAGGCACCGGAGCCTGTGTGTGTGCACCTGGATACATGGTGAGTAATAGCACGTTTGTACAACTCATGAAGAAGGTAGTGCATGCACACTGTAGATAAACATCTCTGAAATGTTATTGGCCATCAGATTTCATTGGATCTTCCTCAGGACATATATACGTGTGCATCCTGATGAGGATCAATTAAGATCTAGTGCGCAGACATTCTATTATTCTTTTTGAAGTACAACTAGAACGGCAAGAGTTGTACCACTAGAAGTACAACTGCCCTTTTGACAGAAAGTTGGTGGCAAGGGCCTTTCTGACAGAAAGCCCTCAGGGAGAAACTTTTTCGCTATGATCGTGTGCATCATCTGAAAGCCACATTTTGGTTGATGCTTGGCTAAGCCAGGCTAGGCTTGAAAAATACATTTAACACAGAGTTTTTGTGCAGAGGATCTTTACTTCTGCGTGTCTGATCTAGGATCGTTATCTTGTCAGCCCTGCCCACGTACTGTATATTCCTTAACAAAGTCAAACGTTTCCCCAGCAGACGGTCTAATAAAACATCTTTCCTCTCCTGCACAGTAGTCTACTGTAGGTTTGGATGACTTTATGAATATTAGATTAACACTTAATTAAACAGATAGCATGTTGTGTGTGGATGTGTTTTAATTGGCACACAGCTCCCAGGTGGACGCTTTCAATCAATGGTGATGTTTGAAATGCAAGCCGTTGAGCTTTAGAAGCAGCTGTTTGTCTAACAGCACACTGGGTGGGTGTGGAGGTCCTAATAAGGGCCAGGTAACACATTGTGCTTCATACTGTACCAGGGATAGTATAGAATATTATATAAGTTAAACCCACTAATACAGCTCAATGATGATGCTCAAAGGTTGTCGATATCAACAAGCTGGTCTTTCCCTTCAGGGGTCGCCACAGCGAATCATCTGCCTCCCCAACTAACTTAATGTGTATCCTCTTTCACTAGCCTTCATCTTCCTGAGCTGTAGGCTACAAGACACGTGTCTGTGGCTTTTATAAGCATTGAACCAATGAAAAGTTTCATCAAGTGTTCTAAACCAGGGCCCACCTCAGGTTTCTAAAAAACTTCAAATAGCAGCACCAAAACAAATGAATGTTTGAATATGAATGAATGTCTAATACTGTACGTACTGTACTGGATTCCCAGCCTGAATTGGTTATAATTTGAGCCATGGACCACCATTTGATGACATTTAGCCCCACAGACACCAAACTAAAGATTTATTTTGCTTATGTCCACAACAAAACTTTCAAACATAAAGATCAAAATGACCATTAATCTCCTACATTCTCTTGTTGTGTAGACCTTGGGCTAATTCAGATGGTGAAAATTTTTAAATCTTGTAAACATGAAACCAAATGGACCCGCAAGGGTCCATTTCATGTTTATGCTCTCAAAGAGTTATATCTGTTTAACTAACTGTCCATCATTCAGCTGAGAACCACCTGGAACCCTCTCAAGAACCTCTGGTGGTCTCCAGACAACCTGTTGAAAACCACTGGGCTAGAAGAAATGTGTCTGTGGCTTTTATAAGCATTGAACCAATGAAAAGTTTCATCAAGTGTTCTAAACAAACATTAGCTGTTAAACGATAAGTGCTTCAAGCAAACATTAAATAAGCCATAGACTTTGTTGCCACATGACATAATCCTGAAAGCTAAGAAAATCAGTCTTTTTCCACCGTTTTGAATGCACAATGTTTCCCCCCTGACAGAGACATGGCACTCTACAGTACAGTATGGTGTCATTCAGATGGTTAACAACCTGACTGCACAGAGTGAATGCATACCGTATAATGTACCCTCAAAGGCACCTTACATACATCCATGTGATCCGGCTACATTTAAATAAATCATCAACGCCATCAATCAACATGCAGATAGATGTCAATGCATTATAGATGCACATACATGCTTTTATATCCAAAGAAAGGTGGGTGGAATATATTGGTCTTCTCTCTGTGCAATAAGATTCGTGCTCCCAGCTGGAAGACATCGCCTCTGTCGGGCGGAAACCTCATTATGTGCAAAACCGGTACTTTTCAGGATTCAAATCAAAAGTAGCTAATCTACAAACTCAAAATGCGTCAGTACACCCCATGTTTTCAGATTGTGGATCTTCTACTTTTGATAGTAGGGTGTTCATTAAAAAAAAAAGTTAGAATGTTGAGATGTGGGCCCCTTTGCAATGATATGATCCAAGATAATTCAGTTATTCCTAATCCTACACTTAGTGGTACAGTGGAGTCAAAATTTGTAAAAGAAAAGACAGGAAAAGAAAAATGGGTATTTTTAGTTAGTAGGTAGATAAAGTTATCACAAACTTTGTGTCCAAAAACCTGTGGTTAGTTACATTTTTTTTTTTATACATTTTGGTCAAGTGCTATGGCGGTTTGCAGCTGAATGAGTCTTTTTTGCGAAACTAATACTTGGAGTGGATTCAGCATCATGGAAACCCTGTATTCATACACGTCACATGTTAAATAAAGCATGGTGACATTTTGACTTTTTGGCTTTCTATAGGTTGTTAATAGTATGGTCACATATGCCAATTATGAAAATTGCTAAACAAGTTAGCATCTGGTAGTTTCTACATGCTGGAGGCACATACTCATCATTTCTTACATGAAACCTTGGTATACTCGACATGGGTCTGGGTTCACAATGAGGATCTATGGGCCAGCAAGTGGACTGTAATGTAGTCTCTCACATGGTGGGACTGAACTTCCCGCTCTAAAATATAAATAAATAATCCCAACATTAATCTATTCAACATAATGACTTGGTTTAGAGTGGACCAAAACAACATGTGAGACATGATTACAAGGTCATTGCAAGGATTTTCTTTTGCCAAGCTTGATCTTTCAAAGCTTTGGTTGGTGGCTCCTATGGGAGGATGATGCCACATTGTTCAGAAAACTGCGTTCCCTCCTGAATGCTCTGAAGTCTTTTTGTACCTCATGAAATCATTTGATGTATCCTCTCATTCTGTACTATACCAAAACTTGTATTATCACTACTGGGTGGAGAAACAAATAGAATTTTAAATGAACTTGTTATTAATGCTTTTCATTGGTTGAGTATTTATAAAACTCACACCCGTAATATTCAGAAATAATAGCGAAAAGGCTTTATCTGGCTCCATTTGTATGCTGTAGTTTAATGAAGTAGGACATTCATAATGTAATAATTACCATTCATTGCTTGTCTTTGCAGGGTGAGGACTGTTCACTAGCATGCAGTGCTGGACTATATGGTATAAACTGCACCTTGTCCTGTTCCTGTGAGAATGACATATCCTGCTCTCACATCGATGGATCCTGCATCTGCAAAGAAGGTAGTTGCATCCATGTTGACATTGTGTGAATTTGTGTTTATGTGCATGGTGCCAAACCACACACTTGTTTGTACACCAGCTGCTTTAGAATGGCTAAAACAAAATACATATGGTTGGTTATATACAGTGTGTTTTGTAATAATGATCACAATCTGCAAAGTAGCTATTAACTCAAGTCACAATGAGCCCTTCACAAAGTCCCTCCTCAATATGGCCTTGTCCAATAAGGATGTTAGAAGAGGAAAGCTTGACCTGCATAGCACCAGTTGATGCAGTATTTGGACTGGCATTGGACAGTGACTAAACTACGACCCAAAGGGTGGGGTTTTAAGCACACTACTTAGGAGCAGTGTTAGAAGCAAATATTACTTAGAGAGTAATATATTACATTATTTATTTAATATATTTATATACTTTTGTGGGTGGTGCATATATATATGTACATATATGGTGCATATATATATATGATGTGAGCACCGGACAACACCAAAACTCAAGACAGAATGCAAGTTGGCCACCAAGGCCATTTAATGGCAATTATAAGTTCCAGTAATAGCGCTTTCTCATATAATCAAAATCAAAATAAAGTCTCTTTAACATAGAATGTGTCCGTCTCCAAAAGTTTCCCCTCCGGCTGGAGGAGATAAGGTGGGGCGGACAGGGGAATTCCCTCCCCGGCGCTATGTGAAGTATTTTAATGTCCCACTAGGGACCCCCCAGGTAGGTGGATATTAGTTCTCATCGGACCCCCCTGGGGATGTGCTTGTGCTGCTGTCATAGATTCTTTCGGGGTGGCGGGTTACCTACGAGAGAGGGAGAGATGTGGCTTAGTCACAGTCTGAGATTCACAGTGATATGCCTTGGCTAGTGAATGTGCGAGATGTCGCTTACCGCCGAGCTGGCCCAAACTGTCCCTCTCGGCTGTCAGTCGAGGAGTGAGAGCAGGCGCAGCCATCCGGCACCTTTTAGTGACGTCGGGGGTGTCGCAGTTGTTTCCACTTGGCCATGGACTACGTCAGCCGGATAGTAGCGATGGTTGATGACGCGACCAAGTAGGCGGTGTCTTCTCGGCTGCGCCCTGCCCCCACTCCACTGACTGCAGCAGGGACCGTTATACTCACCCGGCGGCCGGTTGCCTAGCGACACTCCACTATATATATATATATATATATATATATATATATATATATATATATATATATATATATATATATATATATATATATATATATATATATATATATATATATATACAATCTTTTCAGTCAGAAGAAGAGTCACCCACTTTACAATGTAAAGTGAGCATCTTCTTTCACCAATGCAATGCTATTGAAAGCAGCAGCATGACAAAAGTAACTAGTAATATTAATAGAAGTAACCGCAATATTATTACTGATTCGTTGGACGTAATCTCATTATATTACAGAATGAAGATTATGTTACAGAAAAAAGTAATAATTAGCAGTTACAGTTACAGCCACCTCTGCTTAAAAGTACTGAAAACTAAACACTGAAGAAAAAAGTCAAATAAAATACCTGGTAGCTACAAAACATACTTTGTTTGTACATGTAAATGTACTGTGTAGTACAGTATATGAATAGATACGTGGTTACTTTACGTGTACTTACACCACACTCACTACAAGAGCATCTCTCCTTCTGAACTCCCAATCGTTGAATCATCAGTACAACGAGTAGGAAAAAAAAACGTCTTCAGCACAACCACACATAGTACATTACACTAACATAGGAGTGTGTTTGACAGAGACAATGATGTTCATGCAGTTTGCTGACATGGCTCGGTGCAGTATGGCTGCATTTAAATATTTACGCTCACGTTTCTCCGCCTCCCGCTGGGGGTTGCTGGGTAATTGAAGTGCTGACACATCTTCTGAAGGCTTCGCATGTGGACTCAGGAGCTGGCTCAGTGTTAAGCTCCTTTAAATGTGATAATGAAAAGAGTAAGTCAGATTCTGATGAGGATTATCAAAGGGTACTTTTTATTTATTTACATTTTTTTTCCATATAATCTACAGCATGAGTTTTTAACCGGTGGTCCGTAGAAGTATTACAGGAGGTCCCTGAATGAATGAATGAATGAATGAATGAATGAATGAATGAATGAATGAATGAATGAATGAATGAATGAATGAATAAATACATTTCCCCCATTTATCAACTTTGGCTAACATCTTCATTTTAAAAGTGCTTTATTTATGAATATAAATAATGATATCTAGCCTGCTGGCCCTACTGTATATACAACAGTTAACAAAAGCAATGTAGGCCTCAATAGTAGTGGTTCTCAGGTTGCTCTTAGTCAGAATGGTGGTCCCTGGGGAAAAAGTTTGAAACCCCCTGATCTATTCTACAGTATGTATTGTTTTAATTAAAAAAATCCAATAGGATGACAATCAGTCAGTTACAACATGACATTATCCATAGCCATTGGCCCTCTAGGGGTTGTTTTCTAGCTCGCCACATCAAATGTTTTCACCTATATTAGCCGGCCTTGTTAACCATAATAGCAGATATACCAGGTCACAATGCTTCGATAATGTCAAAGAAATGTAAATGTGTATATTAGAACACTTACAGTTTATGGTTCATGTTGAGCAAAAAGCCTGGAAAATCTATACGATCCTTCTTAGGAATGTACGTTGTAAATCAACTATAGTCTGTGTTAAGATATTGATCGAGGTCATAACACAATCCATTAGCCCTTTCGTGTGACAAAATGACCCTTAGACTCAAATATATTTTATACTTAACAGACTGGGTGTATAAATTTATCAAAAAGAGAAAAGAAAAATAAATCTTATACTGTACTGTATATACTGTATGTGGAGCATTGTGAGCTTGTAGTTTTATTGTCAAACAGTCAAACGATTTGACTCTCTGTCTCTCTCTGTGTCTCTCTCTGTCTCTCTCTGTCTCTTTGTCTCTCTCTGTCTCTCTCTCTGTCTCTCTCTCTGTCTCTCTGTCTCTGTCTCTGTCTCTGTCTCTCTCTCTCTCTCTCTCTCTCTCTCTCTCTCTCTATCCCCCCTCTTTCTCTCTCAGGATGGCAGGGCACAGACTGCTCTATGTCCTGTCCCAGTGGTACTTGGGGACTGAACTGTAACCAGACATGTGAGTGCTCCAACGGAGCAGCATGTGACCCTGCTAATGGCACCTGTACCTGCTCCCCAGGCTGGAAGGGACTCTACTGTGACACACCTTGTCCTGTGAGTGCTTGCCCCAGCTCACACACTCCTTCATTTTTGGGGGTGTGCAAAAACACACTTAAGCCAAACTGGGAGTGTGATTAATAAATATTTGTGAAAAGGAAAAAGTTGATGATGCCAAAGTTTTGGGGGGGACAAAACACATTTGATGTTATATTCACATTATCTGTGGATGTATTCCACAGAGAAAGTGGATCGCACAACTTTAAAGCTCCCAGTGTGCAATTATCTTTCTTGTATATAAAATATAATTAATTGCATGTCACGCTGCCAAAGTGTTATTCTGCTTCTGTACCTTGATCTTCTGAAAGTCTTCTTCATCATCATCAATGCAATACTTCCTGTCAATTGCTGTGTGTGTGTGTGTGTGTGTGTGTGTGTGTGTGTGTGTGTGTGTGTGTGTGTGTGTGTGTGTGTGTGTGTGTGTGTGTGTGTGTGTGTGTGTGTGTGTGTGTGTGTGTGTGTGTGTGTGTGGGGGTGTGTGTGTGTGTGTGTGTGTGTGTGTGTGTGTGTGTGTGTGTGTGTGTGTGTGTGTACTTATTAGGCTGAGAATACTAAATCATGTTCTGGTGACTGGCAAGAGCATTTCTCCCAAATGCCACCTAAAGTGGCTACTGGCCAATCGCACCACGTCCTTGCGCAAATGCATTGGCCAATCACAGCACATCATTGACCAAGATCAAGTGTAGTGGCCAATCACAGAGTGCCCTTGCATAAGTCCTCTGGCCAATCACAGGTCGTCTTTTTGTCTACAGACTTCTAGACTTTTTGTCTACAACAGTACAGATGGTGTTGTAATGTTGAGTGCATGTGTTGAGACAGGAGGGCACATAGCAGTATCATGTTCTTATGCTACGTGTGTGCACGAGGGTACTACTTACAGTATTCTAATAATACGTGTCTCTATTGTTTACTGTCCAGGAGGGTACCTATGGTTTGGAGTGCACAGAAATGTGTGATTGTGTCCACGGAGACAGCTGTGACCCTGTCACCGGATCATGCCGATGCATCGCTGGATGGACTGGTGAGTTGTGCTATATACCTCATGTCATCATTGACGTATTCTATTGACTGTTAGAGTTAAAACATTGTTAAACCATGCAGCGGAAAAATGATGCGATCACATGATTTCTCTTCTTCATTGATCCTGGAGGTCTTTTACTACATCGGTGGATTTCAATCAGTGATACAGGGACCAGCGGCCCTTGAGAGGGTTACAGGTGGCCGCCAGCTAATTGATTGAGAGTTGGAAACCAAATGGACACTTATAACTCTTTAACTCTTGAGAGGTTAAAATTAAACCAAATGGACCCATATGGGATACGGGTCCATCCTAGTAGTGCTCAATGACTACTGCCCCGTTGCACTGACTCCCATCATCATGAAGTGTTTCGAACAATTAGTCATGTACAACATAAAAGAAATCATCCCTTCCACCCTGGACCCCTTCTAGTTTGCAGATCGGGCCAACAGGTTGACCAATGACACAATCTCCACCGCACTCCACTCAGCTCTCACTCATCTGGACGCCAAGGACTCACACGCAAGGATGCTGTTCATAAACCTTAGCTGAGCATTCAACACTGCCATTCCCAGCATCTTAAACAAAAGCTGGATCTAGCTGGCAGTGAACAATTCACTGTGCAATTGGTGCTGGATTTCCTGAAGGGAAAACTGCAGGCAGTCCAAGTCAGCGGCAACACATTACCCTGAACACTGGAGCCCTCCGAGGAATGTGTGCTCAGCCCCCTCCTCTTCACCTTGGTGACCCATGAGGACAAATCTGTGGTTGAGCTCCTCCATAACAACGACGAGTCCAACAAGTACAGGGATGATGCCCCCCCGCCATTGACCATCAATGGAACAGTGGTGAAGATAGTGAACATTAAGCAAATTCCTCAGGTTGCACATCACAGAAGACCTCTCCTGGAACACCAACAAAAAAGCTCAGCAACGCTTCTACTTCCTCCGCAGACTGAGAAGAGCCAAAGCCTCGACTCACATCATGTGCTCCTTCTATCGAGGCACCACTGAGAGCATCCTGACCAGCTGTATAACTGTGTGGTTTGGTGGCTGCGCAGCGTCCTGCAGAAACCCATTGCAGCACCTTCCTTGAGATCCTTGGTGCCCCCCTCCTATCCCTACAGGACATCTTCAACACACTGACCCGCAAAGTGGCGCAGATCACAGCCGACACCACCCACCACACACATGGCTTCCTTCAGCCATAGCCATCAGAGCAAGGAGGAGCAGGCTGAAGGACAGTTTTGCCCGTCAGGATGCTGAACTCTCTGCTCTCTGTATGTCTTGACATATTGTGACAAATAAAGAACCTTCTAAGTTGATTTGGTTTCATTTTTACAAGGGTTCTGTTATTGTTAAACATCTACCTAATTGCAGAATGTAAAATAATTGTTATTTTGGTCAATGTTTGCCTGTTATCTCTCCTAAATATACAATATAATTGTGGACAAAGACAATATTCTTTCGTTTGGGTCCGAGAGGCTATTGTTGGAGTCAGCAATGTCAATGTTGTTGGAGTCAGTCAGTCAATTGTCAATGACTCATTGTCAGTACATCTATTTTTGAACAGCCAAGTTAAGCCAACGTTATACTTTCCCAGTTCCAATTAATTCATTTGTGTGGAGTAGAACGTACATTATTTGCCTAGCATTGAAACACAAGTAAATAAAAGTACTCCAAATTGTACTTTCCACCACTCGGGGGTGGTTTTCACCCCCCGAGCACTAATCACCCATTTCCATCTTTGAAATGTTACATTAGTAAGTGCCGTGGTTTTGCTTGTAGCGCTGCATAATGTTAACCCCTAATTGTCAATCAGTGGGGTCTGTAAGTGCTATGATCAATATGAAAGCTGATGAATATGGAGAGGACTGTTTCAACGCGTTGCCAGGAGCAGAACTGCTAATGATTTGACATCAGAAGACGTGCTCAATATATCGATGAATGTTTCAAATTAAAATTCAAAGCTAAAGTTGTACTTAACTTTGGCTTTGAAGAATCATCACTTTTTAATCAGGCACACTGAGACATGTTCAGACAATACACATACATTACCCACACACAGTTGTTTCCACATTTGGTTAAACATCTTGAACCCTAGCATGTTCCGCTTATCTACAAGCTTGCAACACGATCATTAGGCTTGCAGACCCTGGCATTTTTAGGTACTTTCAGACTGTGCTATCATAGCCTAAAAAATATATATGGACAAAAAGGCTGTGGAATTGGTTTTTAACAGACCCGATTTGCAGCCTCTAGTTCTGCGAAATATGTCTGAGTTTAACAGGAAATGTATTATTGGTGTGAAGCAAGGTGTGAGTCTGACTCAGAGTCTGACTCAGTACACAATCACCCTCCGAAAGCATACCCTGCTTTATCATCAAATGCAAAAATGAAATGGACCATAATACAATGAGGAGCTGGTCTGGGGGTTTTGTTTATATGGTGTTAAAGCTGTATTATTTCCATTGGCTGTAAGTAATCCGTCCCAGTTTGTTGAAGATAGGTTGCTTGTTTTGGTTAAATGTTTCTTTGTAGATTCTGTTCTCGCGTCCGAACAGAACTTTTGATCTGCCATTTATTTTTCAAACTGAAACCTCTTATCTCCATAATATGTTCATTGTTAAATTAAATGGCCTACTTGGCCATATAACAGCATCACACAAATATAATCAAATTGCAGATCCGCAAGCTAGAAACACATGCAACAAAGTAGACAACACCCCATATGGTTGCCAATCCTCACGCCTTGTGACATTACAAGACGTCATGGAGACCTTTTAGATCTTCATATACTGTATGGATCTGACCTTGTGACTCACGGAGACCCTTAACGCCTCCATATATGGACATGTCTCTTGACATCAAGTCTTGTGACATGTCACACCGCCATATATGGCCATCTCCATATATGAAGATCACAACACTAACTTCATCTAACGTTGGATAACCATACATGAATGGAGAAGACTGGATCATCACCTCAATCTGCATACATGGAGCCGGCTGATCTGACCTCATCAAACCCCATTCTCTCAAGACATGCTCCATATATGGCTATTATAGAATTTCATTCCATATGTTGATTTTACTCTCCATGCCAAAGCAACAACACTCGCCCAGCAGTCTGCCGTTACCCAGGTGGATGCGTGTACACACGACCTCAGCCTCAGCATCTTACTGATGAGAAGTACAAATGTAATACAACACACTCATCAGTGACATTGACGTGGATGGAATAGAACTTCCCTGCAATCAGCAGGTGTGTGTGTGTGTGTGTGTGTGTGTGTGTGTGTGTGTGTGTGTGTGTGTGTGTGTGTGTGTGTGTGTGTGTGCGTGTGTGCGTGTGTGCGTGTGTGTGTGTGTGTTTAGAGAAGAAAGGTTTGGATTGGAAACACTGATCTAACATTAGTCGTCATGGCAGCCTGCAAATGTTTTCTTAACATCAGGCAGAAACCTCAGTAACCTGTCAATTATTTGCTGAATGAATTGCTGAGTGAATTGATGCCCTACTCGATAACACTGCAGCATCACTCAAAAGTAACAGATCTACGAAGTACAAGACCGAGCTTTGAGCTCGTAGATCTGCTACTTATGGCGTTTTTGAATGTGAATGCTGAAAACAAACAGTACATTATGAGCTTTCCACCCGACAGAGATAATATTCTGTCCAGGGCATTCATGTGGTAGTGGTAGACAGGATTTGCTGTATACCATGTACAGACTGAACAGACAGTGACAGAAATACAGTGGGACTTCATGTCTCACAGTAACATGCTCAAATGGCTCCACATTTTACACACAGTTGCTAATTTCTCTGGCAAGGGTGTACGCTTATCATCCCGCCCTCTATATCTTCACATGAGTTAATATAAAACACTTTTATTCGGGCATATTCCACCTCCATGGCTGGACAGTTACAAACTATTCTATTGCAATGCAACAGATTTTATGTTGTACATCGGCTCAGTGTGTTTGTGTAAACATCATCTGTGCATGGTGTTCAATTACTCCACACAGAGCAATGTGTTCTCTGGCAGCAGCCGCACCAACTAGCAGCTTATCTCACCAAAGTCTCAGCAATATAGTGAGCATGGTGTATTCACACCATGCTCACTATCAAACAACTTCATTATATAACAACATGAGTACATTGATTTAAGACACTCTTTCACATGGACTGTGGTTGGTTGGTAATCGCAACATGCTATTGAATCTATTGAAAGGGGTCCTTAGGGGACAAAAAGGATTAACAATTAAGATGGCTACTCTTCATATCCTTTTTACCATATCTTAGGCCTACTTTCTTTTTGCTCTTACATTTCATATAATGTATAATATAATGTCCTTTACAAATGAGGTCCCTGTTGTGCTCGAGTGAAAACCATCAAGCTTCTAATTTCTA
Organism: Benthosema pterotum; assembly: GCA_039105355.1. Taxonomy (NCBI): domain Eukaryota; kingdom Metazoa; phylum Chordata; class Actinopteri; order Myctophiformes; family Myctophidae; genus Benthosema; species Benthosema pterotum. The sequence goes on from CM076966.1 coordinate 16,605,602, forward strand.
TAATGTGATGGAGTATGTGTGCATGTGTGATACACTGTCCCTACTTGTGATCAGCACAGCTCTGTTATGTTCTCTAAACAGGCTTGTACTTGCATGCACACACGCGCGCGCGCGCACACACACACACACACACACACACACACACACACATGCACACTCACACATGTACACATATGCAAGGCTGATGAAAGACTGGGACACTGCATCATAAAGTGAGTGAGGATGGATCAAAATGTCTCAGACAGTATGTACCAGCTCACTGTGTTTTCAGACAACCACTTTGAATAGAGCAGCCTTGCAGAGATAAGAGCAGTAACTGTACAAATAATTAAACTGATAAAACAAATAGCACAAGATTCAGGATCTGACCAGAATACTGAACAGTTTTGGACATATGAGGTGTTCACCTGACAGAGACGATAAATCTGTTTATGACAGTATAGTTCATCCCCTCTAAATCATCATAAATTATACTTTGAGCTTTGAAACGCATTGGGACATTTTCTTGAGCTCTCCATCTATCTATAAATGCACCATGTCTCTGTACGTCTGTATGCCTACGTGTTGCTTACGTATGTGTTTATGTTTATAATGCACATAACTTGAGAACGATTCGTCCCACCATTTTGATTCGTCCCACAAAAGGTTTCTACCTTGGCTCTGGACAGGGCCCCTGGCCAGGCTCACTCCATATATGGAGCTGGGCTGTTCTGACATCAGGGAATGGATCTCCAGCTTCCATCATTACTGACTCTGTGCTCTACAGCCAGGCATCGGTTTAGTATCTCTAGTCTAAATCATTGTCCTTTCTTCAATCTGTGTAGGCCAACTCCTCCCCCCACTGAAGTGGCCTTAAGTAGTGAACCCCCAAATGCTGAAAGAAAGAAAGAAAGAAAGAAAGAAAGAAAGAAAGAAAGAAAGAAAGAAAGAAAGAAAGAAAGAAAGAAAGAAAGAAAGAAAGAAAGAAAGAAAGAAAGAAAGAAAGAAAGAAAGAAAGAAAGAAAGAACAGATGGATGGAACATCCTTGTTACAAACACAGAAGTTTAGTTAGATTCATTACACATTTGACTGCAACGATTTGCAGTGAAATGCTAATTTACAACATCAGACCGCCCACCTCTAAAAATACTAAAATGAAGATAAACAAAGAAACAAGACACAATATCAGTAACAACGTAAAGCAATTCATTTTGTGTGTGTGTGTGTGTGTGTGTGTGTGTGTGTGTGTGTGTGTGTGTGTGTGTGTGTGTGTGTGTGTGTGTGTGTGTGTGTGTGTGTGTGTGTGTGTGTACATTGTGCGTTGTGCAGGTGTGCGCTGTGACAGTGTGTGTGAGGAGGGCCGCTGGGGACCAGACTGTCTGTTCAGCTGCAGCTGTGAACACGGAGGCTCCTGCTCTGTGGAGGACGGGACCTGTACCTGTAGACCTGGATACCGAGGAGCCACCTGCAAAAGGAGTGAGCACACACGCACGCCAGGGGCGGATCTAGGCATGGCCATGGGAGGGCAATGCCCCCCTAAATGCCCAGTCTGCCTCACCAAACACGATGGCATGCAAAACAACCCCGGATATTTCAAATTATAGTGCCTATATTTAAAATGATTTGAAACTGTACTAATGCTACTAACTAACTATGCTTGTACCACCACTAAACCAACACCATTTCATCATTGAAAACAGAAACCTCTCTGAGTCAGACCTTTAGCTTTATGCATGCTGCAGGTCTGTTGCAACTTCAACAACAACTGATGTTATTATTGATGTTTAATTGCCTAATAGTCCTGTAACCAAAAATGGTATGGGTGCGGCCCATACCATTTTCTCCTGCCCCCCAATTGGGAAATGTTACATCCGCCCTTGACGCACGCACAGTCACACACACACACACACACACACACACACACACACACACACACACACACACACACACACACACACACAC
>CM076966.1:16612543-16725043 GCA_039105355.1 Benthosema pterotum
TTTTTTTCTTTTCTTTTCTTTTTTGCGTTGCTTATTGTTATTAGTAGTAGTATTAATGAGTATGATGAGAGCTCATCATACAGTCACAGTCAAAAGGTGAAGAGCACACCGGTCCTTGTGAGCTGCCAGCTAAACCAACAGGAGAAGCACTAATCGTACAATCACAACAATCTGATGGCTGGTTGGTTTATTTGTTTGGCAGTGCTTTTTGATGATGGGGTATGATTATTAAGAATTAATCATTCCCAGTCTGCCGTTGTGCCATTGAGCCATCTGCTCACTGTATTCAGGCTGGATCACCCAGAGATGAGATAATGTTAAAATAAAATGGCTGCTGTTCATCAGAAACCTTGTATCGTACATAATCTTGCTGCACAAATGCACGTTACTTCAGACAGAATACACTTGTCTTCTACTATACCATGTGGCTGTATACAGTGTTATGCTTATGCATGACAAATACATCATTCGCTGGTGTTGGCAATTAACTGATCAATTGCGTGGGTTATTTAATTCTACATTCTGTAATATTCTATTTGTGAGTTGTCTGACTATAGGTCACTGTGAGCTTGTAGATCTGCTATTTTCAAAAGATGTTTTACACATTTTGAACTTGTGTAATAGGACATTCTGCACAATGAAAAGTTTTACTTTTGAAACTTTAAGTGCATTTTGATGCCAATTCGTTTGTACCTCATTTTCATGCAGGAATCCTACCTTTAACCGTTCTAGATTACAATATTGCTATTTTACTTAAATATAACATGCGAGTGCAACTTCTATTGCTGCCAATGAACAGTATTAACAAGACCTTGTGACAGTTTTGGACTTGTACGTTTTCTACCCGACAGCTAATATAGAAACTAATTTAAAATAATTTCATCTTAAAAGTATGGGTATTATGTGAAATGTGGCATTCAAGTGAAACATCACCCGCTCAAATTCATGACTCCTGTTTGATGCAGTACCATCAAAGATTGGTTGCTACTGACACACAGTGAATTACTCAGTCTGCGTCTACAGTTCAATACGCAGCAGTTACATAAACTCATAAGTCATCTCATTAAACCTCATGAACTTCAGCTAACACTGAAAACTTGAAATATGTCTCGCAAACTGTCTCATATTTCTAATCTTACGTCCCAGGTCTCCACAAGACAAGTGCCAAGAGCCTGTGACAGATGCCTGACTGTTGGGAGACACTGAACATATATTCACACGTAGACATTTTTGGGGGAAGTGTCATACCCGTACATTTAACCACCCTAAATCCTATTCAGCCTATACAGTGGTTGGACACATAATTATGTTTGTTATCTGAGTAAAAGTATCAATATTGCAAAGTAGAAATACTTTTTTTTTTTTTTTTTTTTTTTTTTTACAAAAAAGTACCCAAAATGCAAAGCCCTAATGTATTGGTATCTAAACGTGCTTAATGTCATAGTAATTTTTAGTAAAACTCTAATGAAAATAGCAGCACTACAAGCATCTTGTATCAAATTGTAGATATGGCAGAAAAAAAACATTGAGTGAACTTGAGTGAATTTGTCCAACGTATCCGATGTAATAGAGTCCTTCACGGGTCCATTTTCAAGGAACCGACTCGATTCAGACCCGAACGTAATCGGAGCCGCTCCGCTTTGGACCCGCTGCTATAATTAACATGACGGCTCCGGACCGTTGAATGCCCGGGGCGATTTAACCCGGCTCCGAGACGAGCCCGGTGCTATTGTTGAAATGATGGCTCCGGACCGTTGAATGCCCGGGACGATTTAACCCGGCTCCGAGACGAGCCCGGTGCTATCATTGAAATCATGGGTCCGAACCGTAAATGTCCGAGTACCCGAAATGTCCGAACGCTTTAATGAGTTCTACTAGTATATTATGAATAAGACGGAAGCTTACTGTTAGTTGTACATGGTTGAACACCATGCTGAACACGGACTCGACTCACAGCATAGAAAATAAATCCACGTCGTCTTTAGATGTTGAATCCCAGTAGTAGCTGTACTTTTCTTCTTAGCCATCCACCATTGTGTGTGAATAAAAATAATAATCCATAGTCAACTATTATAACTGCCGTCTCGTGATGGTAGATCACACAATTCATATCTCCGTTGTGGAAGAGTGGTTTCTTTTTTGTTTTTGTGGTCTCTGTCGCACCAGCAGCAGACCATAGTCTTTATTGCTTATCTTAATAATTATTATTATCACGATAGTTAAGTTGTTGCCGTCTTCGTGTGTGTGTGTGTGTGTGGGGGGGGGGGGGTGTTGTTGTTGTGATGATGACGTATGCAGTAACTTCCTGCTATGCTAAAGTCACGTGACTCAATGCTTGCCTCTCACTGGCCGGAGGAGAACAAGGGGGGATGACGAGGGTGATTGACAGCTGTGGCGGCCAATCCCCGGGTTTTGGGTGTAACCCGAGGTCCGAGACGCCCCGGAACCGGCCTGATTGTACCCGGGACATGCAGGGGACATGCAGGAACCGGCCTGAACGAACCCGCGACATCGCGGAACCGGCCCGTTTGTGCCCGGATGTCATTTCTTGTAAACGGAACCGGAACCGGCCACGGGCCGGGTCGGTGCTCGGGCTTTATCGGGTCTCGGGCTAACCCGAAGTACTCTACGATGTAAGTAAGTAGCCTTGCCAGGCCATGATGTCAGGAGGCCCATGTGAGCCATTGAGACCCATATAGGTCAGGAGCCTATCTCCTGTTTCTGTAGCAGGAGGCAGCTTGTACAAGTACACCCCCTGGACATGACGCTAGTATATCGCAGGGACTTACCCCCAAAACATATCCGATGTACAGTAAAGCAGCTCAAGTCTGCTTTACTGAGACCACTTAGTGAAGTGGTCTTAAAATGTTACTTAATGCATTCTCACGGCAAATAAGGGTCTGACCAAACATCAAATGTTTGATGGCTTGGGGGTGCAGAACCTGTGACAGAGCTTGCTGACTATTGGCTCATTGGCTAGATCGGTGCCAAGTGACACGTCACTTGTTTGACATTGGGGCAAACGTGACATGTTGCGTTTGCCCCGATTTGGGAGCGAGAGTGCCAGCATGTTGAGTCACCATTGTAAACTACCAATACAACTGCACAGTCAAACTATCTATGCAGAGAGTCAGTGTTTTGCCTGAGCATGCAATGGTGTCCTCACAATGATGTGAAAAGAAAGAAGACAAAGTTGCATTCACCCCCCCTCACTCTTTCTCTGACTCTTTCTCTTCCAGTGTGTTCTAGTGGTGTGTATGGTAAAGGGTGTAATCAGACATGTGTGTGCACTAACAATGGCGTGTGCAACCCCATCGATGGCTCCTGTCAGTGTCACCCTGGATGGTTAGGGGACGACTGTTCTGCAGGTGACAAACGCACGCATGCATGCACGCACTCACATGCACGCACGCATGCACACACGTGTACACACACACACACACACACACACACACACACACTGTTTTGCAGATTGATTGATTGATTGGTTTATTAGTCAGAAATATGAACAGTTTGTGTAAAAAAATGTCCCATTGACTGTGTTGTGACTGTGGGTATCACTCACTTGGTATGATTGAGGGCAATATGTCTCTTTTACTAGCCACTAAAAACTTTTAGAGTTCTACCTTGCTAGCAAATAACACAATAGTTAGACCTGCAACTATGAAAACATTGAGGTTTAGTTGCTGTCGATAGATGCATGCAGGTGTCTCATATTGAAAATAAGATAGATGCATGCAGGTGTCTCATATTGAAAATATCTGATGTACAAGCTTTGTGTGAGCTTGTAGGTCAGCAATTTGTTTGCGGTTTTGGGTTAAAATTTAAATTACATTTCAGTAAGAGTCCCAAAATGGTAAAAGTGCTGTGTGCCTGTGTCTACAGTGTGTGCGCAGGGTTCCTGGGGCCCAGACTGCATCCATGTGTGTAACTGTCACAATGGAGCACAGTGCAACCCTGTGGACGGAGAGTGTAACTGCAGTCCTGGATGGACCGGACTCTACTGCACTCAACGTAGGTCACATACACACACTCACACATGGAGATGTGCCGATTTATATCACTTTTACTTCATCTATCTGTGAGCTCCCAGATATTATTAAAGGTGCCCATGTCAGTACACTTCATAATGAAGGACTCGACTTTTATTGTATCGTTTGCTCAAATGTTTTTTGGACCAACCATTCCTACAACTGCTTTAGTTAGAATGAATGAATGATGATGATGATGATGTACATTCCAGCAAATAATGATCAACTCAATGGTGCAAATGAAGGACACAAACACATGCATGTAGAGAACACACACACACACACACACACACACACACACACACACACACACGCACACACACACACACACACACACGCACACACACACACAGTCCTACACCTCCTCCTGGTGGCCGGTGTAGAAACTGTATCCTGTAGACTCATAAGCCCCAGCAGTCATGGTTTATTTATGGCCTGAAACCTTTCCCACCATTTAGAGTCTGTCTGCAGAGCGAGATGGGACCCTGTTCAATCATTTGAAGTAATCCCATTGGTAAACACACACATCAATCACTGCCCAAAACTGTGAAACTCCACTGCATCACTTATTGCACTCGCATTGTTTTCACCCGATGTTGATTTGAGTGTACTCTCTTAAAATCAATTTGTTTCAAGCAATGTCAAGAGATGCCTATGTGCACGCACGCGGGTGTGTGTGCCTGCATGTGTCTGTGTGTGTGTGTGTTTTATTGATATTCAATCATTTGAATACTACATAGTGCATATATGTCTGTCTGTCTGTCTGCCTGCCCGTCCCTCCAGGTTGTCCCACAGGGTTTCATGGGCATGGCTGTGCTGAGGTATGTCACTGTCAGAACGGGGCTGACTGTGACCACAGGACTGGAGTCTGTTCCTGTCGGACCGGATTCATAGGACATAGCTGTGAACTGAGTAAGCGCATTTGTATGTATGGGTGCCTGCATGCACACACACACGCACGCACGCACGCACGCACGCTCACACACATTCACATGCGCGCACACGTGCATGTGTGTGTGGCTGATACTCACCTCAGTGGCTCTATTCATGGTGCTTAAACCTCCTTACCTCAACACCATGACTCTGGCCATTTTTCAATACCCGTATTGTCCGTACTTGTGTCCTTGTGAACTTGTGATATGTCATCAGTCACCGACCAAGTACCATTCCAATACTCAAGTTCACGTTTGCCCAAGTACAGACCAAATCCCTGGATGTTAACTTGATCCGCCCACTTTACCAAGTCTACTCCGGACCTGACTTGATGCTGAATTCTCAAAGGAAATTGCTTAGAATGCAACAGGAGTCAGAACCATGACGTCAGCGCAAAAAAACAGGAGACCAGCAGAACCTCATAGTCTGATATCCGTATTATAGGGCTGTCTCAATACGCTCATATGCATAATGTATGGCTATCCCAATAAGCTCATATGGATATTATAGGGCTATCGCAATAGGCTCATATGCATGATATAGGGCTATCTGATATGCATTTTAACAGTAGTCTAAACATTTATTAAAAACAAAAATTGAAATTAGGCAGTTTTATTTTTTATAGAATGTTTGCAGGCCTACAACTAGTTGGAGTTTAGTTGTACGCATTAAAGCCTATTTTAAACATGATAGCTTAAAAGATCTGTGCTGAACACAGTAGCAATGCTGTGATTGGGCAATTTGGTTGAATCGAGCTGAGACAGTAGCGTCACGTACTCTCGTCCTCAAGTCCCTGGAAGTATCAACTCACAGGGACAAGTTGAAGTGTGAACTCACAAGGAAGCAATCTGAACTTGACAACTTGGAGTATTGAAAACGGCCTCTATCTTCACACCAGCTCTATCCATGGTGCTGAAACTCAGTGGCTCTATCTACTGTACTGCTCCTGTCCTGACCTCAGTGGCTGTATTTGAGGAATGTTTCATTCGGCCCAAATATTTCAGATCAATACACAAAAACTATTTAATAATGAAAAAAGCAGAATTGGTTGAACTTTAGCATTGTTTGTTCTTATTTGTTTGTTTTTTTATTGTGAAAATGAAATTACTCGTGATCCATAAAAATGGGCCTTCAACCCCAAATTGAGTGGCGTCCCACTGTTTGGGAAGCAGTGCTCTAAACCCAGTGGTTTTCAACCAGTGGTCTGGGGACCCCCTGTGGTCCTTGAGTGGCTTCCAGGTGGTCCCCAGCTAATATGATAACCAGATGAAATGTCGGTTAACCAAATGCAACTCTTTGAGAGCGTAAAAATGAAACGAAATGGACCCATTTGGTTTCATTTTTACACTCTCAAGAGTTAAAATATTCATCATCTGAATTAGCCCACTTAATTAAGAAGTCTACACAATTAGAGAATGTAGAAGAATGGAATGGTCATTTTCATGTAGGCTACTGTATGTTTCGCTGTTTTGTTTGCGAAATCAAAGCCTGGAATTGTGGACAATGCAGACAAAACAACAACAAAAAAAAATCTTTAGTTTTGGGTCCGTGGGGTGAAAACATCGTCAAAGGATGGTCTGTGGCTCAAATGCTGAATAGTGGGCCCTGGTGTCAAAAAGGTTGAAAACCACTGCTCTAAACCTTCCATTTCTTGTCTTCCCGCCCCAGAGTGTCCCTCAGGGACATTTGGCTATGGCTGCCAGCATCTGTGTGAGTGCCTCAACAACGCCACCTGTGACCACGTGACGGGAACGTGCTACTGTAGCGCCGGGTTCAAAGGAATCCGCTGTGACCAGGGTGAGAACAGGGTCAAGCTTTTTTTACGGGGTGCCTGTGGCTCAGGGTAGTGTGGCTGGATGGTTGGCAGTTCGAACCCAGGCTCCCCCGGAGGAGCGGTAACTCCTAATGCTCCCAATGTGCTGGTTGGTACCTTGCATGGTTTCCGCCACTACTGGCGTCTGAAATGGGTGAATGGGATCCACAATCTATGTGAGGTGCCTTGGATAAAGTTGCTATATGAATGCACCATTTAACATGTTAGATGCTGCTTGACTTTAATATTTACATTTTTTCTATTTAATAGATCACAAATGGTCCCGTAAGTCTTGAGAGTTACAAATCTTTAAGGATCCATTTGGTTACCAACTGTACATCATTTAGCCTGGGGACCACCTGGAATCCTCTCACGGACCACCGGTGGTCCCTGGACCACTGGTGGTCCCTGGACCACTGGTTGAAAACCACTGGTCTAGAGATGAAAACTGTCAGTAAAAAAGCTCCCCCTTGTTGACTTGAAGATAGATAGAAATCTTAACACCCTTTTATCTCAAATTGATCTACTCCCAGCAGCCGCGTAATCTTTGTGGGGGCTCAGGGGCCCGAGCCCCCATGAGAATTTAAGACATAAGGGGCTCTGGGGCTCGGGCTCCCCGAGCCCCCCGCCCCCCACCGCGCAGATTCTCTGCGCCTGCTCGGGGCTGTTCACACATCGCGGCCTAGGTTTCGGGGGTGGAGACTTGCCTATTGTGCATTGACGTCACCTATAGGCAACAGGGGCATTAATGCTAATCAGTCTTTTGTTTACCTGGTGTATTGCAGGGTTTTTATAGTTAACTAAAACCAACGAAAAAACTCTCTTAGAACACATAAGTAACATAGAGAGTTGTTGTTAGGGGGGGCCGCGGGAGGGGGGGGGAGTGGAGTCGCGGGGAGGTGGGGTTGATGGTTTTTGGCAGGATTACGCCTCTGACTCCCAGGATCTGGTGCTAATCAAAACAAGCTTTATTGACGGACGATTATGTTCACGTCAATGATTGATTGCTTATACATGAGTAAACTTTGGGTTAAGGCCCGGTTCTATAATTCTTGACCCTTCAATAAGACACACCTCAGTTTAAAATACCCATGACACATGCATAGACCAACATGGAAGAAAGTGTGGCAAACTGGCAACTAACGATGGATTTGGCCCTCAGCTGCACTGGTGATGGAGGAGCTCAACCCATACACCAAGATCAGCCCGGCACTGGCGTCGGGGCGCCAGTCTGCAGGCGCCGTGCTGGGCATCGTCTTCCTGCTGCTGCTCATCATGGCGCTGCTGGGCCTGGTGGTGTGGTTCCGCTACAGGCGCACGGAGAAGAGACACCACGTGCCCACCGTCAGCTACACCCCCACCCTGCACATCAACACCACAGACTACTCCCTCTCTGGTGAGACCACCTTGTGCAGGTTGTGATATGCAGTGACTGTTTTCTCTTCCAGGTGGCAGTGTAGTTTGCTTGCGTTGTGTAGCAGTAGTAGTGGCGACCTAAAGCCTAATATATCCAGCAACCAAGGAGGAGTTCCCTTCGGGCTAGAGCTTGCTGTAAGATGTCTGGCTTTAGTCTCTTTCCTGCACATGAGACCAGGCTTCAAATCCTGGGAGTTACAATTGAAATGTGCTATTTCTCCAATGGGGCGATTGAGGTCGTTTTAGACGACTCTAGTTTGGTTTTGCAATCTGCATATGTGTCCCTTGGATGTGTGTGCGTTTGTGTGTCTGTGCATGTGCGTGTGTATATGTGTAGCAGTGATGTCTCCCGTGGTAACAGCAGGGTTGGCGTGTGTAGACTCGTCTCCCACTAACATCTCGGCAGGGGGTCATCACGGCTTCTCTAACCCCGCCTACCACACCCTGGGCCCGCCGTGCTCGTACGCAGCATCCTATGCCACGACCCACAAGAGGACCACCCCTGCCAAGGTGGGTTTCACCACTAAACGCAACAATCTGGCTTGGGAAGTCACTTGGAATTGATTGTTTTCAGACACATGAAAAATAGTATATACTGGCCATACAGTATCTTAATCTTGGTGATCCCCGGGACCACTGGTTGAAAACCACAGTCTTAATAGATGGATACATATACTGTAATTTGGCAATAGTTTTGGCATTCTAAAATATACAGAGTATTACACTGTTATTGTGTATTATTGTGTTGCAGCTCAAGGCAAAGCGGAGGAGGTACAGGAACAGTGCTCCAGACTGGGGGACGTACTGTAACCTCAACGAGTTAGGTGAGTGGTCCGTCACTAATATACTCTCATAAAATATCTATGGCATGCTGACATAGTAGGTCTGGATTGTGATGTCACCCTGCCTTGTGATGTTTTTGTGTCCCGTAGGAGTGTACCACCTGGACAGGCGATACAGCTACCACATGGAGCAGCGCTACAGAGGTACTGTTGTGAATGGGCTGAGGCTCATCCACTGTTGTAGTCCTAGAGAGTTCTACTTTATTTCTACTTTATTAAGAGTTCTACTTTATTCATGTAGTCCTACTTTTACTTTGTTATGGTATTGTATTCCTACATACTGCAGCTTTACTTTGTTAAGGTGGTGACTCTTAATGAATCAGCTGAGTTACTTATGTAGTTGAGCTGTGAGCAGAGAACAAGTTGACACCAGGCATTATCACACAAGTTCAACTTCTGAAGTTGCACCGCCCCCGCCATTGGCAACGATTGTCAGCAAACACAATTTTGTAGTCCTATTGTTTGATCGGGTCATAATGTTAATCGCTGTTACAGTATCATTGATAGCATCGTCTCGCTAGCTGTTTTTTCGCACTGTGCCCTTAAACATCCATTCAATCTGTTCCTTTCAGTTTCCTGTTTCTCCTTGTCCCAGATGTCAATTTCACAGTTCAGAGTAGTCACAAAGTGACTCTATGGATGCTGCCATCCTAACAAAGGATTGATGAGGCACATCCTGTGTGCTGATATAACATGTCCATTTCCAGTCTGGAACCATCCAGTCTCGGTTTGTTAAAAACACAGAGCATGTGCAGTACCGGAGATATGAGTCACACCAGAAACAGATATAGGAAGTACAGCATTAGCAGACAATAAAACATGTTTGGATCGATAAAGCATTTACTATGCGGTATATCACAACAAGGACAATGCATCTGTGTGTTAACACAGAGGAGTGTAAATCACTGCGAGCGCAGTGAGCCCTTACTATGAAAGCCCGGCCGAATGTGCCTGTGGGTGTGTTACACATTCCATATTTGGGTATGTCTGATGCAGAACTCCACAAGCAGGCAGACTCGATATTTGAGGATGGAGTTGTTAGTTCAAATTTATTAAAAAATAAATTTGAAATGTATGAGATGTATTCACTTTTTATGTAAGTAAGATGTGCTTGTGCGTCTTACTTTGCCACAGTAGTACACTGTAATTCAGATACAGGTTAAACCCAACATGTTCAGCCAGTCCTGCAATCCAGTACTAGACCTGTACATAACATGCCACTCTGTGTTGATAAGCAGGCTTTCAAGTGGACCTGCATGCATAACCAGCCCACATACAGCACATTACATAGTGCATTCGTGATCAGTACATTCGTGATCCAAACCGTATAGTGAATCGGTCCATGCCTAGTGGAGATGCTGACAGTGGACAGTCAGTCAGACCAGCAGACATGCTGGTGAATGTGAACACTGTACAATCAACCTTAAGATAATATTTAAAAAAATATTATGATATTTTTTGCCAGAAGGGCGAGATCCGCTAGTGACCAACCGCCAGGTCGCGACCATTTAATAGTTGTTATTCAGAATTGATTAGGGTTTGTGTAAGGTGTTAGAATAGTTAGAGTCTCCTGGCGAGACCCTCTCTCTCGACCTATAATCTAGTCGCGACCATAAGCAACCAGTCGTGACCATGTTGCTGGGCTAGTCACATCAACTGGACATGACCTGGTCATTGGTCGCTACTGGATCTCGATGTCTCTTTATTTTTCACACTGCTGACATGCATGAGAGCCATATGTATGTCCATGTTCTGACCTGTGTCCGTTTGTCTTTCTGCAGGACCAGAGCGTGTCTCTCCTTGGTGTGTGTTCCCTCTCCAGCAGCCTCACACTCCTCTGGGCTCTTTATCTCCTGCACCCCCCACCCCTTATCCAACTTAACCACATGAAACCTAGCATGACTCCATCAGCTGGGGCCAACAATTGGGCCAAAACAGCAGCACTCCTCACAGTTTCAGTCAGGCAAAAAAAAAAAAAAACTCTTACCTCCATATTCAAACCTTGTGCATGTGTTTTTTCCCGCAAATTGGTGTCATACTGTTGCTTCACACCAAAATACTGGTTTTGATCTTGTAGATTCGCAGATCTATCTACCTTCGTGAAACACTTGAGGTTTCCATCCCACGTGATGTGAGTCATGCTTGTAGTTCCAGGTTGGGTCAATGACATGTTTATGACAAGTGGTTAAGATTATTTATACTCCTGTGGCCTTGAGAGCTGAGTATAAAGTACTACTCCCTAACAGTCCTGGGATTCTCTCCCTCATCAGATGTTGTTGAATGCTGTGCACCTTATGTCCTTTTTCTCTGCTGTGTGTTCACCTTATGCGTTTTATTTTCTATAATGTGTATGCACTCAAGTCTGTTTTCTCTGCTGTGTATTTCCTTTTAAATGTCTCTTGCTCACATGCTTCTAGAATTACTTTCCTGGTATCGATCTCAGATACCTGTGTCTTTCCAGATGTGTCAACAATAGGTCTCATGCTCATAATTAAGAGACGTTGAATTTGATTCCACTGTATGCAAACTCGACCTGCTTTTTACTGTGTAATAATATGTTGCGTAAACAAATGCTATTTGTTCTCTATTTAGATGCAGTATACATACCACCATATTGCTATGTATAAGTGGTCACAGAGTGCCACTTCAAATTATTTTGTGCCCACCCCACGTGTGTGCCAGCAGAGATGGGTGTAATTTAACATTTTTACTTTTCTCTGCAACAAATCATATAAGCGAATTACTGTTCGTCCTACAAACAGTAATAATATTGCAGTTACTAATATTACAAGTTGCTTTCATCATGCTGCTGCTTTTAACAGTATTAACCCTTCACTAAGTCCCTCACCAACCCGTCCTTGTCCAATAGGCACGTTAGAAAAGGAAAGCTTGACCTGCATAGCAACAGTTGCTAAAGTATTTGGACTGGCATTGGACAGTTACTAAACCCTGCCCAAAGGGTGGAGTTTTGAGTAGGGCTTGTAAATTGGGTGACTCTCGACTATAAAGATCGTATTGTTATACTTACCTTTTTTGTGTATGAGGTGGTGCAAAAGTAATATGTAATGTTAGTCCTGTAATAAGTAATGTACTATCATTCTTCTAAAGGCGTAATATGTATCTCCTAAGTAAGATTGGCCAACACTGCCCATAAGAGACTTTATTTGTTTATTTATTTATTTTTACAAATAACCTTAAACCTTGGCCTAACCAACTGTGTGTGTGTGTGTGTGTGTGTATATGTGTGTGTGTGTGTGTGTGTGTGTGTGTGTGTGTGTGTGTGTGTGTGTGTGTGTGTGTGTGTGTGTGTGTGTGTGTGTGTGTGTGCGTGTGTGTGTGTGTGTGTGTGCGTGTGTCTGTGTGTGCGTGTGTGCGTGCAGACTACATGAAGAGCGCCCGCTCCAGCACATGCTCCCTGAACAGTGAGAACCCGTACGCCACCATCAACGACCCTCCTCCTCCCGGCCAGGCAGTCCATAAGCATGCAGAGAGCAGCTACGTGGAGATGAAGTCTCCGGCTCGCCACGACGCCACGGCCTACTGCCGCTCCAACGCCGCCGTGGTCACCACCACCGCCAGCACTGCTCCTGTCAAGAACGTCTACGACATGGGTGAGTTGATTCACCCAGTTTACTCAAGTAACTGCACTTAAATACCTGCCGTTAATATAGTAGTTGCCAAAGATATTCATTGATTGCCTGAGTCCCGTAGTGGGAGTTATGATCTGGTTTTGGTGATTATTAAGTAGTTCCAGTAATTTGGTGTGGTCTGGGGGGGGGGAACCCTTTTGGAATTACGTTAATAATACAACTGACACTAGTTTTATGGATATAAACCAATAAAACTACTGTCAGTTGTATTATTGACCTATAATTCCAAAGATCTGAACTAACCCTATAAAGAACAACTTCATCCAGTGCGACCAAAACTACTCGATCTCTTCTCCACTAGTCCCTCCTTAATATTTTAGTCTACCTTCAATTTCCTGAAGAAATTGTCAATATATTTGGTCTTGGCTTCAGACCTCATAGTTTTTTGTTTTGGTTTTTGCAGTGAAAAAAGGTAGTCAGCAAACATTTTTCGTCATAGACAAAATCAACAGTAGACGCATGAAATGTCTTGTGTTGCTGCAGAGCCCACCATCAGCGTGGTCCAGAGTTCCAACGGCATGGTGGTCCCCAGCTACCCCCAGAATCCCTACGACCTGCCCAGGAACAGCCACATCCCTGCCCACTATGACCTGCTGCCCATGAGGCACACCCCGCCGCTGCCCGGGAGCCCCACCAGCTCCCTGCTCTAAAGCAGACGGAGCTCAGACATGTTCATGTCAAGGACACACACAGTGATGATGATTTGGCTGTGAACGCCCTCTACCTGAAAGGAAGTTTGTGCCAGGGAAGGGATAGAAGACATGTTGTTTAAAGTGCTCAAGACAATTCCACATTAAAGATGCAGATTTACAAGTTCACCGCGTGGCAAGATGCAACAATTGTAGCTATTTCTGTTGTTTTCTGTAGCTGGGGACAACCCCACTGGAACCACTTCAAGGACCCCTGGGAGTCCCCAGACCACACTTTGAGAACCAAAGGCCAAGGCACCGTGTGAGCTTGTAGATATGCTGTTTAAAAATATATGCTATATATACAGGGATAGATGTGGTTGACACCGTAAAAATAAATAAAATAAAAGCTACATTAACTAATCTAACTCGGAACCACTCAAGGACCAGAGAGGAACCCTGGTCCCTACTTCCCTACCCATATAGACCACCTTTTCGAGACCACCTACCTGCTGGTGCCAACAATGCATTGATGGAGACAAACTGGGTGTACTTTATTTAATTTATTTGATTACATTGTGGTCCTAAAAGTGGAACAAAATTGTCATGCTTTGAAGAAGTACTGTTCTTCATATGAACAGAGACTGTACTGTAATGAACTTATTGTAGGCCTGCTGTGTTTCATGCAAACACACTCATGTACAGAAGATCATCTTGTCCCACATGGAATGATCACAGTTGTGACGGCCTGTGACGGTCACTGAGCCTCTGTCTGGACATAACAGGGATGAGTGGGAAAACACAGCCATATAATCTCACATTGGCATAGGACCACCATACATTATGGTGGTTACTGTACATGATGTACACATACTGTATAGGACAAGACTGCAAAATAAACATAGCAAAGTTTGATTCAGTTCACTTCAGTTTATTCCACCTCTTTTGGACAAGAAAGAATGGTCCATACATTGAGCATTAGTGCAATTTAGGCAATATACGGTATAATCACAATAGGGGATGATTCAAGGCACAAGTTGTCAACTCCATTTTACATAAGGAAGAGTTCAAGGTGCTGGAAAATGGGGCAGTGAGAAGCATTATCCCTAGCCCCTTGCTCATTTAGCAAAGAATAGAAATAAAGAAATGATAGCTACAATCAGTTGAGAGTGGTTATTTTACACTTTAAAAAATACATCATGTTATTTACACTCAAAATACAGCAAACACACTCACATAACCCTAGACCCTACACACGCACACACTCAATGAACAAGTCATTGAATTTCTTAAGTTCTTAAAGGGGTTTTGTCCACACACAACTCAGAGGGTTCCTGGAAAACTAGTAAACCATGAAGAGCAGCATTGGTTTGGTCAAGTATTGTGAGTTATATGCTAAACTACCGGTACATCCGTATTGGTTCAGTAAACTTTGGTCCAGTGTTGTGGTGGGAAATACTGGTGAAAGAGGAAGACAATGAACTGCAATGTTCTCAAGCTATAGTGATGGAGAACTGAACACTTATTTAAGTGTATAGTTCTGCAATTTTTTACACTTTTTCTTATTTAACGTTTACATAAAAGGTCCTGTATTTTCTCTGGAATTGCCATTTTTGTATGTACTGTATAAATATATGAAAAGAAAATCCCAACACACACCCACATTAGCCACATCCCAATACTCAGACTTTCATAGGCGACTTTGTAATTTTCTCTTCTCACCCCACCCAGCGAAAGGGAAAGGCGAGGGGGGAAGAATGGATGTGGTTGATTGGTTGGATTTAACCCATTTTTGCATTGACAGTTCAACAATAGCTAATGATGATTTGTTGGATCAATTTAGATTCCAAAGTGTCGTCATGTTGACTTGTATTGTACGAATGTATTGTATACACTGTATGTCAGGCAATCTTCTGTTAAGGAGAGACGCATCCTCGCTGATCCCTGCTCCGTTCAGCTTGGGGAGACTTCTCTCCACTCACTTTTGTCTCCTCCAAAGGAAATTTTGGACTTTTTTGGGGGGAGTCACATTAAGGAGGAGAGGGATGGCAAAATCTGAGCATTGGGATTTCGCTTATAAGTGTACTTTACACACTAGTGTTAATAGAGTTGTTTTGTTGTATAAATCTAAATGCATGCCAGTGATGAATCAAAGTATAGTAGCTGCGGAATACATTAATTCATGTCCACTAATTGTTTTTAATATAAGTTATTTAAAACATGCTTTGTTTGCTGTAATGGATGTTTTGTTGCTGCAATGTCTGACATTACCAACACTGTCTACAATATTTCTATTTAGAATTTCACTGACATTTTGAAGACAGAGTCAGTTAAACTGATTGACAAAAGCTGATTATGGTCTGGCTTTAGTCTATCATTTACCTGTGATGAGGGAAATAAAGGAATATTTAAATTAATAATTAAATAGTTACTTTTGGCAGCAAGTTGGGCAACTAGTGTAACTATTATTATTATTTTTAGAGTAATAAATTACTGTTCAAGTAATATTTTAACAACACGGTCATCCTTACACTGCTAAAATTGCGTTCCATTCCTGGTGCTTGTATTAATCTCAAACATTTTCATATACATAACCTCCAAATTATTGTGTAGTGTGACAGTACATTAATAATAACAATAATAATGATCCAATAATAACAATACTAATGATTAGGTCGCAGACTGCCGTCTCAGGCTCACAACATGGGTCAATGCAACACCTGAAGATCGGCTATTTTTAAATACAGTAGCTGTGGTTGAAATTACTTGAAAACAGTTAAATTGATATTGACAATATAGACAATTTAACTAATGTAGCTGAGGACCCCCTGGAACCTTCCATGTGAAAATGTTCTATGTTGTTTGTTTGCAATTGCTGTATTCCACTCCTCTTTGTATTTTGTTGTATATTATAATTGAGCAACTGAGAATACCATTCTGTCTGTTTTGAGAGAGATTGTTATTGTCGCTGTCGGGCAGAAACCTTGCATGTCCAAAATGATTACTTTTCTGGAAACGGAAACAAAGAAACTGTCTATTCGAGAATAGCCAATGAGCTTTTGAGAGACAATCTAGTATGATGGAGTAGGGCATTCATTGATGAAAAAATAAGTTGAAAATCAGTTGAACTAACTGAGATACAAAGTTTCTGCCCGACAACATGCTGATTAATTTGTGTTACATCCTACAGCCAATAAAGGTGCCGTATCTCAGGGAGAGTGGTGTCTAATCGTTTCATGAAAATAAAAACAAAACACACACACACACACACACACACACACACACACACACACACACACACACACACACACACACACACACACACACACACACACACACACACACACACCTGGGCTAAAAGTGAATGAAAACCCTGTAGTACTTTGCACTACACATTGTATTGGTCTATTCTAGCAACTCTAGGGGCTCCATTTTTGTTACATGCTAAACCCCTTATCCCAAATCCCTTATTTATTTTTTACTATTTTAAAAAACTTTTTGGAATATTTCAACATGTCAGTCTATTAACACGTTGTGAGCTTGTAGACTGACCATTTGAACTACTGAAAAATGTTTTTTAAAAATAGTTTAAAAAGGCAAAGATGTTAAGGGATCAGGGGTTTAGTGGTAACGAAGCCCTAGCTCTCTTGCCGCAGCTTGTTGCTTGCCTGGTGTACTGAGTTGGAGGCCGGGGCACGACTCCAGCTCAAGGTGCTACAGTTACAGTGGTGTCAGAAGTGGGATGAGGGTGCCTGGAGCCTGTCCTTGCGTGAGGGACGTGAGGGACTCCAGGAGTCAAGCGAGAAGCGCAGGGGCACGCTTCAGAGTTGCCCATAATTGCATCATGGAATCAGTTGGCATAGAATATGCAAAGGCACCTATTACCTTCAGCATCTACTTGTTTTTGTACAGCATGTTTACCTGGGAGAGCAGCAGAACAAGGTGTTGTAATGCATTGTTAATTACATTAGACATGATTCAACAGATCAATTCCTTTGTTTTAATAATCTATCCCATCCCATATTCATATTCGCCCCCCATCAGAGAAGGGAAAAGTGATGTGGCCCTCACTGGAAAAGGTTTGGGGACCCCTGCATTAAATGAGATGAGCAAACATGACAGCTGAGCCAACAAGTATGATGATGACCTCTGTCTACTAGTAGAATATACAATATACTGTATGTCACCAAGTCCTTGTGTGATGATTATGCTGACCTGTCTGGCAGGCATGGGATCTCTCCATCCACATGAGCTCTTAGCATTGCTCTTTCAGCCATCAACCTTGAGAGAAGCGCGAAGAGCCTGGAGAATGGAGCATGACACACAGAGGCCACCTCTCCATCTCCTCCCCAACACAGGAGACGCAGGAGTCATGCTGCAGAGGCCGTATGGCAGCAGACAAGCAGACCCTTCCAGTGCCTTCTACAGTCACATGCAGTCCAACAGGACAGGACCCATACCTAGTTCACAGTTCACACCAACACCAAGCTCCTTTACTGTGCTCACCAAGCCAGGCTCCAGTCAGATGATGAGGAGAACTTGCAAATTAGACCCCCCTTTCCTCATAACCCATATAACACACAATATATTGGTAATAGTAATTCAGTAGAATTTGATAGTGATAGTATTGTCTAGTGCATGGAATCAGAGTGTGCAATCCATCTGTCTCAATTTTGCAACTAGATGTTGGGGTCAGAATGAAACAAATTTGAAGACATTTAAAAAATGTACACAGAAACTCAACATTTGGAGATAAAAAAATAAACACATTGAAGTTGAACTTTCTTAACAGTTTCATCTTTGATGTGGCTGCGTATTTAGCCAAAGCAGCCAGGGTCATCCTAGCCCCGTTTGTCACCTTTAATCTATGCTGGCTAAACCTGCAATAGCTCCAACCAGCAGGGCTAGTGTCATCCAAAAAGTCAAATGATAGTTCAAGGACTCTATAGTGCCAGTGCAAAGTACCTTAAAAGAGATAGTCAGGTACCCCAGAGACAAACTTTCAGATGGTGTTATCGACATACAAATATAAGTCAGATGAGGAATGACGGGTTCACATCAAATTTGTAAATATTGAATCAAGCAACTTTAAACTGCCTTTGATGTTCACATATGCCTGTGTAGACGATAAAATGACCAGAAGTGTTTTTTGGTTGTTGATGTTGTTGTTGTTAAAGTGAAATATCCATCCAATCAATCACCGCCGGTAGAGGCGCCACTGACCCCCCTCACCCACAGACGGAGAACGAGCCGCTAGTCATCCGTAGAGAAGAAGACAACGCGGAAGTGTTGTATTCTAAACAGAATCCCGTTAGCTCGCTGGAAGCAGCAGCAGCAGCAGCAGCAGGCTCACTCACTGCAACAACAAAGATTGATTCATAATAGACCTGTAATTAATTCTAGGATATTCAATTCCTCCGCGGGGACAATGGGGACCAGAGATGACGAATACGATTATTTGTTCAAAGGTAAAGAACGTAAACCGAGAACATACAGCGTTTATTCCCTTTAGCCAAGTTAGCTTGGGTGGCTAAGTTTTTTTTTTTTAGTTTGTTTGCTAGTTAGCAATCTGGCTAGCCAGAGCCATCTAGTGTCACATTTCCGTCATTGAGGGGTCAGAATCTGAGTGCTTCATGCAGCCTGAATAGGCGTTGGAAATACAAATATTTAGGCATGTGTGCAAGATCATGACAACTGCTATGAAGCGTTGTACTAAGTGTTGTAATAAAGTCTCTGTGATGCTTATGTTGTACTACTACTGCAAAACGATCTAAAATAAAGGTATTTAAGATCATTAAAGCTGAGCTGTTGCCTGCATAGGTTGCCCATGAGGTTGCCTGGGTCTTTGCATTTATGCCTACTTCCGGTCCAGGACTTGTCCCTATTTGTTGTTTCTATTCACAATAAAAGTCTATGTAGAAGAGCCGCCATTGGGCTGGTCCTATGGAGTGGACGGAGTTGGCGTAACTCTGTCTATACTCTATGGCTCGGTGGCTAGCTGTCAGTATTCTAACATATTTATGCGAGTGCGACATCTTGTTTTATAGAAAGATGCCAACTGTCCCCTCTGTAATAGAATACAGCACTGGCAATGTTGAAGTAATTCTTCACATACGCGTTAAGTTAATGGTGAGGGAGGTCAATTAATTACCTGTTGTTGGCTAGCTGATGATTGCCAGAGTATAGACGGAGTTACGCAAACTCCGTTCACTTCATGGGGCCAGTCCAATGGAGGCTCTTCTACATAGACTCATATTCAGAATGAAGACCACAAATAGGGACAAGTCCCGGATCGTTTCGTTGTAGTAGTACAACATAAACATTACAGAGGCTTTAGGTGTTACTGTACAAACAGTTGACATGATGCACAGATGTATAAAATGGCTTATTTGCGCCGCCCTCGTTGAAAACAATGTATTGTTTCTGTCCCCCCCCTCAATGTCGTAACTCTGATACTAGATGGCTCTGATGGTTGCTAACAAGAAACAGGAAAGACTTAACCCCGTAATGTTGCTGCTATTGTAATAATGTCTATATACGTTTCTAGACTTGCTTTTGTTTTGACAAGCAGCAGTATGAGGCAGTTAAGTTAAGTGGTTACTCGTAGATTTGGTCAATTAAGACAACTAAGTGTTTTTCTATAGCCTCGAGCAACAAATGCTGCCATTTGAGCCAAAGAAACTACAGACCATGACTGCTATTTGTTCCAAAAAGCTCTATGTAACATAACAATGCATTGTGACATGACAGTGTTTACACAATTTTATTGTATTGTTTTTGTGGCACCGCTGGTTTTCTCATGCCAGCAGCTCTTTTGAATTGAATTGATATTTAGCAGACTAACAGGCCCCAGCGCCAGCTAGAAAATGACCAGAACTACTTAATTTTTTAATATTTTACTAAATCCAGAGCAGAAGCAGAACTCCCTCCACAGGATTCTGTCTGACAATCAATGAATACAAAATAACACACTTTAATAACATTTATAAGATTTAGAACACTTTTCTGGGGGTCTTTATGTGTGTATTATGTGGTTTTTAGATAGCACTGGTCCTGACTCTCTTCTGGAGTGGATATATAAAGAACGTTTTCTTACCAAAATAAACACATCTTGCGTCATTAGAAAGCCTACTTACCTTAGTGTTGGCACTCTGAGCCGCCCACCACACGGATAAAATGGACTTTTTGGTCAGAAGATGAAGGAAAAATATTTCCTATGGAAGTTTTCTATTGGCAATATGGGTAGAGGGCGCAAATCCTGGTTGTTTTTCCGGTGGACAATTTAACTTTTAACTATGTTTAGATGTCCTTTACCACTCTTCCGGTTCCATGTAGGGTATGAGCACACTTCAGCACATGAGCTTGAAAAAAATCACGCTCTGTGTCAAATGATGTTTTTTTGGGGGGAGGGGGGCTTGTTGTGGACGCAAATGAACTCCACCCATGATTGAGAATGCTGAAACGGCCAGCTTCCTGGGAAAGCTTGCCATCACAGCAAATTCAAGCTGAGCCGAGCATCACGTCCCATTGATCACTTGAACTTTTTTTTTCCAGTTCATGCACTGGAAGTGTGCCCATAGCCATAGTGTAGGTTCTACACAGCCCTCAACCACATGTTCCTGTATATGTTGTGTCCTACGAACAGGTAACAGGAACAGGCTTAGTTCCTATTAGTGTTGAGTTGTATTAGAAACTATTCTACCAACTACTCATCTTGCAAACAGCTTTCAAACCTACAATACCTGTTGCATGAAACTCGCATTGCAAGCCACGAGCAAATAGGTTCTAATGTTCATTTCTGTGATGATTAACTACCCATCCCAATGCCACTGAAACACTGAGTGTGCCATTGCTTTGTTCTACTACCCTGCTTACTGTAATAAATAACAGAACTGTGGATTCCAGCTGGTGTGCTGGTTGTGTCCTAACTTTGCTTCTTTGTGTGTTTCCAGTGGTTTTGATCGGAGACTCAGGTGTGGGCAAGAGTAACCTGCTGTCACGTTTCACCCGCAATGAGTTCAACCTGGAGAGCAAAAGCACCATCGGGGTGGAGTTCGCCACGCGCAGCATTCAGGTGGACGGCAAGACTGTGAAGGCTCAGATATGGGATACGGCTGGGCAGGAGCGCTACCGCGCTATCACATCAGCGTGAGTACAGACAGGAGGAGGGACAGTGGTTCTCAAACCCCTTTTTAACCCACTCAGACCAAGAAACTGTCTGCATTTTATTAGGGGTGGAAGGTTCACCGAAAAAAAAAAAGTTCGGTATGGGGTCCACGGTTCAATACGGGCTTATGAACCACAATATTTCAGTTCGCATTCTTTCGTTTCTTACAGATGCAGAGAATGTGTTTCTCGGTCACACGCCGTCATACGGCGTAGTGTAGCAACACACTGCTGCATTGAACACAGAGCCATAGAGTATAGACAGAGTTACGTCAACTCAGTCCACATCATTGGATCGGTCCAATGGCGGCTCTTCTACTTAGACTTGATGAGAGAATGGGGACAACAAATAGGGCTGCAGATATTGGGCAAAAATGGCAATCGCTCTCAAGAGTTAAAATATTCACCATCTACTAGAGAATGTGGAAGATTAATGGTCACTTTGATCTGTATGTTTGCCTGTTTTTGTTTGTGAAATCCAGCCTGGAATTGTAAACAAAAGCAAAAGAAATCTTTAGTTTTGGGGACTGTGGGGCTAAAATGTCATCAAATGGGGGTCCTCTGTGGCTCAAATACTGAATAAATAGAGGTCCCTGGTGTCAAAACGGTTGGTCTTATGCTTACTTTTATCTTGAAATTAAGTTAATATTATGCAGACTTTAGTTCAGCATTTAGTCTTGACCCTCCACAATATTTTATATATCTCATTTGGTCCCTTGGGAAAAATAATTGCCCACCTCTGCTGTAGAGTGTAGAGTAGACTGAGAGGCAGCGTGGAACGGTGTTAGCAAGCCGAGGCAGCGTCGCATGCCAAATATAATTGATCTACAAGCTCACCATGCGTTGTATGAACGACACATTTTAACTTTAACTCTGCTCTCGTTTCCACACGGCACCGTTGTGTGGTAAAGCGAGACTTCTGCAAGTCCAACAGCATTTTTAGGCTATTATTTTTTTATATACATAAAGTCGAACCTTAATTTTCTTAACTTGGTTATTCTTTTATTATTCGAAAATTTGTTCGATGTTGGAATAATCGATTGCAGCCCTAACAACTAGGGACAAGTCCTGGACCTGAAGTAAGCAGAAATGCATAGGACTCGGGCAACAGCCTGTTACCGTAGACATGTTGAAAACATTCAACTCTTATTTGCTCTTATTTGAAAACAATACTGGAATTTCCAATTCCAGTCTGTTCCTATTAGGGCTGCATGACGCAACTCTTCTACTAGATGGCTCTGATCTGAACAATGCGAGCAGAATGGTACCCTACCACCACACACACATACGCGAGCGAGATGAAAACAGAGACACCGCGTTTGTGACTTTATATCAGTGGTTTATGATTATCAAAGGTGGTCCAGGGACAAGGGACAACTCTTTTTGGACTGGTCGGTGCAGTTCTGGGTGGTCTCCAGCTAAATGGTGGAGAGTTGGTAAACAAATAGGCTACTGATGTAACTTGAGCTGACAGATAGCAGCTAACTGCCCAGCAGAAGGGAAAGAAAGACGCTTTAAATCTGCATTTGTTGCTAAGCATAGTAAGCAAGTAAGTTGTGATATCCACTTAGCTATTAAAAGTAGTTCCCTCAGAGTGAAGCTCTAAACGAAATACAAATACCCTGTGATTTTAGATCAGTGGTTTTTAACCAGTGGTCTGGGAACCACCAGTGGTCCTTGAGAGGTGGTCCCCAGGCTAAATGATGGGAAGTTGGTTAAACAGATGTAACTCTTTGAGAGAGCAGGTCCATTTGGTTTCATGTTTACACTCTCAATTACCCAAATCTAACTAACTAGAGAATGTAGAAGATTAATGGTCACTTTGATCTGTATGTTTGCCTGTTTTGTTTCTGAAATCCAGCCTGGTATTGTAAACAAAAACAAAAATCTTTAGTTTTGTGGTCTGTGGGGCTAAAATGTCATCAATCTGTATGTTTGCCTGTTTTGTTTCTGAAATCCAGCCTGGTATTCTAGACAAAAACAAAAACAAAAATCTTTAGTTTTGTGGTCTGTGGGGCTAAAATGTCATCAAATGGTGGTCCATGGCTCGAATTCAAGGCCTACTGGATTATGTCTGAATAGGGATTTTTTTGTCTAATACAGAATAGGCACCTTAACAGTTAAGTTTACATGTGTTTAATGTTTTCCAAATCTTGATATATTTTATATTAATGTTCAATTTGCTAAACGTGTGGGTAGCGTCTCCAAATACAAATTTACAAAATGGCAAGTACTTGGTATTCAGGGCCCTGATGAAGATGCAGAATGTCATCCCGATTCTGCATCTCACTATTGCCTTCAATATTGTTAACTTCAATTTTTGTCTTACCTGTGAAAGAGATACTGCCCCATACCAGGCCAAGTGTTGTGGTTGGCTATGGAACTTCCTCCCACTAAGTGTAAAGAGAGGGGCGAGTGCAATCATTCACTGTAGCTCATAACAAAGTGTTGAATACCAACCAGGCAACCACTTGCCATTTTGGCCAACTGTCTGGAGGCGCTGAGTTGCTGAGTTTGTTAGAAAAAAATGAACATTGGGATGTTCAGCTCAGTGGGCCCCAGTTGGCCTGTTATCCTCCCATTTTCTTGTTTTTGCTCTTTGTTTCATAACCATCTGCCTGCTTGCTTGCCCTGGCCTTGTCTCTTCCCGTTCTGGTTGTGAACTTGTGGATCTTCTATTCCAGCTAATGTTACCCTCAATAGATATGTTAGTGTTAAAAAAGGAGAAAGATTCATATCATTAAGATTTTGCAACCCTGTGTTGCCTCTAGGACACCCAAGACACCTTCTTGAAGACCTATATTTTAATGTCAATCACTCCCGGTTGGATATGCACTAGGACTAGGTCACATGTCGCTGTTATCACAGACCCTCGTAACTAACGCTAATGCCAATATTTTGTGTTGAAGTGGCTCATTGAAATGTACTGTACCCATACTGGTACACTTACTTTTCCACACTTATTTCCATTCCACACATTCCATTGTGATGCCAGCAGGAAATGGTGCTACACAGTGCACACCTGATCAGCTCAGAGATGGGTGCATAGGCAGGGATAAGATGCATTAAATGAAAACCGAAGTCCCATAAATCAGAACTCCCATTAGTCCGAACATGCACTGGAAATCCACTATCAGCCGTGACATGTTTGCAGTTATGGTGAGGATGAGGGTTAGACTTAGAGAAGGGTTTAGGCATGTTTGTAGCAAAACCCTACCCTTCTCCAACCGTAACCCTAAGAGCCTTAACACCCACCCTCAACCACCTCACAGTCTGTGAGGTCTGTGGGGTTAGGTTGAGGGTCGGGGGTTAGGCTTAGGGTTGCGGTTGGAGAAGGGTAGGGTTTTGCTTCTCATAGTTTCGGAACTATGGGAGGTCGCAACAATGGGAGGTCGGAATAATGACACCAAATGAAATGTCTTGCACTTGTCCAAAACTAACTAGCTGTCATCTGGCGAGACCTTAATAGAATGAATGATTAAACCTCATTTTAGATTACAGCATGTAGCACCAAACTGCTATACAATATTTTGATGGTAATAGAATGATGTTCTCTCTAAGATCATTGAGGGAGCCTCTCATTTACATATACATACATATAAACAATAATAATATATTACGTTAATTAAACAATTAGTTACAGCAATCCATTAAACATTTACATAATTAGGAATCTGATAAAACGACACCATACAGTTTTTAATGTGAGAAGTAACTGTAGAAGCAACTGCAACACAACTACTTTGTGGTAATAACTGTGGTAATAACGTTTTTCCACCCAGTAATGCCGCTATAGTTACTGTGATTTGAAAGGGTGCATAATGTGTGTGACGGCTCATGTGGGATAATCAGCGGCATGGATTCTCCTGGATGTTAAGTCCAAACTTATCTTTTAACTATACCTAATCCAGCGTATGTGGTGTAATGTTCCACCCTGTCCCTCTGTGCAGGTATTACCGTGGGGCGGTGGGAGCTCTGCTGGTCTACGACATTGCCAAGCACCTGACCTACGAGAATGTGGAGCGCTGGCTCAAGGAGCTCAGGGACCACGCTGACAGCAACATCGTCATCATGCTGGTGGGCAACAAGAGCGATCTGCGCCACCTCAGGGCCGTGCCCACTGACGAGGCACGGGCATTCGCTGGTGAGATCACCATAAGATCACCATAAGTCCCAGCAGGAATCCGCAGGGAAAAGTCAATATTCCACAGAGCACATTTCCAGAATCTGCAGAGAGAAATTCTTGATTTTGCAGCTTAAACCTTAATTTTCTGCGGCCATTAAAAAACAACCTAAATTGACCATTACAAATATTTTTTATTAGTAAAAATACTGTCAGAAATAATAAATTAATTACAGTATCAAAACACTGTGAAACATATAATTCGTAAAATAATCAACATAGTTTTTGTCCCTCTTGGGCAATTTCAGTGCATATGAAATGACAAAGAAAAACACTGATGGCACTGCAACAGTGGTTTCTCTCTCATTCCCTGCAGACATTAGTTACAGTTTAGATAGGCCTACTTAGCCTCTTGGGCAATTTCAGTGCATATGAAATGACAAAGAAAAACGCTGATGGCACTGCAACAGTGGTTTCTCTCTCATTCCCTGCAGACATTAGTTACAGTTTAGATAGGCCTACTTAATGTGGATGTAATATTTATTATTTTCTGCTTTTAATAGCGTTGTCAATATGTCATCATTTTCACTAGGAACATTTTACACAGATTCTGTTTCAGGAGGAATCTTATAAAGGGGTGGACGGACATGTCTCCCAGAAGACTTTGAGGGTAGATTTCACCCTATTGCGAGATGCATTGTGAGCTTGTTAGACACCTAACCGTGTACAAGTATGACTCCTTATAGTACCTAATAGTACCTATAAGTAACTTTGTCATGTTTTATGGACGCTCCACTGCCAGTGGAAAAAACTGAGATCACAGAATCGCGTAAAGCTGCAGGCCCTAATAAGACAAACAACTGTGGTGGTGTTGTGACAAAAAGTGTTTGGCTGCCGTGGTAGACCTGAAAGACGCATTCAACTTGACGATTTCTTAATCAATTAGATTGTAGACTATGCTATACATACTCTATGTACTGTATGTATTCAATTAATCGTAGCTCGGTAGATATTCTTCCTTGTGTGGGATATTCTTCCTTGTGTGTTCCTCATTTCCAAGAGCGTACCACAAATTGAGACACTGTCCCACATGTGACTGGGCAGACACCACCAGTGTTCAAAATGCCCCAATACTAAGTAAGTAGCCCCCTAGGAGTTGGCTTTATGTTGTCTCTTTTCCTACTATAGATGTCTTTTTAAAGTATTTTCCACATGGTGCCACTATATTTCCACATTCACCCCAGAGGGGCCACATTGCATACTGTAATATCAAAAATAGGTGATCCTCAATCTCAAAACACATTTTGAGATTCCATTGAAAACCTGAATTATCTTTGGAATATTGACATTAAGATGTTAATTTTGTCCTGTTTCCCCACTTGTCCCACGCATGCAACTCTTTTGTCCCCCAAATGAACATTTTGGATCTAGTCACCCTATAGATCAGATTTATGTAGTGTACTCAAAGTCGCTTTACATAGCATGGAAATAACTTTCTAAAAAAAATAAAAGGGGCGGTCAAGCTCAGCAGGGAAAAGCTATTTTGAACAGTAGATTTGTGAGTGTGGGTTTAAAGGAAAATAGGAAGGGTCAGAGTGCATCGTAATTTGGTTGGGGTGTGCATTCCAGAGGGAGGAGGCAGCCACAGAGAAAGCTCTTATCACCCCAGGTATGGGTACCTTCACTGGACCTGATGGTGGGGGAAGGGACATGATAATGGAGGTAGTGGGAACCAGATTGGAACCAGTGGAATATGCTTGGAATGTGCTAAATGTAATTGATGAAGACAAACTACTGTATTCAGTTAGTTTGCTGCATTCAGTATTCATTCATGGCGGGATTCACTCTGGCAATTATGCTGTGTTCATGTTTCCCAATCGCATATTTCTCATCATAATTTACACTCGCCTGACATCAGTGGAATTCTAAGTATGTATTATACTGATAAAACTGTTGCTCTGCTATGCAGAAAAGAACGGTTTATCTTTCCTGGAGACATCGGCCCTGGATTCTACCAACGTAGAGACGGCATTTCAGACTATTCTTACAGGTTTGTAAGCCTTTTATGACATCCAAATTGGTCTTACACACACACACACACACACACACACACACACACACACACACACACACACACACACACACACACACACACACACACACACACACAGGCTTTAGGGCCTAAAAAGATGTACAACATTCATCGATTTAATTTAGGAATATTTATATTTATCATATTACCAGGGATCCTTTTTTAACAGGTGGGTAACTCTGAGTGTGTACAAATAACATTTGACCTGAATGACCTCCCCTCCCCCCTCCCCTCCTCAGAGATCTACCGGATTGTCTCCCAGAAGCAGATGTCGGAGCGTCAGGAGAGTGACATGTCGCCCAGCAACAACGTGGTCAACATCCAGGTGCAGCCCACCGAGAACAAACCAAAGATGCAGTGCTGTCAGAACATCTAGCCCTCCCTTCTACAGGTCCCCAATCCTTCCTTTCCTTCACTCTCTTTCTTGTAATCCCTGGCTCCTCCTCAGCCTCCTCTCGTCTCCTTGGAAAAAAAAAGAATAGGAAAAAAAAAAGAAATCAACAATTTGGTCACCTTTGGTGTCAATAAAAAGAGAAAAGAAAAAATAGACTGCCTCGGTGTACGGTGTGCTGGGGAGAGGAGAGAGAGCCCCTCGCTTAGAAGCCTCGATCCGAATTCTGCACCACTGTGTCCCCTTGTAGCCCAGACCCCCCCCCCCCCCCCCCCCCCCCCCCCCCTTGCCATGCCACCACCCCTCCTCCCCCAGGTAAAAAAATACACCAATCGAGGAATCCAACTGAACGGCCGGTCCATCAACAACAAAGCTCAGCCCCTTCCTGGTTAGGGCGGCATTTCTTATCACTTTAGAAGTCAACATTGTAGAAAGCGCTGACATGTCACAAAAAACGTCTTAATATACGAATGTGATTTATTTTCCTGTTTTCTCTTCTTTTGTTCCCCCTTTTTTCGCCGGTTGATTTCCTTCCTTCCTCGTTCTTTTTTAAATCAACCTCTTATATATATTGTATCATATATTTACTAGTAGGTATATATGAATTAAAAGCACACCGAAGATGCTCTGAAGTGTATTCCTATATACAAGCTTATCTCCTCCATTTTTATAGGCTGATTTATACTCCGCCTTACGACTGTGCTGAAAATATGTGATGTACAAGCTCACAAGTGGCCACCTCTGTGCCGATCTTGTTAGTTTGTAGATCATGTATAACCGACTGGCAAAGCTGCCGTAAGGAGGAGCATAAATTAAGCATTAGGCTACAAGTAGCTCCCCCCTCTTTAGTGCAATGTACTGTTTTGGAAACCATTTGGATGTATTGAGCACCGCATAGGAATGTGCTCCGTCGCCGTAGTCTAATACGATAGATCTGAATGCTGTGAATATTAAGTGCTAGCTAATCATTGAAACATGTTGCATTAGCTAAGCTTCAAATTTGCGTCATGGAAAAAAAAGCCTGAAGCAAACTAGCATGCGTCGAGCGGCTTTGTAACGCAATGTCACTTTGTTTATACTGTGGGTGACAAGTTCAGGTCAGCTTTGCATGTTCTTTTTTTTTTTTTTTTTTTTTTTAAAATGGCACTCTGCAGTATTGCATGTTTTTAACCGGTGAAAGATTCCAATCTGGACAGACTAGACTAGAGAACACTACCGTTGCCAACAGGGTGATTTAAATTTGTAGACCATCGCCATGCCAATGAAAATCCAACATAATATTCATAATTCATATATATATATATATATGGCCTTTCCGATATATATATATATATATATATATATATATATATATATATATATATATATATATATATATATATATATATGGCCTTTCCGTTATACCATCTTGTTTGTGCTTGTGTTGACAAACGTTTTATATTTGAGTGCATTCGCTTCACAAAGCTTTACTGTTCCACATTACCTTTATGCATATGCTTTTGTTTTAGTGCACACACACTCAACTATGACTATGCAGAAAATGGCAACCACCATCTGTATAGCAAATGTAGGGGCTTTATTTAGAGAGCATTTTGCATAGTGATGTATTCCCACAGGACATTCCTATATTGCTTTACACACAATCAAAAATGTTCCCGTTTGAATTTAACTGTTTCACATGAGGTCACGTGACGTGACTAGAGCCTGAGAAAATGAAAGGCAAATGTAGAAGCTGGTCATGTGGTTTTTCCAGATGTGTCCTGCACTATTATTTTCATCATTGGTGTGAACACACTTTTATAGTCTAGGTTTATATGATAAAACTGGACCTCTTCATTAGATTAGATCAGTGGGTCGCAAACATTTTAATTTCAGGGACTCTCATGGCATGAGTGTGTATGAATGGAACCAAATCCATTTGGTGTGACCCTGAGGGTCACTGGATTCCACTTTTGATAACCACTGGATTAGATAACGTTAATAACGTTTTATATTTAAAAACATAATAGCAACATAACTACTGCATTTTGCTCCTCTAGTTGGATGACAGAAGTTCACAGTGACCTTACACCTTGTTTTTGGCCCTTCTCGCTCTGCCAAACTGTCTGTTCTAAGGCCTCATTCATGATTCATCCATCATATGCCTGTATCGCTTGCCGAAACACCGTTGAAAACATATTTTCGGTGTGTCGCACCGGTGTGAAACGCGGCATAAATCAGGCTTCAGTCTTCCTCACGTGAGTTCTCTCTGTACGCAGTTGTTGCAAAAAAACAAAAATATTGCCGCCCACCAATCTACTTATTTGCTAGAGTCATTTCACAGTGCCTACTTCACAACTCATCCCATTCTGTGAACTTCACTGGCTAAATTTAGTCAATTAGTTAAACGAAAACCGACAGCCATGGGGCAGCGAACAGACCTGGCTCACGATCACCTAACGCCTATGTACACCAAGCTGCCTCTTGACTTCATCACAATGCATGCCCCCACCCCCCCTCTAAACCCTGTGTCATTATGCCTTATGTAGTTCCACACGCCATGGTCATTTATTTTCATGCAGTCTGCTAGCGGTGACGGTGAGGTATAGCCAGCTAGGATGACACACTAATTAGTAGTCTAATCAGTTGGCAGATACTTGTGACCAGTGAAGTGCTTGAGGTATGGCTACGCCTAATCTATACTTTGTTGCACGGCGGCGTGGCTTGCCGAAATTAACAGATCTTCAAACCGATGTGACACATTATGTTATCTTGGAAGATCAGTTCTTTTGGCAATATGCTATCGAGCGGAAGTATAGATTGAGCTTTAAAGCCTTGGTAACAAACTATTATTCCACTCTGAATTTGTTCCGTTGAACTTCCACGTTCTACTGTAGTTATATTGGTGTGCAACGTTGTTAGGCAGACGCACTGTCTATGTGTGTGTATGTGTGTGTATGTATGTGCTATTGGAGATGCACCGATACCAGTTCATCCTTCTCAATGCCAATTCCTATAACTTGTGTATCGGTCAGTACCGATCCGATACCCTTAGAGAGTCTGTAACTCTGAGAGCATTTAATTTCTGCGACCACCATAACTAAGTGTACAGTACAGACATATGGGAAGATCTGTGTGAACTTTCTGCCTGCATCTCTTCTGCTATGTGGGCACATCCTGCTTCAGGGTCATCTGCAATGTTTCTATCCACTATCCTAGTCTCACACTGCACCTTGGTCTCCATCTCACCTAGCGAGGGAGAAGCAGAACAATTCGCAGGTAGCTCATAAAACTAAAGTAAATAATTGATACTAAATAACAAATGCTGGCTAAACAAAGAGCGATTTTGTACTGTATACTCACTTATGGTGATACTTTAAATTAGTTTTACAACCACAGGTCTAGAAATAAAATTTAAAAATCAAGTAATGAGTAATTGTGCAGCTACAAATTGGCAAACTAATAATGTAAATAGTACAGTAACAAAAACAGCAGAAACCTTCAAAAAATATTTAAATAATTAAATATGTGAGAAATTTAAAGCTATCGGAATGTCATACGCACAGATACCAGCATTTTAGGCAGTATCGGCAGCTTATCCGATACTGGTATTGGAACAACTTTAATATATATACATATTAAATAAACGGCCTGAACGTCTGTGTGTGTGTGTTTGTATTTGTGTTTAGAGGCAGAAGATGGATAGCTTTTGAAGTGTGTGAGCCTGGCTGGCCATGCCAATGGCGTTCTCTAACAGACGGCATTACCAGCCTGTGCTCTACCGACACACTGGCTAGCAGTTTCTGGACACGTAGAGAATGATCTTTTTATTTTATATTATATTTCAAATGTGTTTTTAATGAATTAAGATCATTTCTCATATACCTCCACTTTTTTGTTATTTTTATTGTTTTAATTTGTCTTTTTTTAACTATTGAAATATGCTGTCATTATAACCGACTGTAATTCCAGTGTAAAGATGTAAGTGAAAAGATGTCATTTCAAAGACCTTGGAAGGCTGAATGTGAGGGGGGAGTTTTATGTTTTGTACAGATTGATAAATTGTACAATTTGTGTCTCTATCTTAAGTTATCAGTTGATCTTAATAAAGCGCACCAGTCATAAACCTTCACATATTTTTCCACTTTTTTCCCTTTGCCAATAGCAATAGACAGGCAAGCACCCACACATTTCATGCAGATATGGGAAGTAAGTAAACTGGAGATTGTGTATCTCGCATTCAATCTCGGATCGTACCATACAGATTTGTTTTCAGTAGCATTGGCATCTTGAGAAAAACAAACAAAAGAGAGATATTTAAGTGAGATATTGTTTAAACTATGGGTTTGCCTCCTTCCTATCGCAAATGTGGTGGATTTTGAAGCATTAATTTAAGCCAGTCGATAACAAAGGTCTTTGCCAATTAAGGTGGTCTTAAAGTTGGCAAATCTCAGGCTTGGAAAAACACTGAATCACAACTGTTCATCTCTACTCCTGATTCATTTGTTTGGCAACCAATGTTTCATAAGTGAGTGCTTGATATATCCATTCTAAGGCCTATTATTTTCCAACCCCGAGTACATAAAAAGTACACTGAGTCATTAAATTTACAGCCTCGGTACCCAGGATTTCTCACATGGTCTTCAGCATTGTAGTCTGACAGTTCAAAAGATCACAGGCAGGGGTGCTTTGTTGCCTTTATTCAATGTGTTACTTAAATCTGCAAACATAAGGCTTCTTCACAAATGTGCCTAACGGTGATAGTAGACGCCACTACTAGGTGAACAGAGATGCCATGTCTTACATTCATATCTGGCTGTTTAGATGCTCCCTCAGCAAATAACTATTGTCACCATTTGAAATACAGGTTATTTTGTCATACGTGGTTGCCATTAATTAGGTTTGGAAAGGTACCACAAAACCAATCCCATATTGGCCTTAAGAGATTTTATTGCAAAAACAAAATAAGCTACAAATGCTATACACTAACAACTTTAGTCAAATTATTTGTTGTGCAACAGTGGCAGAAAAACGTATTTTGCAATGCTTTTTTATTGTTTGCTGGAAAACTTTTTTGGCAAATAACATGTGAAAACTATTGATTAGGCATTCATTGTTGAATGTTGCTTTTCTTGTACTTTAATGAAGTGCTAAGCAAACAACACAGTAAGAGAAATTACAGCATGTAATTTAACACTGGCAATGTCGTTGTTATAAAACAAAACAAAAATATTTGGAGACATCTGCTGATTAAATAATAGTGCATAAAATATGGAGATTCTATAGTTTTTGTAATCACACTAGCAAACATGGGATGTAATGACATTGATCAAAAGTGAGTGGTTGCCTATAGATTTACATATTGAGACATTTGCACTAGGTCGTGACTCGACAGAAGATCAATATTTTCTTCATACTAAAAGTGCCCCAAAAGAAATTATTTCCCTCAAATTAAGCATTGCCAAATTCTGGCCCCGCACACACACGCACGCACGCACTTGTTACTCCAAGCAAACACGAGGCACAGTCTCTTCAGTACTCAAGTCTTTCCAGCAGTCTGAGGTCGTCCTGTACAGTGTACCTGGCTGACACTATTTTATGTTTAGGTAGGCTTATGTATAGTATATGATCTCTGGTATCTGCCCGTCTTCAACTGAAGTACCATTGTTATTTCCAGGTGAGCTGAAAAAGAAAAATGTTGTCTTGGTCCCTGTTGCTGATTCCTGGCTCACTTTCTTCAACCCTTTGGTGCCATAATGGGAATCGGGGCCCTGTGTGTAAGATGGAAGAATATGCATTGCACTTGGTCAGTGGTGGACAGGTGTAGATACTATATTACACAGTGATTAGACACGCCAACAGAAAGGACATGCAGAAACAACGTTCGGATATGCCATCGAACATGTTCTGCCCCGCACTTGCGGTTAGAGTTAGGGTTTTAGAGTCTAAAATAAAATGTGCATGATGAAATGTACTGGGGTGAATGTTATTAAGTAACAAAAAATAAAAAAGTAGAGTAATAGTATTCATCAATGGAAACCCTGCATCCTCATCCATGGTCCCTCATTGACCACAGCACAGACAATAAAACTAGAAGTAGTGATACACCGAATATTTTGCTGCAGAAAATATCGGCAGAAGATGGCTAAAAGGTTCGGCCTATGTGGTTTCAGCCCGAATAGGCAGAAAATATCACATAATAGTATATGCAGTTAATGCATTGCAAATTGCCAAATAAATGTTTTATTTACACAAAGTGATTATTTTTTGAGTTTTGCCATCATCGTGTATTTTACCATAATCAGGAAGCTTTATGGAACTGTCATGATGGCAATGGCAGGACAAACATAAAATTAATCATATTCGGCTGTTCAGTATAGGGTTTTTGGCAAAGATTTTTCCCCTTCGGTGCATCCCTAAAACTAACCTTTAAAGTGGCACAAGCTGTGTAGCTGACATTGGGTAAGATCTCCACAGGTTCTTTAAACATTACTCTGAATGTGTTTGCTGTGCCGTCGCAACTGAAGCCTGTGTCATTCTGTCCAAGTGTTAGGCTTTTGTCGCTCTCTATGATCTACATTAAAAAGAGAAAAAGGACAATTACTGAATGGATAAACAAACTTGAATATGAATCTTTAACACACTGTGACATTTAATTTACCTGAATGTTGACCTGATAGTCAGTGGGTCCATGTATTGAACCATAGAGACCAAATCCAACAATTGATATTCTTCTATTAACATTGAATCTGCAGAGAAAAAGTAGAGATGGTCAGCACTATTACATGTTAGCCATACAAGTGAATGACACCAAAGCACTGGTTCTCAACATTAGGCCCAGGGGAGCACCAGGCTTACACATTTACTTTTACAGTTCTGTAACTCTAGAAATGGAACCAAATGGACCCTTATCAGTCCATTTCCACACTCTTAAGAGTTAAACACTGAGGATTTTACAGTGTGCAATGGAGGGTCCCAGTGCATGGGATAGCTGCTGTAAAATGAGTTAACCATGATAAGTGCAATGTAGTCTCACCTGATCCTGTCACTGGTACCACTGTACCCCCAGCGACTCTCAACCTGCTGGAACCTATTTATACTGCATTCCTTTCCCCTGAGGCAGCAGCGAGGTCGGTCATTGTAGTCTACGCGCGGTTTGGGGTTTACTGTAAAGTGTAAAAACAGATTTACCACCTCCCGATCGAACAATATTCCAGACTGGGCAGGCCCTGTTGTACAAGAGAAAATGTCAAACTGATTGTTTTCTTTGAAGTTCTTTTTCGTTTGGACAAATCAAACACATGAAAAGTAATGACAAAGGCACAGGAATATTTTAATGAATGTCCACACAAGATATTAACAAGGGGAATATTTATGTGTTTTAATAAAGAAAATGGGTTTTAAATTTTACCTGCAGCAAACTCTTCTACAGTCATGAGTGGAAAGCGGATGAGTTTGAGTGCTTTTCCTAAAACCTTCTGTTTGTTCTCTGAGGTCAGGGGAAGCTGCTGCCTGTAACATTCAGCATCTGCCCAACGCACCACTGCCCCAAACAGACGGTTCTCACGAATGCCCAGGGTATCTCTTTCCAGCACTGCACATAAGGTATCTGCACATGCAAACGAACAAACAAATGTGGAGCAATTAAGAAATTGGGAGTACTTTTTCAGCATGACAAAATCTGGTCATAGCCTTCTACATACCTAAGTCAATATCAGTAAAGCCCTCTGCATTTATGGCATCAGCGGTGCTTTTGTCAATTGTATCCAAGCAGAGGCTGGCAAGCTGAGGTTCATCAAATAGCCGGGCCTGTGGCGGCAATACAAAAGGGAAAAAGTCAAAATAGTCTGCTTTATAACATACGAGTGATTCAACAGATTAAATGCTTGGGTTCTTGCTCCCTTCAACAGCAAATACTGTGAAAGCCTAATTTGAAGTGTATTTTTATCCATGAGATATTTCAATGTTTGACTGGACAAGTCTAGATTTAAAGCAACAATGTCTAAGAGCAACCGTTCAAGGATTGACGTGACAATCCAGACAAAGACATACTGTATATTCATATATTGCTATCCAATCACACCCTGCTTGTCCATTTAAATGTGAATGCTAATACCTAGTCATGGCAAATACTGTATATTCATCTCAATTGCAAAGAAAGGACATTTATTTTTTATTACTTTGCTGAACCACAAATGATTTGTCTTTTCTGGCCAACGCTGAACTGAGAAATTGAAATAAAGGAACTGAAACTGATGTGTTAAAAAACACAAATTTCAAAATAAGTTATTCAAATGTGAATAACACATACTGTATAGTAATC
The DNA here is from genome assembly GCA_039105355.1 of Benthosema pterotum. Lineage (NCBI taxonomy): Eukaryota > Metazoa > Chordata > Actinopteri > Myctophiformes > Myctophidae > Benthosema > Benthosema pterotum. The sequence continues at coordinate 16,648,932 of CM076966.1, forward strand.
CTCACATTTGGTGTGAAAATGGTGAAGAAGTTGTGGCAAAGCTCACAAGCCTTGGAAAGCTGTCGAGTAGCTTGCATGCCCAAAAAGGTCGGATCTCCCAACCCTGGTCTACAAGGTAGTGTATGAATTACGTTTACCTGAGTTAGAAGCATGAATGCATTGTCAGCTCTGAGATGTTTTGTGAGGAATTCTACACAGTGTCCTTCCAGTGCAGGTACTGCATATTTCTTAGCCGTGTACAGAGTTGTCATCACAGTCTCCGGACCTATGTGAATCTCGTCAGAATACAGAAACCTACAGCAAATAATAAAAGAATGGTTAATAAATGTAAATCTTTGTTTAGCCAAAGAAATACCTGGCCAGGATCAAAAAGAATTGTACTCAGAGCTAGGAGACTTTTCACACAGTACACATCTGTTGTACATCAAGTTGCATGCAATGACAAATCAGCCATCCCACACACACACACACAGCCCCAGTCATGCCAGTAATCTGCTCATCTCTTGTAATGTCTTGTAATATCATGCCAAATCTACAATGATTTGTGACAAGATGATGACTGTTATGTCTTGAACATGTTTGCAATGAGTGCATTGTACTCATTCCCCACCTCACATCCTTACAGTATTTTTAAATACACCATTATCAAGGCAAGGTAGGTTTAGATTAGTACATTTTCAACACACCAATGTTTTCAAGACAATAATTGCCAAATAATTTGAGTACAATTAGCAGTAGAAGGTGCTAATCTTCTTGTATTCACAGCCATATTGGACTCCCATTGAAAGGCTGCTGAACGGCAGCATGTATTAACCAACTGTCGTGTACTGCAAATATTGTACATTACAGTAATAAAGTACACAACTTCGTTGGTAGTTGCTCCACAAAACTCAAGTGTTCGACAGATCTGACGCTGCCTCTTTCGCAGCAACCCACACCTGCAATGAATCCCCAGGTCGCCACTGAATCCCTGAATACTCACTGAGTATGAGAATCACTGAATATGAGCAACCTTTTTCCAGTAAATTTGCTTGAAAATGGGTTTACTCGTTGCTAGTTCCATCACCAATGTGAGAAAAGGGTAAGGCAGTGGATATTAATATTAATATTTGCCGTTAGTGGGGGACCAGGAGGGGCTAGGGAAATGGTTGCCTTTTTGTCACCATCTCTGGTAGTTCGGGTTACTTTTCATTTCATTTGTGGCGACACATCCTGGCACTGAAATCTGCTTTGATTTTTAAACTGATGCACAAATCTGAAGTAGGTTGTTGCTTGTAACTGCAAAATTGCATGGAGTGCAAAACTTACATTTATCAAAACTTATTCTGATCACCACAACGTCATCGCCAACATTGACCACCAAATTGGAGATATTTTAAACGTTTGTGCCACAACTTTCACAAGGATATGAAACTAGACGACTATATCGTATGCCACGTATTTGAAATCACTTAATGGCTGAGTACATTTGGGATGGGAGTTACCTATGGCTGTGACTACAGGAGAATATGACATGATCTGACATTCTAGGGCTGTATTGTAATGTAGTTTCCTGTGCCTGTCCATCAAAGTGTCAATCAAATCAATCCCTCCATTTCTCCATCAACTGGTTATTTGGGCGAAGAGCTTTATTTTTAGTCTAAAACAGCATACCAAGTACAGTAGCACTAGTCGCTTTCACGTCCACCCCACGTTGGTCGGGTAGTGAAAGCGGCGACAGTTGCACCTGATCTCCGTTTTTAGGTGGTCTTTGGTTAAAGTGGTTAAACAATCATTTCCTGATATACCTGAGCAAAGCGAGAAAAGCTGCCGGCTCCACGTCGGGCAGTTCGATCTCGGCCGAGGTGGTCGCCATCCCCCCGTTGAACATGGCATCGAACACGGCGCTCCCGGCGGCCAGGACGAACTTGTGTGCCGGTATCCTCTGGGCCTGTCGGCCTTTGCCCACGACGAACCTGACGTCGCTGAGAAGTTCATTGTTGAACAGAAAGGCGAAGCGCTCCTTCAGGGAGCTCTTGGTGGCCTGCCAGTTGTACATGGGCTCCCGGTGGAGGCCCTGCATCAGCGGAGCAGGAGGAGGAGGGGGAATGGACGCCGGGGCAGGAGGCACATTGCTGGGCGCAGCGTTGCGACCCGCTCCGGACTGCGCCAAATTGGATGCTTGTTGTTGTTGTCCTTCGAGATTCGACGCCACTCGGCCGCCGCCGCCGCCCGTCGCCATCCTACACTTTCACTCACTCGGCTCTTATTGTTGGCTCTACTAGCGAACAAAAATCTGAGAAATGGGTGCAAATGCTGGATCCATAATTACGGTCCTCCGGGAGGCTTCGTCATGAGTGTAGGCGGAGGGCCGCCGTCGTCGTGTGCGTGTCGTGTGTTCAGTGTTGTTGTTGTTGTTGGATGTTTACTTGCTAGGCTAAGCCTGAGCTCTATTCTTTACAATCCCGGAGCCATAGAGTATAGAGGGAGTTGCGACATCGAGGGGCCAGAAAACAGCCTAGTCACATGTTTCATGTGACCAGGCGGGCCCATTGACACCAATGCATTTCGTGACTTCCGGTTGTCCCTATTCGTTGTCCCCATTCTCAATAGAGGTCCATGTAGAAGAGTAGCCTTTGGACTGGCCCCATGAAGGGGACAGAGTTGGCGCAACTCTGTATTTCTAAGGCTCTGGACGTGAACTTCCGCAGTTTACGGCTTCCTGTGTGGTTCTAGCATGGGTTCTAGACCGTGGTACTTCTGCTGCCCCTTGCTGGTGTGACGTGGAGGGTCAAAACTAAAAAAGCATGTTCAGGAAAAAAAAAGCTTATCTATATGGTAATAAACCATAATGACTACTGTAGTTTCGGGCGCCGGATGGCATTCGGTGGTCATCGGGTGCGGTCCGGACGCCTGGGTGCGCCCGGACTAGGGGTCTTATTTGTGCGTGCATCATCTCATCAGGAAGGAAGGGACAACCAGGCAAATGGTTCTTGTTGTCTCATCGTGGTCTTTTATTGTCAATCGAGCAGAGTAACTTGACTAAGTCAAGGACAGACATCTTAACAGCAGGTAATAGTTGGCAATGCATCGAGGAGAGAGAGAGAGAGAGTGACCCTGGCTGAGTCACCCTGCATCCCTCCGTGTCTGTGTGTCCTGCCTGTGTCAGTCTCAAACTGACCACCCCTAATATATTACAAACAGTAGGTGTGGGTGTGTCTCTATACCTGCATGTGTGTGTGTGTGTGTGTGTGTGTGTGTGTGTGTGTGTGTGTGTGTGTGTGTGTGTGTGTGTGTGTGTGTGTGTGTCAGCCCCATGTGAGGGTGTGGCTATGCGCGTGCACGAGAGTGCATGTGAATGTGTGTGCGTGAGGGTGTGGAGTGTGTGTGTGTGTGTGTCCCTGCATACGTGTGTGGGGGTGTGTGTGAGAGAGAGTGGAAAGTTACCGGGGTACCTATAGATGATAATCTTTAGTATACACCTTAGCCTCAGGTCAAACAGCCTGTCTGCAAGGAAAAGATATGATCTGGCCAAGTCTTGACCAGTAAAGAATGCTATTTACCTGTCATTAGCAAACTGCGCTTTAAGGGCTCTGTGCAATAGTTTAAACCTAACAAATAATGAAAGTTAACTATTTAGACGTTTAATGTGGCTTTCCATTTACCATAATCACTACATATTTATTTACTACTGAGAATCAATAATTTACAGCATTCAGTTAGAGTGCAATGTGTTTGGTAATGTTTGTTTGATTGCATTTGTTTCAGATCCTCTACAAACCTGAAATTTGAACCTGAAACACATCAAATGGCAGAAGGACGTCAAAAAACACCGACTGTCCAGCTAAAATGACTGACCATCATGCGTGTTGCTGAAGCTGATGACAGGAAGTCAGGGTGAGCATATTTCAAACTAGAAAAGTGCCCTTCTGGGCACAGGTCTCCACCAGGCCAGGACAGGTTGTGGCCTCCTGGTGGCGCTATAATAGGCCAATGTAAAATAGGGTACCATTATTATTATGACTTCAGCATTTGGATGATTTGAGGCATTTTGTCCAAAAATGTGTTTTTTCAAATGTTGGTGGCGCTATAACAAGCCATTGTGAAAAGAGTGGAATATTTTTCTCAGCCTAGTATTATTAGGGATGGGTACCTTTCACCTTTGAATCGATACGATACGATACTCGATACCTGGGAATCGATACGATACCAGAAACGATACCTATTTCGATACTTTTTTAATTAAATATTATATATTTTACACACCATAGCAATGGTTTGGTTGAATCATATCTTAAATTATATAATGTATGATGACTATCTTTATGGTGACTGAGATGCATTTTCACTACTGAACTCTTCTAAGCAAAGTAGGCTATAAATCACACAGGCAAAAAGTAGCCTTCCATGAGGTGGCATTATTATTATTATTATTATTATTATTATTATTATTATTATTATTATTATTATTATTATTATTATTATTATTAGTCTTTCTTGAGTGCATTTTAGTTTATGCTGTATAGCCTACTATAGTTTCAGTTAACTCAATGAATAAGTAGCTATAATGCAAACTGCATTGGAGGGAGTGAAATTTCAGGGTGAAATGTAGAAAAGGGGGCATCTATGACAATAATCAAGAGCATTATTATGCATGTCACAGGAATCAAGGTAGATTTCTCCCAATATGTTTTGGTGTGGAATTCTCCTTTAACCACTGTGGAAAGTCCCCACTAATTAGTGCACCTGCTGCACGAAGACACTGACAGAAAGAATGCGCTCCATATTTCCATAGAGTTCCATGTTATATTTTTGAGATTTGAAAAGGCCATGTTGACTCTTTTTCCAACCTTTTTTAAAAAAATCAGGACTTCCCAAGAAACCATTTGAGGTAAGATTTCATTTACTGTATCATACATACTGTTGTCACCATTAGTCTTGGGCAATATACCGGTATTACCGTTTATCGCGATATTGGAAATCAATACCGAGTAATATCGTTGGGTCTATAAAAAATATCGAATACCGAATATCGTCAAATACCTTATTATATAACATTATACTGTATTCCAGTGGTTTTCAACCAGTGGTCCGGGGACCTTGGTCCTTGAGAGGATTCAAGGTGGTTCCCAGTTAAGTTGTTTAACCAGATGTAACTCTTGAGAATGTAAAAATGAAACGCTCTCAAGAGTTAAAATATTCATCATGTGAATTAGCCCCAAGTCTTGAACAGCAGAGCGCTCAGTTTCTGACCCCTCAATGTGGCAATTCTGAGAACTAGGTGACTGTTCTCATCTAGTGGTCAATACCGGTAATATCGAATATCGAGCTAATTAACACGTTATCAATACCGATATTAAAAAATCAATACCGCCCAAGACTAGTCACCATTCCCCAGTGAACTATAGCCTTTTCAAATCTCAAAACTTAAATACGGAGATGGCATTCTTTAACATTGAAGTCAAGCAGCCCAGCGGTAACACCACAACTGGACCCCCGCACGCCCAGGACACATACACACACGCTGAATGTGTGCTGATCTGCGCAGTGGGCGCAATACTTATAGATCCATGCAATGACAAGTGACGGAATAGCGGATTTCTTTTCTTTTTTTGCTTCGCTATGCCGCCCGCTCTCTCTCTCTCTCTGTCTCTCTCTCTCTCTGTGCGCAGCGCACACACACAGCCTACAGCAGAACATTTCCATGCAGAGTGGAACTTTTTGCAAAGCACTAAATGTTAGTCTAGTTTAGTCAACAAAAACCACGCGGTCTTTGTAATTAGTCAACCAGCTGTTCTATCTTGTCAGCGTCAGTCTTTCTGCTCGCTCTTTGCTGTGCAGCGGCACAGAATGACAAAGTATCGAAACGAGGCACCGTTCATTTTGAAGTGAATCGATCCCACTAGGTACCGCTATGTCCCAATCGGTACCAGTATCGGTATCGCTCACGGTACCCAAGCCTAAGTATTATAGTGTGTTGAAGATTTTATGTAAATTGCCTGCTGTGTTCATCATCTTTACAAAATCGGCCTCCTGGTGGCGCTATAACAGGCCGTTGTGGAAAATTTGGGGCAGAGGTTCATGGGTGGCATCCAGGGAGTGTGTGTGCAAATTGTGATGTCGATCAGGTTAATGGTTTGGGAGATTAGCTGGTAACAGACAGACACACACACATTTTTTTGTAAAAAGATGCCATGAATAGGCCTCCTGGTGGCGCTATAACAGGCCGTTGTGGAAAATTTGGATCAGAGGTTCATGGTTGGCATCCAGGGAGTGTGTGTGTAAATTGTGGCATCGATCACATTAACTGTTTGGGAGATTAGCTGGTAACAGACGGACACACGCACAGATTTTTTGCAAAAAGATGACAAATATCGGCCTCCTGATGGCGCTATAACATGCCGCTGTGGAAAATTTGGGGCAGAGGTTCATGGTTGGCATCCAGGGAGTGTGTGTGCAAATTGTGATGTCGATCGGGTTAATGGTTTGGGAGATTAGCTGGTAACAGACAGACACACACACATTTTTTTGTAAAAAGATGCCATGAATAGGCCTCCAGGTGGCGCTATAACAGGCTGTTGTGGAAAATTTGGATCAGAGGTTCATGGTTGGCATCCAGGGAGTGTGTGTGTAAATTGTGGCATCGATCACATTAACGGTTTGGGAGATTAGCTGCTAACAGACAGACACACACACATTTTTTTGTAAAAAGATGCCATGAATAGGCCTCCTGGTGGCGCTATAACAGGCCGTTGTGGAAAATTTGGATCAGAGGTTCATGGTTGGCATCCAGGGAGTGTGTGTGTAATTTCTGGCATCGATCACATTAACGGTTTGGGAGATTAGCTGCTAACAGACAGACACACGCACAGATTTTTTGCAAAAAGATGACAAAAATCGGCCTCCTGATGGCGCTATAACATGCCGTTGTGGAAAATCTGAGGCAGAGGTTCATGGTTGGCATCCAGGGAGTGTGTGTGCAAATTGTGATGTCGATCGGGTTAATGGTTTGGGAGATTACCCTGTAACAGACAGACACACACACATTTTTTTGTAAAAAGATGCCACGAATCGGCCTCCTGGTGGCGCTATAACAGGCTGTTGTGGAAAATTTAGATCAGAGGTTCATGGTTGGCATCCAAGGAGTGTGTGTGCAAATTGTGGCATCGATCGGGTTAACGCTTTGGGAGATTAGCTGCTAACAGACGGACGCACACACAAATTTTTCCCAAATAATTGCAAGAATCAGCCTCCTGGTGGCGCTATATTAAGCCCTTCTGGAAAATTAAGAGCAGAGGTTCATCGTTGGCATCCAGGGAGTGTGTGTGCAAATTTTGGCATTGATCGGGTAAACGGCGCCGGAGATTAGCTGGTAACAGACGGACGGACGGACACACACACGGACGGAGGGTGAAACATATTCTCCACCATGCCTCCGGCCTGGTGGAGACAATAATTGCTGTCATTCTAACTATTCCACAAATGCAAGGCATCATTTGTCTCAGAGGTAATGACCTTAGCACACATGCCACAGTTTCCAACTGTGATAACTCTCCAGAACATCCACAACCGTGACCACTATGAAACACAGAGATGTGGGACAAAAGGCCACTAATTGCTCCTGAAGTAGGAAGGCATGGTGGAGAATATGTTTCACCCTCCGTCCGTGTGTCCGTCCGTCCGTCCGTCCGTCCGTCTGTTACCAGCTAATCTCTGGCGCCGTTTACCCGATCGATGCCAAAATTTGCACACACACTCCCTGGATGCCAACGATGAACCTCTGCTCTCAATTTTCCAGAAGGGCTTAATATAGCCCACCAGGGGCTGATTCTTGCAATTATTTGGGAAAAATCTGTGTGTGCGTCCGTCTGTTAGCAGCTAATCTCCCAAACCGTTAATGTGATCGATGCCACAATTTACACACACACTCCCTGGATGCCAACCATGAACCTCTGATCCAAATTTTTCACAACGGCCTGTTATAGCGCCACCAGGAGGCCTATTCATGGCATCTTTTTACAAAAAAATGTGTGTGTGTCTGTCTGTTAGCAGCTAATCTCCCAAACCGTTAATGTGATCGATGCCACAATTTACACACACACTCCCTGGATGCCAACCATGAACCTCTGATCCAAATTTTCCACAACGGCCTGTTATAGCGCCACCAGGAGGCCTATACATGGCATCTTTTTACAAAAAAATGTGTGTGTGTCTGTCTGTTACCAGCTAATCTCCCAAACCATTAACCCGATCGACATCACAATTTGCACACACACTCCCTGGATGCCACGCATGAACCTCTGCCCCAAATTTTCCACAACGGCATGTTATAGCGCCACCAGGAGGCCGATTTTGTAAAGATTATGAACACAGCAGGCAATTTACATAAAATTTTCAACACACTATAATACTAGGCTGAGAAAAATATTCCACTCTTTTCACAATGGCTTGTTATAGCGCCACCAACAGGTGAACATTTGAAAAAACACATTTTTGGACAAAATGCCTCAAATCATCCAAATGCTGAAGTCATAATAATAATGGTACCCTATTTTACATTGGCCTATTATAGCGCCACCAGGAGGCCACAACCTGTCCTGGCCTGGTGGAGACCTGTGCCCAGAAGGGCACTAGTTGCTCCTGAAGTAGGAAAATATTATGGCGATAACAGCCTCTGTTTTCCTGACCTATACTATGGGAAAGTTATAGCCTGACTTCAGTCTGAATTGTCATTCCGTTTCACTTCATTATTAACCCTAACCCTTGAATCACAAAGAAAAAATAAGGTAGTATTTTTAAGGTGCTGATTCAGGGCTGAGCCAGGCTAGGAAAGTTATGAAAATCTGGGTGCTAAATCTTACCAATAAACCCCTTTCTCAGCTCCTCCCCTCTCTGCCCCGTCGCCATCTTGCGGGAGGAAGAAGACCACAACAAAGCCAGGAACCAACGTGTTAGAGCGGAGCGGCTTCATTTCCAACGATGGACCCGACAAGACATTTATCCACTTTGGAGATAAAAAGATACGAGGAAAAGATAAAGCTCATTGGTGTTGATCCTTGCAAGATTAATAAAAGTGAATTAAGCATGAAGAAGGACTTATATCCATCGCTCCAGTACTCTGATGTAGTCAACTACCTTGTTTTCACGCATAGCATACACCACCGACCAGTTCATGGCGTACAAAAGTCTAGATGCTTACAAGTTCTTCACGGCTGGCTGGATTAGAGAACCACTTTTAGTTGTTCTCAATGACATCCACGTTATCCTTGCAAGGGTGAGTTTATTAGTATATATGTTTCCATTTACTTTGTCTGAACTTTTCAGAAAGATGCCCAAACAGTGTTGCAATGGCCACCATGCCTCAAAACTATGACGTTGGTAATGCTAATAACTAATCGCCATGAATGCAATTCAAACATGCTGTACTTGTGCTAAAACGGTGTTGAAAAGAATGTATCATAGCATACGGCCGTCAGTCGTTTACCAACCGTCATTCATGTTTTCTGGAATTTGGGTGAGGGTAGATTCCTATAAGGAGGCATTATAAGCTAAATTATATTGATATCGGAGCAATACTGTCTCTTTTAACAACTGCTGTCTCTAACAACAAAGGCTGAAAAAAGAGTAGCTGTGTGAGGATTGGTGTTTGTTGACATTAGTGTTTGCACAATCAACCCAAAATGTGGAGATTATCACGTCACCAGATAGAATGTACCACCGAAATAACTAGATCCTGTCCTATGTGCCTATCATGAGAATAGACATGTTTGCCCTTCTTCAATATACAATAAAAATGAGAGCATAAACTTTAGCCTATCCATAGTGTCTTGAGTGATCGGTGTTCTTCATAGCTAGGCAAGATTGGGATACAGTAGCTGAGAGATGACGCAAGAACCCTACTATACTTCTAGAATATATCTATCTTTAACATAAGTAGAGCATTGGCTCTCAAAGTGTGCTCCTTGGACCCCCAGGCGTCCTTGAGGTAGTTCCAGCTAAATGGCTCAAGGCTGATATGTAGGAACCAAATGAACCCTTATGGCTCTGTAACTTTGAGAGTATACAAATGAAACCAAACGCTGGTGGGTCCATTTGATTCCATTTTCACATGTCTCAGAGGTACAATGATATTTTAATTACAATTTATCTTGTACAATCTAATGTTGTTTCCCAGAGATATAAATTGCCATTAACTGGGGTCTGTATCCCAAAATGCATGTCAAACTGAAGTGTCAGCTTAGAGGTCCTTGATATGAAATACTTTGAGAAGCTCTGAAGTAGAGAATATAGCTGGAGAAAAAACAGGCCCTTTTAGGGAAAATGAACAGAATACTTGAGTTCAAGTGTCAAAATATTGTACAATATTATCTTAAACCTTTTCAAAGACACCTTCATGGGTTGTTTGACAGGCAATGTAGTCGGTGTCAACAAACATAATGTTTAACGTTTCTATTCATGCTAATGTATGCATTTTTACTTTATTTTACATTTTTGCCTTATCTGCCACATTATTATTTTTAATGTTCTCAGGTTCTCCACTCCCAGCAACCCAGAGAAAAGGCAACCAGATGACACTGGCCATCAAGAAGGCCGTTACCTTTCTGAGCAGCGGTGAGTCCAACTGTTGACTTTTTTTTTTATTTGATTATTGGATGGAAGAAATCTACCGTGAAATACCTCCATAATGTGATGCCAACATAATGGAGACTGTATATAGCATTGTTGCCAAAGGTATGGCACCTCAATCTCTTCAAAATCTGTTAGAATTTTTAATTGATCTTGATGCATGGATGGTTTACCTTGCTCAGTGTATACCTGGATTAAGAGTATGGGCTAAATACCCAAATTGAAAATTGTGATGACATTCCTGTACAAATGCTGTTTTTCTTATATTTTAAATGATATCATAATAACCATGAACTTCATTTAACACATGACCTTTTTATAATAACGAATGAATATCTGACATGCCCAGGCTATCAGAGGCAGCTAAACTACAAGTATCAGGATGGTGCCTACATCACATTTGGATCTGGACAAGTGAACACTTGGTGAGAAAATACATATTATAATTAAAGAATGTTTGTGTTATAGTATGTATGGGATGCTTTCTCCAAAACCTGCTAACTTTTAATTTCCCCCATCATCAGGTTGATTGCATTTGTCCTGAGAGCTCTTCAAGCAAAGTCCTTTGTCTTCATAGAAAAATACCTCGCTAGCAGAAGAGACGGCACACAGATTGATGAACACCTACAGGCCCGTTTTTTCAAGCAGTTTACCAAGAGTGTCAGCCCGACAAACATTGCTCTGCTTTCATCGAGGTTACGTTGGTTGGCAAAGTACTGGTCATCATCTACATTCTACAAAACCAACACCATCAAAAATGGTGGATGGTGGGGGAATAAATGTGTAAGTGGTCCAAAACTGAGGAGTGTAGATTCATTTATTATGGAAGGTTACCAGGTAATTTCATTTGTGTTGTAAAAGATTGAAGAATTCCTGTTCTATTGTGACACTAAGTTCATCAACCAGCCATGTTGTGTAAGATCTTCCCCTAGTCATCTAATAGTAGTAGTAATAGTTTTTAATGATTTTTTTCAGTAGGCACTAAACACAAGGCCACTGTTTGTTTTTCTTCTTGTTGAGAAATTAAAATAAGGCAAGGAAATCATTGAACTTCATAGACTGATATGACAACATTATAGTAGTTTATTCAATGAATAGAGTTGTATTCCTGTTAAAAAAAATTGTCAAGTGCTATTAAAACTGACCATTGTCTCTACGTGGGTTCTCTCTTTACTCCATGTCTAAACCAACAGTTGTAACTATATCTAGGATTATCAAATCACAATTTGTCACAATACTGTGTGTCCCAGTCAGGGGTCAATGCCCTGCTGGTATTGTTGAGACATTAAGATTTTTCAGACAACGTTGACAGAAAGAAAGAGCTAGCTGAATGACAAAGCTCTAAAATGGTCCATATCGCTTCAGTTCAATCTAACCACTTAGTCCGAGAACAATTCTGCTTATGAAAACATACTTGTTTTTTTGTTTTAAATGTTAATAAGGTAAAAAATGAAATAGCCATGTCACCTGAAATGGATTATGTGCCATTGACATGTATGTATTTGTATCAGAACTACTTAGACTTCCAGTAGACAGAAAAATATACCATATAGGGTTTTATCACCCTTTTTACTACTAACCATCATTAATGTCACTATATATTATTAGATTATATACAAAAACAATATCCCCTATATTCTCATAATTAAAATTACTATGTGGATGTCAGTATTTACTATAAATAACATCCTCACGTTGTTATAAACCAGTTTCATGTAATGTTTATAAAAACGCTATTCTGGTTTATGACAAATGTCCAGCATCACTACCTGTGGCGAGATGACGTCATTCACTAGTGTCTGTATTTACATTGATGGATGAACGCTAAATGGAATGACAGCATATGACCTCAGATCTTAGATTCTCACGTCCAGAATGGAACTTCTTTAAAGTTAACCTAACTTTGAAGTCGTCAAAATGCCGCAGGCCTGTTCAGTAGTTGGGTGTCACAACACCAGTAAGTCACCAGATGTCAAATTTGGTAAAAAGAAAATCTTTAGACTTCCTAAAATATTGACCCTACAAGGAGAACAAACAGGCACTGAGCCGTGAAAGAAGAGAGAGGTGGATTCAGGTAATCAGGAGAGTTAAGCTAAATGTTAAATTGGAGATGTCCCATACGAAAATGACAATGTTCGTGTTTCGTCAACGTTCGCTCCATGAGTCTGTCTCAGAGGGTTTCCAGTGATTGTAGCCAGGGTCTCTGGTTCCGTGTCAACCCAACAGAAGTAAACCATCTCCTGGAGCAGCATCTCAGTCTTTCCTGTGAACACATCAGCTTCTTCCTTCAGGTTGTCCACATCCAGACTGAAATAGAACAAAAGAGAACAACAGGCCAGTGGCCAAGTTGAACATTTAATATAAAAATGCAGTGTGATCTTGAACCAGGAACCTTTTATCATTTAGACAGTCCCTGTAACAAATAGAATACATTGACATCATATAAACAAACTAATATAATCCATCATCTACATTGCGGTGACTACTGAAATGAAATCATGTAGCCTGGTAGTCTACCTTCAAATGGGCTTGTTTTATGTAGTTTCTCATACTTATCCTACAGGTGGATATATACTGTAAATACTGTAGCAACACATTTTAATGCATGTAGTGAGGGGTCCTGATTAAATCTTTTTAAGTTAATGTGTCCTAGAGTTGAAAAACAATGAAGACCTCCTTTTTTTTTTTTTTTTTTTTTACATACTGTTAATATATACTGTTGCTTTGCTGACCCTTCATGTCAATATTTTTGAACAACATGCATTGATTGACCATCATGATGATCAAATCAATATCTCACATAATGTCAGCAGATAATGTGGATAGGCTAGTTGTCGTTTTTTTATTTCATAATGAAATAGAAAGGATAGAATACATGTATTTTTCTGAAGTACTTACAACGTTGTGTCAATGACGACAATCTCCACATTTTTGATTAGAACTAAATAGCTTAGCACAGCTAGCTGTGCTAAGCTAGCTATACTCTACAGAGCCGTTTTACAGTATGATGAGTCTAGGGATGCAAGGCTGCCAAGAGTAACAACTGAACATCCTATATAGCCAAAGATACGTTCTTTCAAATAACATTAACTATGTGTTTAATCGGCATTTAGTACACCATCGTCAAAAGTCTGTGCCAGTCTAAGCATGACTTGATTAGCTGCAATGACGATCAGCTGGCAGCTGCGCCCAGCTTCTAACAGTACTAGGCTAGTATATACTGCAGCAGCCATTTGTTTAACTTGATAACAGTTGCATCTCTCAGGATAGCGCAAAACAAAGGGGTTATTTGATTAATAAAAAATAAACTCACCCCTGTGTTCCCCACGTCGAGGTTTTTGATGGAGAAAGCCGCAGATCAACTCCGAGGAAAAGGACATGTTTCCTACTTGCAGAACCACCAGGCCTACCTTATCTGCCTGCTTTACCAATGGATAAAGTCATAAAATCCACTAAATTGGCCCGTTTTTTTTTTACATGGAATGATCAACAGCAATGGGCTGGATATTTTCTTAATATTCGTTTATCTCCAAAGCTGTTACATGTCCTGTCGCGTCCGTTGTTTTAGCTGGAGGCGAGGGACGCCTATTTACTCCAGGGGGCTCCTACAGTTGTTTACACTCCGTTGCTACCAACATCATGGCTGCGGGGGGCGGAGCGGAAGAGAGGGGGGCGGAACAGAAAGGGGTTAATTAATGGGTATGAATAACATGTAAAAGATTGAAATCCAGCTCCTGTGGAAAACCTCATAAAACAGGTCAAACTTGGGTACTGGTCAACCTATAGAAGGCAAAACATGCAAAATGCCATCATGCTTTATGTAGTATGCGATATGAATAATGGGAACATTATTCATATCATTAATATAGTTGGTCTGTTGGGAGCATTATCCCCAACAGACCAACAACTCGTGCACCAAGGCCTGCCCCACTCGATTGGAGGAAGGTTCAATATATTTTTTCCCTGATTGTGTAGCTCTATACATATCTGTAAATGAATAAATAAAATAAAATAAAATAAAATGGTGATATCTGTATAATATTTTCCCTGATACCGATATTTTCTGATATTGATTTTTAAAGCCTTTATCGGCCGATAATATCTGTATTGGTATATCTGTAAATCTGCCCATCCCATACTTGGAATGGATTCAGCATCATGCAAACCAACTAGTTAGCCATATCACATAGGCTACTACATAACATAAAGCATGATGTCGTTTTGCTTTTTTTTTTTGCCTTCTATAGGTTGTGACTAGTAGCCTAGCCTGTTTTTTATGAAGGTGAAGAAAGTTCTTGGTAACGATTTAGTTCCAAGATTGTTCAAATACCTGAATACTATGAATTGCCCTTACTAATCATCTGACAGACTGCACTGGTCCCTTCTGTTTTTCTTTCTTGCCTGCACAGTGAACAGTGTGGGTCTATCTATCTGTCTGTCTATCTGAGGCTAAACTCACAAACTGCTGAAAGGGCATGTGTGCCTGCCTCTATGTAAAGCACCTTGGGTATAGGTATAAATGCACCATTTACACATACAGACAACAGTACATACAGTATGCATACACAAGCGCATGTTATGCTGTATTCACAATTGACCAGTAGATGGCAATAACATACTGTATAAATTGTCCCATTGAACTCAGTCAGACACCCCATTGCATTCATATAAATATGGTGAGCTAGCTTTGAAAGACCCTCATCAAGTTTAATGGAATGCTTTCTCCAAAAAAGAAATTAAATTTGGACACCTGTTTGCTGAGCCGTCCAGGGTGGCCTACCACATATAGGGCTTTATTTTAGTCAATGGTAAACTTATTTATGCAAATTAATTAGTTAATTAAGTAATTATAATAAATTAAAAATATATATTTTTGGCGATATCTTTTAATATAATGAATTACATATTCTAGACATTCTAATCATCACAAAAATATATTTATTGCAGTAGGGTTAAAGGCTAAAGGTCAAATGTTAAAAATCAAACAAATAGGGTTAATTGCAGCCTCTGTGGGGGGTATTTCTATGCAAATATCATGACCAATTGCAATGAAATACTTAATACATTACTTAATAAATACTCACATAATAAATAATAATTGTTAAAACATTATCACATAATAAATTATGTGATAACATATTTTAATTAATTGAGGGGTTAATGTTGGGCGAATACTTTTTGCCTTTTTAAGTCCTATATATAGGCTCTATTGCAGTCTGACAGCGTGTTGCGGGTTCGATTGCGATCCCAACAACCTTTGCTGTGTGTCACTCATTTCCCGCCTCTTAACAGTTACAGAGTAGTTAACTGTAGTGTATAATGTATAAGACATGATTCCTTATATACACTCCGGTTGCCTAGTACAGTTTGGTAATGGTGGTAAATGGTGGTAAATGGTGCTTTTGTATAGTGCCTTTATCCAAGGTGCTTTACAGAGATTCTGCATTACTGTACATCCACCAATTCACATAATGCCAGAGGAGCAATTAGGTGTTCAGTGTCTTGCTCAAAGACCATCCGGTCACTGTACCCCTGAGCTACTGGTGCCCCTCTGGACATCATCCCTGCAATAAGTGTGACATTCTGCCTATTACACAGCCACAGGTAGGGCCGGATGTAACATTTCCCAATTTGGGGGGCAGGCGAAAATGGTATGGGGGCAACTTCATGAAGCCGCACCCATACCATTTTCGGTTACAGGACTTACTGTATATTAGGCATGAAGTATAAGCATCAATCAAACATCAGTTGTTGAAGTTGCAACAGACACGTAGCATGCATAAAGATAAAGTTCTGACTTTTCTGCTTTGATTTGAATGATGAAATGGTGTTGGGTTAGCGGTGCCACAATTGTAGTTAGTTAGTAGCAGTAGTAGTGTTTCAAATCATAAATTGTAAGCTCTTTAATTTGAAATATATTTGAAATTTGGGTTGTTTGCATGACATCATGTTTGGTGGGGCAGTCAGGGCATTTAGAGGGGCATTGCCCTGCCCATGCTTAGATCTGCCCCTGGCCACGGGTAGGCCAGTGGGCCTGGCGGGGACATGGACAGTATGAGACAGTGCCTTGGGGTAACGCTCAAATATGTAGTAGGCTCCTGGCCTCTGGCCTATGCAGTATAGCAGCATAGGCCTAACAGTAGTTCTTGTATTGACTTGTGCTCTTGTTTGAAATGTACGGTACCCATTCTACGTACTGTGAAATAAAAAAAATCTATCGATCTTTTAAATTACTTTATTTAAATTGTAATGTACAGTATTTACTGTACGAACAAAGTCTACGCACTTACTGTACGTCAGTCACATAAGCCTTATAGCCTAACTAGAGTAGTGTATTTGTATTCTCGCCCAACTGCCCTTTATGGATAGGGAAGGCTCAAAAAGATAATTGAGTCTTAATAACATGAGGATATCATGCACTTTGAAGTGCGGGCACCTTCCTTGTTTAGCGATAACAAAACATCTGGACGAGATGGAAGCCAGCTGTGTGTGTGAAATTATTTGAAGTAGCTCTTCCATGAGGCTCAATGAGCCTTTGTTACACCTCATACAGCTTCTAGCCTACAGAGAGCAAACCGCTGGAAATATGGGAATTAACTGTATTTCATCATTTTAAAATTGAAAAATCAAAGATTTTTTTAACCTTTAACCTAAACATGAGATCATAAGATTTCATGTTAGCATCAGAAACGGATGATACGCCAGCACAAGCCTGGGGCTGAGCATTGCGTGGGAAGATATAAATAGTGCAAGATAGACTGAACATCAGACACAACCACATCTCAGAGCAATCTTATCTTAACTGAAATTATTAATGGTTGTTTTTGAAACACATAAGTGTCCATAATATTTGTGTGACACTATGTGCAATAACTTGGGTTGTTGGGGTGTGCTCATGTGAGGCTATGTATTTGTACAGTTGCATGACCCTTACAAAGCCAGTGAGTTTCAGATTAAATGGAAAATGCAGTGCATGAGCAATGTTTCCTTCACCTCACGTCACATCCTACATCAACTGGCTAGCCTGGGCCCGAGCCATCTAGTAGAAGAGTTGAGAACATGAGGGTACAGAAAACAGCCTGGTCAAGTGGTTTATGCAGCCTAAAAGGAGGACTAGCTAGAGTTGGAAATACATTGTTTTCAACAAGTAAATGCAAAGTGCAAATAAAGAGCAATTTTTAGCAGCACACCAATTGTTTTAAAGTAGTACAGTAACGCTTAGCATCTGCAATGTTTAGGTTGTACCATTACTACAAACAATCTCGAATAAAGGGATTTAATATCATTAAAGCTGGGCTATTGCCTGAGTCCAGTGCATTTCTGCCTACTTCCGGTACAGTACTAGTCCCCATTCTCAATAGAAGTCTATGTAGAGCAGCCGCCATTAGCCACCTTTCCATGGGAGTCAATGGAGATGTCGTAACTGCCTATACTCTAAGGCTCTAGCCCGGGCAGACCTGACACCACATGTAGGTCGTTGATTGCTGCAGGGCTTGGGGGATGTGGTCTGTCTGTATATGTGCTTGCATGCGTGTTGGAGGTGGTGATGGTGGGGGCTAATGCTTGCATTCAGCTGCATGTGTGCGTGCACTTAGATGGAGACATGGAGCACTGATTGTAGAAGATGAGTTCATCATTGAGGACATGCCTGCCAGCATGCTGTCACATTGCATCATATCAAATACACAACATGAGTGCTGACAGCCTGGCAGACCTAGCCAAGGGCAACTCTCACTTGAGACAAGTCCCTCACCATATAGGGTTGTTTATGGGGTTATTCTTTTTTTTTTTACACCAATTTAAATCAACGTGTTGTAGTTTGTCTTTAATCTCTCTGCAGCTGTATGCATTTGACTATGAGAGAATATGTTCCTTTCCCTATGATATCTATAATATACAACTGAACTTATTTTTGTTTTAGTCTCTACTTAGGCTGAACAACATGGTGACAAGATGTCACAATTCCTAGGCTGATCCCTAGATCTACCAGGATATGGGCACATATTTAAATTGAAACTAATTTGGGTGAGCAGACACATCCGGCACACCAACAGTAACATCTGAAATGCAAGATCTATGACCAAACAAAAAACGCCATTATTTCAATGTCAATCTAATCATGTCATAAGTTCAAGTAATAATCATAATCATCCACAAAGACCCAACATTAGCATGTGTAAAATAATTCTACAGAGATGGTTGTCAGATACTCTAATAGAATACGGCCTAGAACCCTCAGGGGTATTATGCCGGTATTAAGAGAAGCAGAGGTTATAAAGTAACAATTTGATTCACTGCTGTAAATAGTGCAAATCCGAGAAGGCTGCGCCAGCATATGGCGATACCATATCATTTGATAAGGCTGTGGGCTGAACTCTTTTCTAGACTAATTAACACTAACGCAAACGCATGCAGTTTGCTGATGAGGCATGAACTCCATAACATCACAAAATAGAAGTAACCGTTAAAAAAGTATATGTTTAATCATTTTGGAAATGACCACAAAAGTGTACAACTTTGTGGATTAAGAAAATACAGTTCATCCATTACACATTTTCTGTGGTAACTCAGATTCAGAAGTACATTAACATCCAGACCCGCTGAATATCTAAACACTGAAAAGTTAATGTAAATGCACATTTTCCAATTACATATAAAATGTGTTATAGGTTAACAAAAAATGTATAGATGCAAGATATGGCTGCAAACGATATCATGACATAACTCAGCTGTGCATTACTTTCAGTTTTTTGATTTGACAATTGTCAATTGGTAGTTCTTTCGTTTCAAATAACAAGGCAATCAATTCTGTTATCAGAGTTCATTTGCAACAAAAATGAAATCCATAATTAGCTGAAACAAATCCTTTAGAGCAATACTAGGATTGAATAATGAATTAAATAATCTGCTATGGTAGTGTTCAAGTGATCTCTGTACACTTCCATCAATATACTTCTGGTGCTAGATAGGACATCTAATGCATGTCAATACTGTAATTTATTTAGAAGCAGATGGCACATTGGATTAAGCATAAGATACGAGAATGAGATATCTCAAATATCATGGCAATTGCCACATTACGTCTGGAGAGAGAGAGAATAGGCATACAACGTAGTGATTGTATTGCAGATACACCTATAGTTGTTAAATATTATGACAGTAACACTGAAAAAGGCTGTGGACCTTGTTTGAGATTAACAATTTGTGCCCTCTACATTATTCTCCCAGTGGTATCATTACACATCACAAATAAGTGTATCAACAAAATATGCCTGTTAAACACTTTAGCCATGAGAGGCAAGTATATTAAGAAATAAAAGAATGTTATGAAGCTGTATCAACTATGAACTCAAAAACATTGTCCACAGTGAGCCATTTCAGAATATATCAGTAGTGGCCATGAGATGATCTCTGGTTGTAACCCTGGGGTCTTGAATTATATCCACCCTGAGGTCCTGATGGATACCCACTACCATGCCCCTGCCCATGTCTGTCCCTATCCTGCCAGTGTTGCTGTCCACGATGTTCTCCACCCCATCCCCTGTCTCCACCCCCTCCTCCCCATCCCCTGTCTGCTCCCCCTCCTCCCCATCCCCTGTCTCCACCCCCTCGTCCCCCTCCCCATCCACGGCCTCTGTGTCCACGCTGGTCCTGGTACCTAGAAGTATCAGAGTACAGATAATCAAACAGACATTCTCAATGTATCGCCAACAGTGGTGTACTGTGGATATTTGAGTGGGCTCCTAAGCCCAGCTTTCAGGGTTTGTGTAAACACAA
This sequence comes from Benthosema pterotum, assembly GCA_039105355.1. Taxonomy (NCBI): domain Eukaryota; kingdom Metazoa; phylum Chordata; class Actinopteri; order Myctophiformes; family Myctophidae; genus Benthosema; species Benthosema pterotum. The sequence continues at coordinate 16,669,314 of CM076966.1, forward strand.
ACATTGTGAATGAGATGATGAATGTTAATTACAACAAGAACACCCCTCACGGGTGTGATTTCTGTTTTATTTTTGTAACTACTGGAGCGCAATCAGCAATTGAAATAAACTCATGAATATTTAGGCTTTATATATATATATATATATATATATATATATATATATATATATATATATATATATATATATATATATATATATATATATATATATATATATATATATACTAGATGGATAGCATAGCAATATCTTTGTAGTTTAAATCGTACCACAAATCGGCTACATTGAAGTGTGGTTACTTTTTCCACCCTGGCAGTTTGTTAATAATGGTTGTTTAAATAGGTCAGTCAGAAGCAAAATGTGCAGTCAAGTTACCGATCTCTGCCTCTTCCACGCACCCAGTCGTCAACAATAGGCGGTGTGTCGGCTGGCCTTTTAAAATACAGCTGATACTCTTCGTCGTCCGTGGTAAATCTATTGGCGAACTTCTTCTCGTAGTGGCCTAGTGCTTCTGTTTCTGCAGCGTCGGCCATTCTATAGAGGAGATAAAACGAAGATATACCTGCTTGTTATCATGCCATCCGACCATCACACGAAGGAGCAAGGCTAGGCTAAAACAGTGCTAGCAGTAGCACATACACCTACACATACAAACTGATGATGCGGTATTAGTAATATACAAGACTCGACAAACACTCGACTAAAATCACACGTTCTTATAATATAATTTCATTAAAATAACAGCAATTAAAAAGGCAAAATTTAACCGCACCTTGGATCGGGAAGCTGGATATTAATTCGGATTAGTTTCGAACATATTTAAGAAGAGCATTGTCAATAGTACGTCACCGAAGGATCTCCGTGGAAAACACCCCAACATCTAAAACATCAATGGTTCCGGGCGCGCTCAGAGCTATAGAGTAGCAACAGTAGCGCAAACTTTGTTCACTTCATGAGGCCAGTCCAATGGCGGCTCTTTTACATCGTAAATCCACTTATTTTAAATGTTTTGCTGTAATAGTGCAACATAAACACTGTACTAAAACAGTTGACATGTTCACATGCTTAAAATGCTATTAGTTGCGCAACTTGCGCCGCCCTCTTAAAAAAAAACAATATATCCCCAACTCCAGTCAGTCCCTATTCAGGCTGCATGAACAGCGCTCGAGCACTCAGTTTCTGAGCCCTCAATGTCGCAACTCTGACAGTAGGTGGCTCTGAACCCCTGAAAATAGCAGATCTACAAGCTCACATCGCGTTGCAGAAGAGACGCGCTGTGACCTTGTATGTCCGACACCGATTAGCAGCGAGCAGCACACCTGTAAAATATTGATAGGCCTCAATTCCTGTGGCGTCAGCAGTGGGCTCACCTCACCTTAGACTGCAGACAGACGCCGTGTTGTTTGTTTACCGTGCAATATAGCTTCTACAAATCTGCAGGTTTAAAGCTCATTTCAACATCAAATGCTTTGGGGACTTTCACCAACTTGATGAGAGACAGCACCTCTCAGCACCTACACTAGAAAACATGTAAGTAGCCTACAACTGAATAACTTTAAACAATTAAACAATTTGTCCTCCATGTGATTTTATTTATTTTGAATTTATAAATCCATTTTATTTATGTTTTCATTAAAGCTGCAATTCATAATTTCCATTCCTAAACATACTGACCTTGTAAAATGATCCCTGGCTAATAGGACAAATACTGTAGGCCTATGCCTTAAAACACTATACTTGCTTTCTATAACTAAAATAAACTTAAAATACTTTTCAATATTTTTTTACTTGCATGAGTAAATGCTCATGCTGAATGCTCATGCTGAATGGCTGTGTAAAGTGCAAAGTTTGTAATCTAGTTTCTTTCATAAATTGAGAATTTTCACTCAATGGGACTGCTCTTGTCACATGTTGATGATGTCATATGTCAATGAGTGGTCCAGTCCTGTGGAATATGTGGTGCATGCTAATAAAAAATATTTAAAATATTGCTGAAGTTTAGAAATTATTGTTTTTTGTTAGCATATGCATTCCATACATTCCATATAGCTTGATCATACGTGGACATGTGACATCATCTACTTGGATGGGACAGGAGCAGTCCCTATTGAGTAGAAAAGAGGCGGAAAGTATAACGTTTTTCTTATTAGCCAGGGATCCTTTCAAGACATGAGTGTCCATGCCACTCTGCTTGTGCCCAGTCCCTTTCAGGAACCCCTAGTTAGAGAAGGTATCTACCGTAATATACTGTATATTCACTCTCTGTAGGGTAGGCAGCCTCTTTCCTTTTGGGACCATTGCGGTTAGAGAGCATATACAAGTGCTGGTCAACGAATTAGAATAATTTGAACAGTGCAATCGTTAAATTCTTTGAATGCATTTCTTGTGCAGAAAACAAATCAGGTGTTCACCGCACCTGTCCTACTGGTTAGAGTAATCACAGAACTCGTTACCTGTAAAATTTGCTCAGCTGAGCTTTCCAAAAGGCCCATTTAGGCCATTTAACTGTGACACTGTTGTTTCATTGAATTAGAATAATGGAGAAACCGTTTCATTGAATTAGAATATTTTTTATTATAATTAGAATCATCACTTTCTCAGTATTTTGTGGCTGCCCCCTTGGCTTGTATGACTGCCTGAAGTCTCCGTGCAGGGGTTGACACTAAGGTCTCCGAGGTACTTGCCCATCGGGCAAGTGCAAATCAGGTTCTACTTGCCCTCAGCCAAATGGACCCTTGCGGATCAATTTGGTTTCATTTTTACACTCTCAAGAGTTAAAATTCATCATCTTAATCAGCCCATAGTGGTCACAGACCCAGTGGTCCCTGACCGCAGCAAAATGATAGTTTGGAACCAAGTGGACCTGGGAGAGAGATAGGTAGAGATAGCTAGTTCTTCAAATCGATGCCACGGACAGGGCTTGACAGTAACACTTGCCCGCTTGCCCGGGCAAGTAAAAAAAATGGTGGGGCAAGTGAAGACTGCTACCTGGTTGCCCGATCAGGCAAGTGTGCAACTTCATGCACTATAACACTACACAAGATAAATTTGTCTTGAAGGCGGTCATTGCACTCTGCCTCTGTGTCTTTCCCTGCTTTCTAGCTATCTACCTATCTCTCTCCCAGGTTCATTTGGTTCCAAACTATCATTTTGCTGGGGTCAGGGACCACTGGGTCTGTGACCACTATGGGCTAATTAAGATGATGAATTTTTAACTCTTGAGAGCGTAAAAATGAAACCAAATGGACCCTTGCGGGTCCATTTGGTTTCATTTTTACGCTCTCAAGAGTTACATCTGGTTAACCAACTTAGCTGGGGACCACCTGGAACCCTCTCCAGGACCACTGGTGGTCCCTGGACAACCTGTTGAAAGCACCCAAGTAGGAAGTAAACTTAAAAGCAAAATTTACAATATATTTTTGGGGGGGCAAGTGACCATGACCTGAGCGCAAGTAGAACCTGATTGCACTTGCCCGATGGGCAAGTACCTCGTAGACCTTAGTGTCAACCCGTGCACGGAGACTTCAGGCAGTCATACAAGCCAAGGGGGCAGCCACAAAATACTGAGAAAGTGATGATTCTAATTATAATAAAAAATATTCTAATTCAATGAAACGGTTTCTCCATTATTCTAATTCAATGAAACAACAGTGTCACAGTTAAATGGCCTAAATGGGCCTTTTGGAAAGCTCAGCTGAGCAAATTTTTTACAGGTTACGAGTTCTGTGATTACTCTAACCAGTAGGACAGGTGCGGTGAACACCTGATTTGTTTTCTGCACAAGAAATGCATTCAAAGAATTTAACGATTGCACTGTTCAAATTATTCTAATTCGTTGACCAGCACCTGTACATAATATATATTCACTCTCCATAGGATCCCTCTGTGGTTCGAGCAGGCCTCCTGGGAGACAGGCTTACTACAATTTGTTCAAGAAGCTCTGTCTTATACAGCTCTGTCAGCACATGCAGGAGGATGCTGGATTGCTGTTAACTATTTTTAATCATTTTTTGAAGTTTTACTCATGGAATCCTAACTCCTCTCGCTCTATTCCTCGACGTCCTTTGTTGACACCATAAACCATCTCCCACAGACCCACACTATAACTGGCTAGCTTCACATTACTGTATCTGGGCTCAGACATTTTCGAAACAGTGCTAGCCAGTCGCAATGTGGGAGGCAGTACATTGGAGAGTAAAGGTAGAGAAAAAAGGATTTAATCGGAGAAAGGCTTTAAAAAATGATTCAAAGTACTTAATGGCAATGCCGATTAGTGCACCCAATTTTGGCTTCTTCTGTCAAGTGGTGTACAGCCCACAGGGGACAATTTTCCAGCAGGCCCCTTCCGCCTGGACATGGAGTGAGTGCGGCTGCCGGCTGGCATGTTTTTTTTTTTTCTTTTTTTTCGAAGTTCTGGAGCAATTTGGTACGAGTGTTTTAATCATTTAACTAGACATGTCTCCACCGTCTTGGGTCAGGGTGAAGACTGTTACAGTCACTGGTGGTGGCTATGTTATGTCAACTGTCAGGCGCATGGACGGACGGACAAACGCGTGCACGGAGAGACCACCATACACTCACCCTGCAGATGATGTAACAGGGTGTGACGGACGGACAGGGGGCGAAACAAAGTCACCACCTTACGGTGGAGACAATTAGTGGGAACCCTGATACTGTAACTGAGAAGAATCTGAGTTAAAAGTATGGGTGACAACAACATTATCAGCAGCAATAAGCCCACCCATGACTTGACAATAGAACATAATGCTGTGGGTGCCACAAGCAGCCACATCCTACTATACAAACACAGGGCCAGTACAACATTATACTTTCTTTAAAGATCTTATCTGATTTGCTGATTTGGTTATTTATTATTCATTTTCATTTCCAGGGAGAAATAATAGTGCAACCATAATGTGTGCCTACTAGTAGAAATGCAAGCAAACCAGGCATGTCTCATTTTCCCCCCACGTCCTCCACAACAACAACAACCACACAGCGTGGGTAGTCGGGGGCCAGTCATTCTCGAAGTTTAAGGTGGTTGCAGAGCAAGTCTGCTCTACTCCATTGTGAAGGGCTGGGAAAACCGCAGGGTCCTAGTGCCTTGCCCCTTTTGACATTCAGGAGACTGGAGCTGTGCTTGAGATTTTAGCACACTTTTTTCCTTCAGTCGCAGGGCCGCAGGCCCATATTAGGTCATCGACCCGTAGGGGACTTGACCCACTTGCCCTCCCCTGTTTTACACCCCTGAGTCTGTCTCACAACAAACCCACTCGAACGACAGAGGGACCCTATGGAGAGTGAACATATATTAAGTATATTTCCTTACTGGGGATCCCTGAAAGGGGCTACCTATACCTACCAGTCCCTTAGCCCATCTAACAGCCATAGGCTTTAAGCTACTGTACCAGTGTACGTCTTGGTAGATGATCAAAAGCAAGTGGGTGAGCTTCAGGCAGTTTTTAGGTATCTTTTGCCAAGAGTATAGGACCAGGTGTATGCTACTGTATGTAACAGGTATGTAACTAGTTTATTGTAGTGAAATCCAGCACTCTACAGATGGTTAGAAAATGACGTTTTATTAAGAGATTCCAGATTGAGACCTCATAAATGAGACCCCTGAGAATCCATATCTTATGGGGAGACATTTTACATCAATTTGGGGGGTCCTTGACAGACATGCTGAAAAATGTTTGCGAGTCTACTACAGTATGTTAGACCAGAGGTTTTCAACCCTTGGTCTGGGGACGACCAGTGGCCCTTGGGAGCGTTCCAGGTGGTCCCCAGGTAAATGATGGAAAGTTAGTTAACCAGAATGTAACTTGAGACGTTTAAACCAAATGGACCCTTGTGGGTCCATTTGGTTTCATGTTTACACTCTCAAGAGTTACAATATTCACCATCTGAATTAGCCCAAGTCTACACAACTAGAGAATGTACTGTAGAAGATAATGATAATTTTGATCTGTATGTTTGCCTGTTTTGTTTCCCAAATCCAGCCTGCTATTGTGGACAAAAGCAAATCTTTAGTTTTGGGGCCTGTGGGTGCTAAAATGTCATCAAATGGTGGTCTGTGGCTCAAATGCTGAATAAATGGTGGGCCCGGATATCAAAAGGGTTGACAACCACTGTTAGACAACAAGTCTGACTGCTTTGCGATGTTTGCGTTTGTTTTTAGTGATGTAAGAGTGCTCAGAAAACGGTGTGGGTGGTATGGCAAATATGAACAGGTGAAAGCATATGCCGGTAGACATAAAGCTGCTAGCCTCTCAGGGGCGCTGCTGCTCCCATTGCACATTAAACCCACCACAACTCCCACAGACACGCAACCGAGCACGCAGGAGGGAACCACCACCGCAAACACACTAACTTAATTTCCACGCACGGCGGTGGCTGGGAGAGAGAGAGCACATTATTGCATAGCGGGCCGGGACTATACCTAAATATTATCAGAAAGAGGGGAAAAACAAACTTCTTGACATGGAGGGAGGCTCTCTAGAAGCTTGACAACCCGGCGAATCGACTTTACGAAGTGTTCTTTTCTTCTCCCATTTCAATCCCAGCTCTCGTCTCATTTAAAGCCATAAGGACTTGTTCGAAGCTGTATGGTGGAGATATTATGCACTATTTGAACCACTAAGTCCCCACTGGATTTGCATTGATCAATTTATTTTATTATTATTATTATTTTTTTATCTTTGTTATTCATTTGTTGTAATTAATTTAAGATCAAAGTCTACATAGAACGAGTTCCTGAAGTCTGTGGCAATGGGGTAAGTGATTCCACCACGCTATATGTCCATGTTTATTACACCTGCGCTGTCTGAAGTAGTACAGTGTAAACATCTTGATTGCTGCTTATTTCTTCTGTCAAGCTTTTGAATTGACGTATTTGCTGTAGCCCGTATACCGTTGTCTACGACCGTGCATATATATTGTGCCTATAAAACAGTATGAATGACATCACCTGGCCAGCCTAATATCCTTTATTAAAATCATAGGCTAGTGTAAAAATAATCAGGACAAATGTAGCTATCCATATGCGTCTAGTGGATAGGTGGGACTTAGTTGTCACTGTTGTTAACATTATAAATATGATAATGAAACGTTTTACATCGGCAAAATGTAGAGAAGTGATAATTAATTCTTATTGACTGCTATACAGCAACTCCTTGAATACATCATGTCCCTAGAATGCCTAGATCTGCACTCCCACTCGCGACTGTCAGACTGTCCTGTGACTCCTTTCCTTTGCTACTGTGTGGGAATCCAGCTTTAGTGCAACGCGCGGGTGTGACAGTCAACACTGCCCACCGCGCACGGCGTGGTGTATACTGTAGCTCCAATAAGCCTGCCAATAAGGGACTAGAGATGGAAGAGAGGTGGTGGTGGTGGTGGTGGTGGTTCTCAGTAGCCTATAAATCTGTCTCTGGTTCAAAGAGTATGAGTTTGATCAACCCACATACCAATACACCACAGACAGCTTGTAGGGAAAAAACATAATTGAAACCAACCTTACACTTGTTGTCAATGCCAGTCACTTTGTTCATTTCATCAAACAGCATTCAAATATATATACTGTACAAATATTCAATTCGGTGCAGAACTGAAGTGAAGGTAGGGAAAAGAAAAATATAAAGGGGGGGGGGGGTGGATGGGGGAATCACATTTGGTGCCCCTGGAGAGTGGTTTTGAAGGAGTTAAGGAATTTGCATGTCTTAATGACTGTTGGTAGGGCATTCCACATTTTGTGGCATAGCAGTGAAAATAATTCAGTCCCTTGTTGTGCCAAATCTATGTATCAAAGCCCCTTCGAAACTGTAGCCAACAGCAATGGTTCCCAAACATTTCCATGTCAAGGACCCCCAAAATGACACTAATTAGCCTGCAGACCCCCACTTGAAAACAAGAGAAGATTTTTACTTCTATCTCTGGTATTTCTGTCTCTGGCACCCCCAATCTCAGAGTTACAGACCCATAAGGGTCCATTTGGTTCCTGCCAATCTAATTTTGGTACATACCCCTTGGAACTCCCTCAAGTACCTCTAGGGTTCCCTGGACCCCACTTGGGGTCACTGGGAACCCAAGCAGTAGTCTACGTGTTATCTGTATAATGAGCATCAAAGCCCCTTCCACAACTGTAGCCTACAGTAACATATTTCTGATTTATAGCCAATTTACTGTACAGTATAGTGTGCATGATGCATTCCCTGCTATGGTATACTATGCAAATTGCTGTATTTCACGCCACAATTTCTTTTGCCCTCTCTGGGTCGGCTCTCTGTCATGACTCGTGTCCAATATTACAGAGCTTTTTATTTCTTGCCGTAGTTTAATCCCAAGTGAATAGCCAGTCAAATGTGCAGCTTTCATAATAATTACAATATGAAACTCTGCACCGTTTAAAACAATAAAAGCTGGATGCATTACATAACAATTTTATGATTATCAGTTATGATAAGAATGATTATTAATCAAGCGCAGTCCTTGCCACTGTGCTTGGACTTTTTCCAGGAAGTTTATGTTGGAAGGAAACCAGTTTAACAACCCTGATTGCCTCAACGTTTGGCAGACTTACTTAGCAGGTTTCAAAAGGAAAAGAATCGATGCAGTATTATCTCCATAGAGTATCTCAGAGTGTGTCATGAAATTGCCCCACTGGACCCAAGCAGCAGGTTACGCCCACAAACACCTCTCTCTGCTTACACACTGCAATCTTTACCCACGCACATGTTTTACTTGATTGTTGTTTGTTTTTGATTATTTTAGAAGGCATTTGAAAATATAGTACCATGACAATCCCCTATAATGTAGTAATTGAAACTGTGTGCGCGTGCGTGCGCAAGCACTTAATGGCACACATTTTAATTGCATTTGGCGATTATGCAATCTGTCCGACAGTGAATGTTGGCTGACATTGATAAAGCAGTGTACTGTACGGGCAGGAGTATTGGTATTCTGTCATGTTTTTCCTGCCTTTACTCATGTCCTGAATTCAGTTATGGATTAACTATGCCATTTACCCACCACTGTGACCACACAATTTGCAGTTTCACTCTCACGCTTGCTTACTCTCTTGTGTATCTCATGCTCTTTCACTCATTGTCCATCAGGAAGCTTCCATTACAGTCTCTTGTGTCACGCATTGACAGTCAGCCACCATGCATGCCACGTACAGTATCAGTAACCTCTCCTTGACCCTGCTGGTTTGGCCATTCGTTGTCCTATCTAACACTGTGTTCATTTGCATAGATATAACTCCTCACACTTCCTTTGATGGATTGGATCTTTGTTTTGACGGTAACAAAGAATGAAAACTGATTATAATGCTCCAAACCTAGCCATATGACCACTGGCAGAAAATGTAGAAATGTTTTTTTTTTACCTGGCCATCTACCCAAATTAGATGGCATATTTATTATTACAGTTTATCATGTATGCATTCGGAGGTCCCTCTTATTCAGACTACACCAACTTAAAACTGCAACATATATGGAGTAGATGCTGGAGAAAAAGTGATGGTATTTTGTATTCTAGTTTTAGAGTTTAACTGTTACATGTCTTTTCCTCTCTGTAATCAAAGCTCAAGTTGCCCTAAAACCTGTGCTGCCTCAATGAGGGGTTTGACAGCAACAATGCTATTTCAAGTAAGTTGCGCTGACAGGGCCAGGCGTATGCTAGGGAGGTGTTAATCTTCTGGCTGGTCCGTGCATGACCGCTAAAGGCTAACTCTCATTGATTAGGCTATGTACTGATGGGTGTTATCTTGGCTGCCCGGAGAGCTGTTTAGTAGGTAGGCTACAGAGAAAAGGGGATTGCAAAGCCAAGTGCAGAGTCTGTTCCCTGTTTGTGTTAATAACACATAAGAGGGACAGTGTGAGTGGTGGGGCTCAGAGCAGAGCTGCAGCATTTACTGTACAAACGGGTGAATGAAAGGGGACATACCGATGGGGATTGGACATCACCAGATGGTTTGGCTTCTGGGAGACCATCTGCTGTCGTGTTTGCTTTTGAGACCTCCCCTCTTTCTCCTTGAGGATGTTTTTTTTTTTTTTTTTTTTTTTGGAGCAAGCAAGCAGGAGTTCTTGTCAATGTCACACAGTTGAGGCTGTTATAATACAGTCTGTAGCCTTTGACACATGTTTCCCTTTGACCCCCTGACATCAGTAGTAATAGCCGTCTATTGCATAAAAGCCCAGGTGGTGTTGGGATTAGTGAGATCCTCGCATATGGACGCTGCTCATTTAGACAAACATAACGCAGCTCTCACTAATGAGACAGCTTTGTACCCCAGCAGGCTTCTGGGAAAAATGATGGAGTGTCTTAACTCTCTCCATCTGACAGATGAGCAAAGTAATGGAATTTACTCTTAGGGTTAATCATAAGAATATTGCCTTGGAGACAAAGTTGAAACAAAGTTGTTTTGTCATTTCTCATTACTCCGCCCTGTTCTATGTGAGTTCTTTTGAATGCTGTCACACTGTATTCATCAACTTGGCCAGAGAACAAGAGAAACGAGCACCACATACAGGTGCAAAATGCGCCAGCTATTGGCGCATTTTACTTTGAGTCTTTGACCTTAGGCAGAGAATGCCAAAACATCATTCAAGCTAGTTCCTGATGATGGTAGTCAACCCTATAATTCTAGTGTTTTCACAATAAACATAACATTTTAACACATCCTGTAGTTGTCCTCTTGCATGCCATTTATTCTGTAACTAGAGTATTATCCAGTATGACTAGAACACTAGTCTCTTGAGACAGATGTTGTCTCACATTTTTAAAATGTTTCCACCTAATGGTCTTTACTTCATAACCTCTGAAAATGTGCTGAATAAAGCAGACTTCCACCTTCTTTCATAATGATTGATAATAACCATGAATAATCTTCAGCTACTGGAAAACAAATTAGTCTTCTAGGTAGCTGCTAAGCAGAAATGGAAGTATTGTTTTTGACTTTTTTTTTTACACCTTAAGTGGCCAGTGGGAGACAGTTTTTAAGATGTTTTTATGTTTACTCATAATATATTTTTGAATATATTTGTCTTTTTTTGTTTTTAACCCGTTCCATCTTTTATGTAATGTTTTTTTAACCTGCCTGTATGAGCTATGGGATCCTCTGAATTTCCCCTTGGGGATCAATAAAGTATCTATCTATCTATCTATCTATCTATCTATCTATCTATCTATCTATCTATCTATCTATCTATCTATCTATCTATCTATCTATCTATCTATCTATCTATCTATCTATCTATCTATCTATCTATCTATCTATCTATCTATCTATCTATCTATCTATCTATCTATCTATCTATCTATCTATCTATCTATCTATCTATCTATCTATCTATCTATCTATCTATCTATCTATCTATCTATCTATCTATCTATCTATCTATCTATCTATCTATCTATCTATCTATCTATCTATCTATCTATCTATCTATCTATCTATCTATCTATCTATCTATCTATCTATCTATCTATCTATCTATCTATCTATCTATCTATCTATCTATCTATCTATCTATCTATCTATCTATCTATCTATCTATCTATCTATCTATCTATCTATCTATCTATCTATCTATCTATCTATCTATCTATCTATCTATCTATCTATCTATCTATCTATCTATCTATCTATCTATCTATCTATCTATCTATCTATCTATCTAGTTTAAAGACCAGGACTGCATGTTCTTTTCTGAGAGTCCTTATCTTAGGCTAGGGGACGCGGGCAGAACGTGTAAACCCCACACAGGCCCTTTTGGCCAACCCCACTTTGTGTATGGGCACTGATGCTGACAGTGGTGTTTCTAAGCAATTTGGAGCCCTAGGCAAGATTAAGGGGGGCTCTAGGCAGCCCCCCTTAACAAATGGTTATAGAGGACATGTATAATGTATGTACAATGTATTTATCCATATTAGGCTTATTATAGCCTGGGATCCTTTTAAAGTATGTCTGGTGGTCGCCCCCTCCCCTCACCCCCCTCCCCTCATGGTGGCCTAGGCAACTGCCTAGTCTGCCTAATGGCAAAAAACGCCCCTGGATGCTGAGGAGAGAACACACCCCCAGAGAACACAAACCCAGGACCTAGCTGTGAGGCAACAGAATGCATCACTGTGCACCTGTAAAAAATATATAGTTTTAAGGTGGTTGCAGGGTCGTGTTTTTTTGTTTGTTTGTTTTTTTTCCCTGCTGGGCTTTGCAGATCCGAAAGTAATGGTGTCAGCAACACTGTCAACAACGACCCAATAGACACCACTAGAGCGCTGCGGAAAACAGATTAAGATCAACAATGATCTAAAAAATAAAAAAAAAATCTATACGGATGAAATATTAGGCAGCAAATTTCTAATTACCGGTATTTAAATATAGCTATTTTAAAATATAATTTTATGAACACCACATTGTGATTAATCACACACCCTTTGCGATCTGAAGAGGCTGACCCAATGATAGCTTCCTGTTGAACTTCTAAACGGTGGAATTACATACTCCCTGTAGTATTCAGCTATTGTGGAAGAGTTGTCTGTGTTGGCACACTGGCACATTGATCAAATTGTAATAAAAATGTTATGTGTTTGCCTACTAGCATCCAACACTTCATTCATATCCTATTCATTTCATATGCTATCTTAACAGCACATACTTTATTGGTTATGAATACTGATGTATTCACTATCCAGTCACTGAAACAAATTAAAAAGCTATATTTTGTTTCCCCTTTTTCATCCTAGACTTCATTACCTGGCATAGCTTAAAGTGGAAGAATAACCTAATAGAATACAAGCAATTTGTCTCCGTCTCAGATTTCGTGTAATTATGTTGAGCACAATGCATTAAATTGTTATTGTAAGGTTACCCCCAGCTACGTGTAATGTATGCTGTGGATGTTGCTGTAGGGGTGTGCGCGTGCGTGCGTGTGTGTACGTTTTGCGTACTTTGGGTTACCTGCTGGAGCTGGTAAAGTAACATTCCTTTGGTGTTTCTTGGTAGGAACTCAAAGAATGTTCCTGTGCACATCTGACACAGCTAGGACTGTCTATTAGCAGACTTTATACCCAGTTGCCCACAGTGGTTTCATATGTTGAATCGCTTAAAATGGACACCAAATAATCGATTTGTCAGCCCAATTATGTTTTTATATATAGATTTTCTTTGTTTAAATGTTTTTTTCTCTGAACCATATGGCAAACCATTCAGGATGACATACGAGTAAGTTGCCCTGTGGTCGTGTGCACGCATCCACCTGTGCCATGAACCCTGGCACTTTGGCATGGAGGTCAGATAAACATATGGAATTCATTCTGTATTGGCCAGTGGCCACATATGCGTCACTCTTGAGCATACACTGTACAGTAGTGTCTTGAGAGTGGATATTGGGGGATAATAGAGAGTCCTGTGCAACGAGTGTCTTGAGTGTACAATGTTCAGGAGGGTTTGATTAGATCAGATCAACATGGAATGTCAGAACAGGTTGGCAGCTTGGGCAGTCTCTTAAGCATACAGGGTTTGATGAGTGCCTAGTCGGGCCGTTCTTGATTCTCGATCCTGTTGAGAACTGGAGTTTCCGACAGCTGCTGGGTGCGGCTACACTACTGACTATGGGGCAGGTCTGTGTAGAGTTTGAATGGACTGGTATAAGTCAAAAGGGAGACATTGAATCTGAAGGACAGGTAGGAAGCATGAACATATGGAATGTCAGAACAAGTCACATATGGTGACTAAGCGGTTTCTTAGTTTAGGTTAACCCTCTTAACCAGTTAGCTCAAACGGGAACTGGCAAAATACGGGTCTTGCCTTGAGAAAACGTGACTCAGGTTGATGTAATGAAGAACATGGAATGTGTGGGTGTGGCCAGGCAGGTGCTTGTTGATGGAATGCATCACGGAAACTGCTGGAACACAGAAAGGCCAAAGCAGACAGACAGGGGAAATGTGTTTATGGACTATGATAATCCTCAGGCATTATCTGCAAAGCACATACATAAACAGGTTATTTTAATATCTAGTTCTCAACTTAGACCAGTGGTGCTGAACGCTAGGCAACAGTATTCTTGACCGGAGAGTCTTTAGTTTCCTGTGTAAGATACTATGTTTTTGTCCTGCAACTGAATGAGTTGGTGTGTATATAACGGTATTTATTTTTGTAACCCCTTTTTTCCACCGTGTCAATTACCTAATGTGATCCTGGGCGTGTGGAAGGAACACATTATTCCAACCAGTTTGTGGGCACATGCTGCGATCAGGCTATTTTCTTACTATGGATCACACCGGAGTTCTAGGCAGTGACCTCCAGGGGTCTTTAAGGGTGTTCCATTTTAAAGGTAGGGGAAGTGATTTCACTTTTGTCAGATATCACCCAAAAAAAAAATTCTGTTAAAATGCTCTATTATAAGGTGTAGAAACCATATATGGAGTTTTCCCCTCCCCCACGTTAGCAGAGGAGCTAATAAAAGTTCCCCAGGTGGTAGCGAATTCTCCTCCAATCAGGATCGAGCAGCAGGTTCACATAGTGTAGCAGTAGCTACTGTTGGGGCCCCCTAGTGCACCAGGCTGGTACTACACGATGAATTTCAAATCACTTACCCTACCTTTAACTACTTTATTTATATTACATCAACTATTTGAAAATGGCAGCTCTACTTCTACTACTACTGCTTACTGTTTGTTTGCATCACAGCTTAGTCCTTTTGTAAGAATTGTGAACAAAATTTTAAAGCAAATAATCTTGTATGGGAATCACTGGCACAACATATTTTCAGATTGGGTACCGCAGCCAGCATGTTATAAAGAAGGAAAGAACGTTGCACACTCCAGCTCCACATGCAATATTTTAATTGATGTTTCAGCCCCTTAGGCCTTCCTCTGAATCAACAAAATGTGGGGTACTAGTTGACATCCAGCTATAGCAATAAATGATGCAGTGCTAGATCCATTTTATGAATGAAGTAATTTAGCCTGGAATCTCTACTGGGCTGATTTCACACTTGATTTCACTCAACCTAACTGTGGAAAGTGTTTCTACATATAATTACAGGTACTGTGTGAAACAAGTGACTTCAACACTTCACATAAAAATTCCACCCAGACATAATCGCAAAATACTGGGTTTCACTCTCACACGAGTTAGTCTTAGTCAATTTAGATACCCTGAATTACTGTCGCCTTAAGTACCAAACCAATTTTTCTTGTCTGGTGGGCTACGTGTATATTTTTTAACTAGAACAAACTAGAATATTTTAGAGCGGAAGACCCATGCATGTATTGTAAAATAGTAGTCAGTTTAAAAAAAATGCATATATGCAGACCAGCCTTTCCTGCTTTCCCAGTACAGTTGATTGAACCTGAGTAACCATGTTAAATTCTGCACACAGAAAATAAAGCTGCTAACTGGAATGGAAACTGGTTCTTCAGAATGATGCCATATCGAAACTTTGGTTCCATAATGAATCTGTAAGATAAATGCGTGTGTGGGTGTGTGTGCGGCTGTGTGCATACGTGTGTTCCAACTAAGGACTAATCTATTGATTACTTTTAAATAGAAATACTAATTTAGCGATTTATTAGAATGGATAGAGGTTTTCTTGAGGCTAGATGCTGTGACATAGAATTCTACATTTCATACATGGTAAAATTCTTTATTAATTTTAACTTTTAGCAGTTCATTGGGTTTATTTTACATATCATTTACAGTGTAATTTGATTAGGCAGACTTTCCAATCATAAGTTATTATGATTGGAAAGGAGGGAGCATGCCGCACATGTTGCATTTCATTAAAAAATAGCCAACTGAACCTACAAACTCCCAACACATTGCATCCGCAATGCATTGTGAGCTTATGGGACTGCTATTCACACCACGACACTGTCATGTGATGCCACACGTTTTCTGGCTTCTCAGTGCTTTCTGGTTGGGTGGTGTCTCACCATCCCCTGCGTTTTAACTTGTTTATAATCGGTGTGGACTGACTCAGACCTGCGGAGCACACACCCACACCCACACGCACCTGTAAATTATTCAGAGCACCAGATGGGTGAGGGGGGTGTAGAAACCAGAGAAATTATTCAGTGTTCTTCAAAAAGTCCTCAATAGTTCTTCCACACAAACTCAAAAGTGTGGGGTGTTGGGGGACGATAGGTCACCAGCCTGGGAAGCAGACAACTATGACAGTGTGGGAAAAGAAAATGGCCCTTTGCGGTGATATTAGTCTATCCGTTTTAGCTTTTCTTGTCTTTTTTTTCCTGCAACTGCAAAGGTCAATGTGTGCATAGTATAATTATATAATAATAACTAGAATATATTCACCCCACAGGGGAAATACAGTTTTTAGCTTCACTCTACTAAGTGATGCTCAAATGAGTCTCGAGGGTCGCAGTTACTTACATGCCTTGCTCTGCGGCACCATATTGCTCAGGCTGGGAGAATCGAACCTGTGACCTTCCGCTACTCAGGCGGGTTCTGTATCTATGGCTTGTGTGTGTGTGTGGAAATAATGTGTTTTGTTGTCCTTTTTAATGGAGATCACAGAGATTAGGATTAAACAGGACAAGTTAATTTATTTGGCTTACATTTTTATGAGGATTATAATCCCAATGAAAGCATTTAGTTAGCGTTTTGATTGCCTGTAGTCTGACTCTCTGGTGCAACTCCTATACTACACTTTTACCTTGATTACGAGTAATAAACAATTATTAAAATGACAAGTGAGATTTGGCTTCCATTCACATTATAATCCCCAGATGTATATATAATAATGGCTCCTCCACTCAAATCCCTGTGTGACATTGCGTTTTAACAGCGGGCGATGGACCTGCGTCGGACGGACGACATTCATGAAGTCCATTATTCGTCTATGACAGCTGCCGATTCTGGTGATAGCAGGTGAACGGCCAATGGTGGAAAAGTGGGCGCAGCACCTCGTCCCAAAAGCTAAATATAATTGACGTTTTTGGGCGATACTTACCAATGAAAGTCAAGCGTCGCCCACCTCAGCTGTTTTTCGTTGCCTGCTGTTTAAAATGTTTGTTAGTCCACATTCACAACACATGGTGGCCATTTTGTTCCTGTGTCAA
The DNA here is from genome assembly GCA_039105355.1 of Benthosema pterotum. Taxonomy (NCBI): domain Eukaryota; kingdom Metazoa; phylum Chordata; class Actinopteri; order Myctophiformes; family Myctophidae; genus Benthosema; species Benthosema pterotum. The sequence goes on from CM076966.1 coordinate 16,686,399, forward strand.
ATATATAGGTCTTCCCCCAAATATGGCATGATGCAACATGTAATGTGTTAATGAAATTCATTGTGCTAGAATGAGATGTGCTCTATTCATTAATAATGTGTATGTAGTATTAATAGTGATGTATTATTAATCGACATATGTAGTGTAGGATGTTATGCTTTCAGCAGAGAACATAGTATCGCACAGCAAAATTGTCAGTGTTAATTTAACACATTCTACAAATTGACCCGCAAGGGCCACTCACACGGATCAGTATAGCCATTTGTTTGCCGTTGTGTTTTTCTTTAATGAATTCTGCCACTCAGTGAGAGTGTGAGTGAGACAAACCCTTCCGCAGTTTCATTTTTTTTCCACCTAAGATCATGAAAGTTTAACAGCCAGCAGCATAATCTTTCTCTTTCATGCCTCAACTACTTTGCTGGTAGATGAAGAGCTAGTGGCCGTCTGGGAGCCTGAGGGGTCCCGGTTTGATCCTGCTGGCTGTGTATGTATGTGTAGGAATTGGTGCATATAAGTGGATGTTGTAAATCCATTTGGATAAAAGGTGCTATAAAAATGCAGACCAATCGGGCACAGTACGTGACTCTCCCAAGATAATCGCACCTGTATGTATTTGCAACGTGGTCTGTAGCATCCCCATTCTTCTCATTGGATAATATGAGAACATAAAGTAAAATCAGTGTGTATACTGTATATAGTGTTTGAGCAGTTAATAAGCACACATGCATACACACCTGCATGCCCATACAGAAAGAAATGAAATGCATAGTCAATGTAGGCCTGGCCTGTGCTCGGGAGGAAACGGCAATCTGAGGTGCTGATGTGTTAATGGATGTGTGCTGCCATGGCGGATCAGAGTTTGTGTTACATTAACACCTGGCGCCCCAAGGGACAGCAGCACAATGCTACTGTAGATGCAGTGGGATGGAGGCAAACGGTGTGCGTGTAGCTGTAGGTTCTCAGCCTGTGGATTGTGACTCCTCAAGAGTGCCAAACTTTTTGGGGGGTCTGCAGATGATTAAAAAGTTTACATAGTAATTTATTTAGGTTATTTTCGCGGTCAGTTTGTATTTGCATTTTTGGGGGCTTTTATTGACGGTGACTTTACAGGGGTTGACACTAAGGTCTCAGAGGCACTTGCCCATTGGGCAAGTGCAAGTCAGGTTCTACTTGCCCTCAGGTCATGGTCACTTGCCCCCCAAAAGTATATTCTAAATTTTGCATTTAAGTTTACTTCCTACTTGGGTGCTTTAAACCAGGGGTTTTCACAGGTGGTCCGGGGACCACCAGTGGTCCCTGAGAGGGTTCCAGGTGGTCCCCAGTTAAGTTGGTTAACCAGATGTAACTCTTGAGAGTTAAAATTCATCATCTTAATTAGCCCAGGTCTACACAACCAGAGAATGTAGATGATTAGGTCATTTTGATGTGTATGTTAATTTGCCTGTTTTGTTTCCCAAATCCAGCCTGGAATTGTGGACAGCTAGAAAGCAGGGAAAGACACAGACACAGAGGCAGAGTGCAATGACTGCCTTCAAGACAAATTTATCTTGTGTTGTGTTATAGTGCACTAAGTTGCACACTTGCCCGATCGGGCAACCAGGTAGCAGTCTTCACTTGCCCCACCATTTTTTTTACTTGCCCCGGGCAAGCGGGCAAGTTTTAGTGTCAAGCCCTGGAGAGACAATAGCGATAGAGAGAGTAGGGGATGATGATCTGACAGGTCGGGAGCCGATCCAGAGGACAATTTATTCATAGCATTGTGCTCATATTTTTTAGAAGAAAAATCTGTAAGGTTGTATATGTGGGCATGATTTTTACAACGCAATGTAGTTTGTTGATCAACAGATTGTTCTGCTGACTCATGATATCTGGTCTACTCTGCTGTCGACTCATTCTCTGGACTGATTCATCTTTTTGTTTTTCAATTATTTTTGGCTTCATGTTTTCAATCACAGTTTAGTTTTAGTTTGTGAAAATAAAATGGTTTTGTGCTGTAATGTAACGTGGACTGAGAATAAAGCTTCAAATACCCGGTCTACAAGCTCACGAGTCACAACACTTGTAGCTCACAAAGCCTTTTTGTTTTTTCCCAATTTTGTCAATTCTTCTTTTGGCTATGTTTAGTTCCAGTTCACTACAATAAATTAACCCTCTCTTTTCTGCTTTCTAGGGAGCAGCCGATTTTCACCACCAGGGCCCATGTCTTCCAGATTGACCCGACCACCAAGAAGAACTGGGTTCCAGCCAGCAAACAGGCTGTCACAGTCTCCTATTTTTACGACAGCACGCGAAACAGCTACCGCATCATCAGCGTTGATGGATCCAAGGTATGTGTTTGTGTGTGTGCAAGAAAGCCATAGTATGGAATTAAAGAGTGCCTGTCAGAGAAGTAATGGGTGCTTTTGCGGTGAACCATGGTAATGTAACATCAGTCAGTATTCAATGGATGTTATTCCATTAGACCTCAGAATGGCCGATATTCTTAGTGCCGTCACTTGACGTCAGTGTGTGATGTGGGGGCGGGAACCACCATTCTTGATGATGATGTACGATGATTGGAGCGCCCCTCATCTCACACGGGTACAAGTCTTTTGTTGTATTTGGCAGCATCTAGTCTGAAAAGACTAGCCAACAAGCGAGCGTCTAATCCCTCAAACCACTGTAGTAATCAGCACAATATTTGTTTGGCATGCTGCCACCAGTATAAGCCAAAGCATAAATCCCTGAATAGTGTCCATGTTATGTGAAAATGTTGTATTTTTAGAAATTAAATTGCATAGAGTATCAGTATATGCATGATGTAAATCATTGCTGTCCCTCATCTAGACTGAGTAGCAAAACATTGAACAGCATGGAGCATAGAGAAATGCTTGTTGGAAGTCACTCAACAGTCCCTCCTACCACCTGTTTCTCAGTTGCACATACTGTAGTAGCCTGTTGCGTTATTGACTGACGTCATAGACTGGACTCACAGAGTTTGATGTTGGGGTTAACTCATGCATGCATGCATGCACTAATAGTGTATTTGGTTTCATGGTACTGTTGGCTGTGCTATGTCCTCTGCCAAGCGTTTCCATGGAGATTGGAGAGGTTAGTGAGGTCATCACTACTCACATTGGTGGAGATACAGAAATCAGATTCTAGGACTGAACATTTTGGCCCTTGTTTTGGTGGTTATTGTTAAATCTAATAAGACATTGGTTGGTATGGGGCACAGTGGCAGAGTGGTTATGGCTGCTGTCGCCTCACAGCTAGAAGCTCCTTCCTGCTAGGAACGCAACTGGAGTTGTAACTCCTTTTCATCAACCTTCCACAACCGTCAGTCTCTCGACACAACGAACATCACCGTGGCAGGCGGTTGCACTGCTCTATTCCGACATCCTGCCACTCCTACATTGACGTCCAATTGTCGCAGTGGCAGTACTATTTTGAAAACATGTCGCCACTCCGACAGAAGAGGTAGCACCATTCCGACAAGCATTATGTGTTGGAATGGCAACCATTACCTTTTTGTCATTGAATGGAGACAAGTCGGAATAGGGACATGTAGGAATAGAGTCATGTCGGAATGGAGGCATGCCGGAATGGAGCCATGTCGGAATGCAGGCATGTAACCATGGCAGGCACATCTGACAAACAAATCGAACATTGTCACCCCGGAGAGTTCTTGGACCTCAGGCGTGGATGTCCAAGGATTTGAGACGCACCCGCTCTATCCACATGAAGTTTCCATGGAAGACCTCTACATCGGCAAAAACCTAAAGTGAAGGTTACCCAGAAGGTTGTGTGTACCAAATGTGATGAGCATGGGAAGACGAAAACTCTGGAAAGTGTGACCTGTAAGGATTGTTTTGTGTGCGTCTTGACATCGGTGAATTTCAGCATGTTGCAGATCGGGTCTGTGTGCTCAAAATGTACTGGATGGGGTGAACCTTGAAAAAGGTAAACTACACCTGTGAGCACGGACAGAACATACGTGACCACAGAGGGTAAAGGCTCAGTCATAGTCCACGGTGAACTGGCTCACGGTGAAAGGGTTTCACCGTGGCGTAGTTTTTTAAGGCTTCACCCTGCATCATACATACTCCAGGGTGAAGACTTAAAAAACTACACCATGGAGAAACCCATGGAAACGGATACACAACTACTCCAGCTAGGTTATAGTTTTATCATGGAAAGATTTAAATCTCAACCTGTTTGGGTCTCAATCAATTCTTGAGGAAGAAAAAAGGCGAGCAGATTTGACATAATTTCATTCAGATCAAGTAGAGCACCATTTCTCTTTCTCATGTTTATATGAGGGAGGAACATTAGGCTACACATGCTAGAAATAAGGGCAGATAGAAGTATTTGAATTGAGCCCCACAGAGAACGGGAGACGTCTGCCCATCGTTCAAATAGCCGCACGTTACAGCATATCGCACGGCAGTCCGGGTCTAGTGCAACAAAGGTCATAGTCATTGACCCCTCAGACCATGGCATCTTGCATGCCTTCGTGGCATGATTAGCATGTGTAAAGAACAACATTCCTCACCTACAGCCCTGAATAGGGAGAGATGGTAATTTCCAATGCCATCGTCAATGTGATTAAGTGCGCAGTTAGCTAAGTAAAACTCTTTTGCATCATTACTTTACATTTTAAAGCAATATGATGCAATATGAAAATTGAAAAATAAAGTGACACTGATACCCCCTCACTCCTGTCCCCCCTCACCTTTGCCCCTCAGTCATTTCATCTTGGCACTGGCACTGCCACTGGCACTGCCTCACAGACATTTGTGAACATTGTTGAAATGAGACAGACACACAGTTCCCCTGGTTGCTAGTGGTCATTACAGAAAAGAGGACAGGCCGGGCAGAACTTTTTTTTAATCTTTTGCTGACAAAACATGTTGAGGTAGGGTAGGTCTATCGGATTGGAATGACTTCATAGAGTCATTTGGAATTGCAGCAGCTTGGGGCACATTGTTGATTTGGTCTGATATGAGCAGTTAAAGGTATACTATGTAACTTTTTCATTAAAACAAATCTTAAATTTGATATCTATTATGACTGGCATATGTCACATGAGCTATTCCCAAAATGTCAGCCCTGTTCTAAATATGTTTTCTATTGAAAAGTGATGACACAACGCACTAGAGATGTTGGGAAATGACCGACAGTGACCACCAGTCAAAGTTACCTAGTACACCTTTAAAGCACCAATCCGCCGCAAATCGTCGCAAGCATATGCATGACGCAAGGAGTCACACATCGGTGCTTTGGTGTGAAAAACGGCATTAGAGTGGTACCAAAATAACACATGAACTTCTATCGATACCTGGAAGGAGATTCCTGTTGTCATAACAGCCACATTACGTTATAGAGTGAAACAGATATGTAGATCTACTGTAAGAGATGTAAGGCCAAGGACCAGACCACGGAGTTAACTCACTTTTACTAGGATCTGCTATTTTTGGTACCTTTGTGTTAGATTCTTTTACAAGAACATTTTTCATAAACAATAAAAATCACACTTGTTTGAAGTGAGGGGCACCTCACTTGGCTGCCACGTCATGTTCACACCAAGTGCGACTTATCATCATACTTCATGACATAAAATGGACCCTATGCCTATTTCTTCAGCCTGTGATCTAATCAGACATTTATAGACTTGCCTACATATGATGTAATTTCTGCAACTCCAAACCCCCAAAGGTTGTAATATGGAGATTACAAGGTTTCTGCCCACAGTGACAATGCAGTCCATTAAGAAGTCACTAGTCAGACGGTGCAGGTCTTAATGTTCTCATGTGGGGGTCATGCTTGCATGTGGCTACTGGCCAAGTGGCTTTGTGTTGTGCAGATGGGGCTGAATGTGCCCCTGATCCTCTCTAGCCCACAGGAAGTGTTTGTTTAGTGTTCTTGTGTGGCTGCCAATGCTGTTGAACTAAAGAAAATACAATAATAATAAAAATAATAATAATAACAATAATAGATAGATTGGGAAAGAGCTCTGTCTAGAAGAATAGTCTTGTGCTACATCCGTTGTGACAGACTGTCACCTTATATTCGCCTGTCTGGCTAGGGCAACTTATATGATATGGCAAGTATCATCAAACGCCCATCTCAGTCTAACTCAACTTGAAGCCCAGTGCTCCTGAATGTGCTGTAAGGTCATTCCACTGCAGCATTTCTAGGTCGACTTTTACTTGCTGCATTGCATGGATTATATGCTTGTATAACCCTGACCTGATCTTTTAGAAAAACAAAAATATATCAGAATAACTGCAGAATGTTCTTTGTGCGAGTTTAGTAAGTAATGTGTGTGTTTATGTAAGCCTAGAAGACCTTGTTGGTCGAAACGTCAACGTTAATAAACCTTTGACTGGGAGGACGTTATTCAGTGTGCAGACTCGTATTTATTTCTATCTACCATGTTTTGCCTCATCTGTATTATGTTTTAGCTTTGCTCTTGTCTATGCAGATTCCCTCTGCAGACACAAAATAATCCCAAGTAAGAGCAGAGGTGTCACATAACTACTCTGGTATAACGGCTCAACTGACCCTCCAGCTAGTTCCCTGCAGCCAAGCCTCGCTCTGCACCTGTACCAGTTCATGCCGCTGTTGAGTCCCAGTTATACTTGGTTGCACATGGGTGTCGCACACTGATGGCTATTTTTGGCATGCGACACTGGCTCCTCGTAACCAAGTATTAAGCCTTTACACCTGCCCCTGTCACTATCTCTCTCTCTCTCTCTCTCTGTCCCTGCTGTAGTAATATACATAAAACCGAACAGAGACATAACATAATGGGGGAGTTAACAATGTTGGCAAAACATAGAGAGGAGGGTCTGCGGCCTGCCCCTCATACCAAAACTTGGTCTGGCGAGACATAATATATACTGGCAAGGAAGGAAGTATGGTACTTTCTGCAAGCATTATCATGGATCCCACTGGAGTTCTTCTGGGCAGTTGGCAGCTAAGCCAGTGGTTTTCAAAGTGTGGTCCAGTGAACCACAGATCATGGCGGGGGTTCCGGGTGGTCCCTTGCGAAATGTGTTAATTAATTTAGCATTGAAATCAGTTTAACTACTTTATATGTTGGCTACATGTGCTTGATCAGACATATTAACAGTCCGAGAGGCATTAGTGCGACACCCTACTCAAAACCCAACGCTAAACCTTGGCTCGCCAGAAGCCACAGGTTTGTTTTAATACAAGCTACAAGCTTGTATATCTGCCATTTACTATTTATGTTAATAACCCCACTCTTCTCTTAAGGGTGTCTATGGCACTACATATTTCAGATGGAGATCTGTAGCCAGATATCAATGTAGGGGGACAGTCCTTAATATGAAAATGTTGGAGTAGCAATGCACTGGCTGCTTTGTGTTGAATGCTCTGTGTACTCGTATGGTGCTGTACTGATTAATAAGCTCTCCTGAGAGTTCCTCTGGGGCCAGACAGCCAGAGTTGCTAGTGAGCTGGGTGTTTGTTTGGTCAGAGCAGGACACTGCTGTCACTGTGCACTGGTGTCGGGTGGCTTCATTGGTGTAAAGTGGATTATGTTCCACCCGGGTCTTTATCCAATTACACACCACATTACAGAGTAGGCGAAATAACTATCAGTCCTCCTATAGCCTTACACTCTCTGTTTCGGACAAAGTCTGTCTGTTTATTGGGGGGGGGGCATTGGCTCTGTGAAGGTGTGCCTCACCCTTGGGTTACTCGATCGCATTGTCCCGAATACAAGACGACTCTGGTTATAAGACGACCACCATTTTTCAAGGCTCATGTGTGGGAAAAGAACATTGAATGTCAAATAGTACATCCCCTAAATATAATACTACCCCACTTTTTAGGATATTTCCATTTGAAAAAACAGTCTTACATTCAGGCCAATATCATGGTATGGTGTGGTATGCTATACCGGTATATAAAATCGTGTGTGTATAATCCCTTGCAAATCTTGTCCCTGTCGTCAGTCTGACATATCCATGGGCTCTGTTTGTTTGTACAAAACAAAAGTATTCCCACAGAGACAATGTCACAGACAGAGCTAACCTTGCCTTAAGGTGGCTCAGCTGCACCATCTAAAATGATGCCACACATTAGCTGCTCTTGTTTCCATCAAGCCTCCAAATCGGTATGGTGATTCCTTAAAACTCCAGTGCTGATAAATAATGTAATAAATCCTTCACTGAATAAATAAATTATCCACTCTAGTGAGGGAGGGTGGAAAGGTTGCAGTAAATGTGGTCTTTAAATATTTTTTTAGATGGGACAGGGCATTAATATGCACTGCCCAGTAATATGAACTTTTCCTATGTAATGGAAATACACCGGAAGGATGCACATTTTCATCTGTAGACTCAACTGCAACTCAGATGTGGAGTATACAGTATATTGTGACTGTGTTTAGATGAGTCTTAGACTAGTACAACCCTTTGGATTGTGTTTGGATTGGATTTAAACCAAACAACAAGGTGTCTGTATTGGAATGATATTGAACCAACTAACCGACCAGCTGTTTGTATTTATTTCAAACTTGTGTTTGTTTTATTTCTGTTTGGTTAAGTTCCACACATTCCGAGGCTCTGTGCTCTAGAATGGGGGTTGTGGTCCGGCCGGGGAGCGCACCCACAGGGAGGGTGGATTTCAGCCAGGTGGTCACATTCTAAATGATGGAGAGTTGGTAACCAAATGGACCCTTCACCCTTATAGATCTCTACTCTGGATATGAAAGGCCAAACGTCACCAAATGGTGGTCTGGGAATCAATAATGTACCTTGATACAAAAGCGTTGAAAATAAGCGTGTTAAGCAGTTAAGACATTGAGGATAGGGAGAAAATCAGGGGTATGCTGTGAGTGTGGACATGATAGACCGTTTAAACTCTTCTGTTCTCTACCCAGGTTGCTATGAGACAACTCGTACTTTGTGATTAAACTGTCTTGTGGTGTTACGTAATTGTTGGGATAATTTGCATGTGCCATGCGTCTGACCTCTGTTGTGTACCCCTTATGCATGCAAGGGGTTGAACCGCTTTGGCTTTGTCCTGTCTTCAAAAACCAGGAACGGGCAGCGGTGGAAGTAAAGAAAGGATGTCTAGGAGTTCAATCTCTGGGCGAGAGACGGCAGAATCATTTTGCGACTGCAGCAGACGGTCGCGACCGGTGGTTATCTGTCAGCAAACCTCTGTTAATTTCAGCCATGACTCATTTACTGTCAGCGGCTGTCAGCCACAGTCGCAAGTTGATTTCGCCCCTCCTGCTCTGGGTTCTTCTTGTCTGTGTCAAGGGAGTCCAAGACACTGACCAAAGCCAGATCTAGGCGTGGGCATGGGGGGGTAATGCCGCCCTAAATGCCCTGACTGCCCCACCAAACATGATGGCATGCAAACAACCCAAATTTCAAAGATATTACAATTAAAGTGCTTACAGTATATTTAAAATGACTGCTACTAACTTCCATTTTGGTGTTGGTTTAGTGGTGCCACAATTGAAAACTCGACAGACCTTTAGCTTTATGCGTGCTGTGTGTCTTGCAACTTAATTAATGATGCCTACTTGCCTAATATACAGTAGGTCCTGTAACAGAAAATGGTATGGGTGCAACTTCATCGATGAAGCCCCCCTCCATACCATTTTCACCTGCCCCCACATTTGGGAAATGTTGCGTCCGGGCCTGACACTGACCGGACCTTAACTGCTCCCAATGATCAGGTTTCGTGCCTTGCATGGTTGACCCTTCTGCCCACCATTGTGTCAATGTATGTGCATTGTAAAGTGAGTGTAGAAATGGTTTACATGCAGTACAGTAAAACACACAACTTTGCCTGTGTCGTTATGAGCAGCTGTTGCTGTCTCTCAATTAAGCATCTACTATTAATGTCCCATTAACACTTCTGTCTGTCCAATACACTTAGACGTGACTTGATAATTTTATACAGCAGCCAATGTTTCCTGGCTGCTGATAGATACAGTATACTACAGTACTCTGCAGTGGTCCAACAGCTGAGGGGTAGTGTTAGTGGATCAGAAATGGCTGGCATTGCACGGCTGCTTATGAGGTTAGTGGGCTATATGTATGCATAGCATGTGTGTCTGTGTGTCACAGTGAGACCTGTGCCCATACAGTTCTATTTTAAAAATAGTAGCACTTTGATACTGTTAAGGCGTGAGAGACTTGTCAGTGCTTGCAGCCACAAATAATATACTTTGTGATTACTGGCCTCTTTAGTATTTGTCGTTTGTTTTTTTTAATTGGCAAACTGTTCTAAAGGAATTTGTGATTCTTGATTCTTGCTGTGTGGCTAATGTGATAGCAGTTGATCCTTTTTAACACACCGTGTGCCTTTGCAGTAGGTCTACGTCTCACTTACCATTATCAAATAATAGTTACGACCGGTGCCGTTTAAGTTGATCTACGTCACGCTACTTCGCTCAACGTCGCTGGTTTGATACAATCCCAATGCTAGTGGCAGCGAGCAGCGATCGCCTCCTGTCAGCTGAGGGACCCAAATAAGAGACGGACCAACCGAACTGGAAGTGTGTGCGCCAACTAACTTGACAGGAAACATGGACCGAAATATGACTTTTAGATGAAAATGGCTGGCACTAGCTACCTAAAAAAATATGAAAAAGTACTGGCACTGACAGTGTTTTAATTGGGGCATATACAATATTTGAAGAGGGCATTGTTAAATTGCAACACACACTGTTTTGCTCTACATCAGGGACCAACCAGTGGTCCGGGGGCCACTAGTGGTCACTGAGTGGATTCCAGGTGGTCCCCAGCCAAATGATGTACAGTTGGTAACCAAATGGACCCTTATAGATCTGTAACTCCTGAGATCGTAAAATGAAACCAAATGGATCCTTATGGGTCCATTTGGTTTGATTTTATGCTCTCAAAAGTTAGATTATATTTAAACATCACAATTACAGAATCTACATTAGAACACGTAGAAGAATTGTTATTTTGACCAACATTTCGTCAGTTATCTCTCCTAAATTGTGGGCAAAAACTATAAAATCATTGGTTTTGGGTTAGAGAGACTAAACTAAACATAAACATCAAATGGTGGTCTGTGACTAAAATGCATAATAAATAGTGGGCCCTGTTCTGAAAAAGATTGAAAACCACTCTTCTACAGATATAAGACCCTTTTCTACACATTTGTTGCAGCCATTTCTAGGCAAACCTGTCAGTCCAAGAGTGTGTAATGAGCAGTCCGTTTGAGGATAAGGTAGCAGAGTGGCCTTCAATCTAGGGCAGACGCACAGCACAGCAGATTCACTCTAATGATATGAATGGAGCTACGATCTGGGATTGTCCTTTGGTGGAACAATAGGACTATTCACCACTGAGCCGCCGCTGCTGTGAATCATCCTCTCGAATTCGTATGGTTCTGACAATACACAGACCATTGCAAGCGTCAGCACATGGAGACGTGCATTCATCAATGACATCACATTTGCCATTCATATCATGGGTGCAATTATTCTTTAAAAAGCATTGTGTCTTCCAATCAAACTTAATGGAGTGCACTGTGATTGAATCTGCAGACCTTAATGATGCATTTTCTGCGACAGGTTATCATCAACAGCACCATTACACCCAACATGACGTTCACCAAGACATCGCAGAAGTTTGGCCAATGGGCAGACAGCAGAGCAAACACAGTCTTTGGCCTGGGCTTCGCGTCAGAGCAGCAGCTGGCCAAGGTCAGTAAACTACAGACCATCAAATCATGTATGTACCTTAGATGGGCAAATGAATGTTCCTATTTTGATCATAAGAACCACTCTAGAATCCATCTAGAAATCTATCATAACCTTTCCATAGTTTAACATAGTGAGATAGTATGTTGTTAGGAAGGAACCAACAAAAAAACATCCATCATGTCTTGTTTATTTTCAGTTTGCCGAGAAGTTCCAGGAGGTGAAAGAAGCTGCCAAGCTAGCAAGGGATAAATCTCAGGAGAAGATGGAGACGTCAAGTAACCACTCCCAGGTAAATTCCATCTTATGTCACTCTGGAATTCTCCAAGCAACTCCCAGGTGTTTAACTCTATGAACGTAGTGTATCCATTTTGAGCATACCATTATTGGTGAAAGTTTTCTAAATATGCAAACCATTTCAAAAGTAGCTGCAACTTAATAGGGGTTAAGTGGTTAACAAAGAAACCGTGGACAGCTACAGACATGCAATGAAACATTGTCACCACAGATAAACTGAAAAATACACTATATTATAAATGTGTCCCCTTTTCCACTAAAATACCCAGTAAGCTTGTGCCTCTTGTGTCAAACCTGCACTTAGTGTTATGAATAAAAGAAAACCTGGTTGCAAAAAGGGGAAGAATGTGAAGCCAACCAACCAAAGTTAAAAATCAGCATGTATTTTAACTGAACACACACACATAACACAGTGAATTAGGGATGCATGTTGTGTTTCATCGGTAATGAGTGATTGAAAGGCTGATGTATGGCGGTGTCACCTTGCAATGTGCTGTGAACTGGTAGATCGTCTTTGTGAACTAGTAGAATCTAATCTGACATCAAGTATGGACTATAGACATGAATAATCAGATTCTGCAGTCTAGCTCACCATCCAAATCACCAGGTTGCTCATTAGAATAATCTAAACGTAGCATTTAATGTCTTTTACCTTCATTAGTTGTATACAATGAACTTATTCTGACTGATATATACTGTATATGGAAACTTTAAAATACTGATACTGCCAAGGTTATCCTTTTTCATGTCTAAATCAGAAATGTTTGACTCGTTCAACTGGAGGCAGAAAGGCACACAGGTTGATATACAGTTGAGCCTCCAAGTCCTCTGAAATCCCCTCACATCCCTGTGTCCTTGTTCCAGAGTCTAGACATATCAATGTTTTTTCTTCCTCTTTTTTTGGACTTTCAGGTTGATCCCCAATCTAGCAAAAGCCTGTGGAGATTGAGCAGTGAATCGTAAATTCATGGTTGCTCACCTGTGCTGGTCACAGGGCCCCACTCATTGCTCTGTGTAATGTCTTGACTAGGGATTCTCCTGTGTTGTAGACACTGCTCAGTGTCGGGTTACAGACCCACTCATATTTGTGTAATGTCTTGACCAGGGGGTCTCAGTCAAAACGTTATGTACGAGGACTTCATTTTATGGAGGACATTTGCTGGCGACCCCACAGGCCCACACTTAGTTTATACTGTAGCTTGTAGCTTTTGGTTAGATTTCTGTAGCAAGCGGGTGGAATTGGTTTGTTAGTAAACCACAAGTAGTTCTGCGGGCAATACAGACTCACACCACATGTCCAGACAGTTTTGTTTGTTTCGGCAAACTAATAAACAAATAGGCTTACATTCTTACAGATTAACCTGAAACATCTTTTCCCTCTGTCCTCCATTTGAGGAGTCTGGACGTGAAACCCCATCATCCAATCAGGCATCCAGTATCAACGGCACAGATGATGAGAAAATTTCCCATGGTCCGGATGCTGCCCTGCTGCAGAGCGAGAATGATCGTCTCAAGACTGCAGTGGAACAAAGGTATGGCATTAATTTAAAATATAATTAGCTGAATGATTTCATGGGCTTTAAAATTACTCATGACCATTCATGTTGTTGTTGTTGTTGTTGTTATACTCTTCTGCCGTACATTAAAGAGGACAGTGTTTTATTTGGTCCATAACAGCCAGTCATTCAGATACTGTATTGTGTGGCAACAGTAGATGCTGGAAGGCACTCAGGTGCGCCTGGGGATTCTCAGACTGTGTTACAGTGATTTAATTAAATGTCAGTACACTGGCCTGTCCCCTCAGTTTAATCTAACATGGGCCAAGTCCAACAGTCATTGTGTTTTGTGAACTTGCAAGAGCTTCCAGTGCTTTGGAATTTAGATTTCGTAGACGTGAACAATCGCAACACTATATGTTGTAGAACAAGTCTGTCTACATTTTGTCAGCAATGAGCACATTCATTTAAATTCAGTTATAGGAAGGAGCCGTAAGACAAACTAAATAAACATCCCGTCCTCTACAAATTGTTTCGGTGTGACACCACATTCTACAGTGTTTCATGCATGCCGTGCATTCGTTTCACACACACTTATTTTCCACGGTAAAAAGAAAACATTTCAAATGTCAGCCTAAGCAGGCTGTAACGGCGTCCAGTAGAATTAACGTTTCTCCCTTCTGAACAATCGATTATGGCAGCAACACCAATGCAAAGAAGTGGGAGACAGAACTACAGACCTTAAGGGAGAATAATGCCAGACTGGTGGATGCACTGCAGGAGTCCTCTGCCAACGTAGAAAGCTGGAAGAAACAACTCTGCGTCTGCAAGGAGGAGAGTGACACACTCAGAGAAAAGGTAAAAACTCCACATGAACGCACACTCCACTCATATGCTCATTGGCCTGGATACCGGACATCTCGCCGCGACAGTTTAATTATTACATTATATATTTTATATTATGTTAAAGATAAAGTTAGGTTAGTATGTCAAACCCAGCAAATTATTTTGCAATTAAATGGTAATTACAAAGGTGAGTAATGACTCGTCCATTAGAAACAATTTTATCTTTTGAGAGAGTATAATATAGTAATTGACATATTTACTCTCTTGCTATAGCATTCCTACTCCAACTAGTGTGAACTCTAAACTACTATATTCTCGATAACTTGATTCAAGTCAATTTAAAATATATGCTTAGTGTTTTAGAAGTAAAAGCAAAAAGGCACTAACTCACGGCGAGTCATAAAATCGGCTACTTCTACTGTAAGTACACCCGCTAGAAAAAGCCTCACAAATACCATTGCTAAAGTGCATTTTAACAGCAGGAGAATAACATCACCGGATGACATGTTGACATTTCAGTTGTTGAGTCGGTTATGGATTTCGGAAATAGCAGATCAACAAGCTCACAAAACGTTGCAAAATTGTACATTTTTATTCAATATAATGTTGAGTCACAAAAACAATCTTGCAACTATATTATCTAAATTTGCAGCAAACCCATGGACCACCCCCCCCCCCCCATCAACCCCTGTGGGACCTCACTTTGACAACCACAGTTGTAGGCCTCTGCCACGGGTGCTGTTTACAACTATAATTTAATTAAGTCTCTCCTTTGAAATATTCACAGTGGGATGCATGACTAATGATAACTAATCATTATTTATTTTTTTAGTGCTCTTTTGAAGACCTCACTAACCGACATGTACATTGATCTCTAATGGCTGTGCCTCTTCCTCAGAACATCGGAGTGCTTTAGTTATCTCCTGTATTCACAGCGCCCCCAGGGTTATCCATGCACGTTGATCCACAAGAATAGAATCATCTGAGTTTCATAATCAATGTGGGCTGATGCAGATACTGGCCTAGTGGTGAAACAATACAGCCTATTTCTTTTTTTTTTTTTTTTTGCATTCTACAGATTCCTGACAGAGACTACAACTAATTTTATCAAATCACATAAGAATTATATCATCATGACACTGTTTGCCATTTTTATTGAGACTGATCGGCGGCAGTCCCTTATACCATGTATATCCAGATTTTGGTGTGTGTGTGCTCAAACTTTGTCCTACACAATCATTAAGTTCTCATTGACAAGGAAAGATCAATTTTACATCATAACGTCTGAGCAAATAGGCAGTGTCTATTGTATCCTATATGTCAATATTATTATCGATGACAATGTGATTTTTTTTTTCCATTTCAATTTAGCTTATAGCTCTGTTTTCACACTGCCTGTGTCCTAATGTATTTCTAATTAAGGATATAGATGTTCAACCTCTTTCTTCTTTCTGAATTCCAAACGCCCTTTGTGATGTTTCCTTTGCTTGAGGGTTTATGTAAAACACATGGAATTGCCTTGTTGATGAACTGTGCTGTAGAAATAAACTATTCTTGCCTTCTCTCTCTAGATAGCAGAGCTAGAAGCTCAGTGTAATGAAGCCAGTCAGGAAAAAGAGAGAAATGCTCAATTGACCAAACGAGTGCAGGAGCTGGAGACCGAGTTACAGGACAAAGAGCAGGTACGTTGCTAACCCACAGACCCGAAGTGATCCATTGTGTGTAATCTGTTTACCTGCCTCAGCGCCTCAGGAATGCAATTAGGCCTATGCAAACGGAATCCAATTTCATCCCATTTGAAGACAGTCTGTGGCACAACAAATCCGGTATTTGGACTTATGTGTTTGCGGGGTCAGTACAGACTAGTAGTGGTCCTGTTAACGGGTGTGTAGCATTATTCCAACATTATTATTATTGTTATGGTTTATGAACGGTTTATTATTAAAATGGCTCTCCCAAAAAAACAATCTCCTGGATTCTCACAGTCCAACGTTGGCAGCCACATAGTCGGACTAACGGGACATCAAGTCCAAAACCACATTGGACCTGTTGCATCAATTGCTACAGCAAACAGGAGGACGTATCAAACACAAAAATTGGGCAGGTGCTGATCAAAAAAACAATATTGCATGGACACGGTTGGGCTCCACTTCAAACTGAATTAGAGAGACCTTACAAATTAACATGATCACAAAGAATGCATTGCACTTGACAGCATCAGTCACTTGACACATTACCAATCAGGTCATAGAGTAATTTGCATCAGTACAACGGAAAGTGTAGTGAATAATCTCCATCTGCGAATGGTTCAGTCTCTGTAGTGGGCTATAAACAGTTCAGAAACCTAGCTACTTATGATGTCGCATAGTCTCGGTTTCCTCTGAGACACAGAGCAAATAGTTCCATCCTATTATATGAAAATATGTTGAAGTATGTTGAGGTGGTATTAAAGAAACAAAGTATGTACTATATTATTGAAAACATTCTTTAACCTCACAATCCAGGAGGCGTGGATGTGTGAATGTGTGGGCATTGCTGCTACAGTATGTCCCTTTTTAGACTATGTACCAATTAATGTTTGCCATCACTATCTACTACTGTATCCTGCCAGTGGTAGATCTGGCTTGAAAATTGTATTTTCTGAGTTCAATCTGCCACTCGAGCCTACACGTATTTGTATACGTGCTGTTTACTGTGCCAGGATTTCACTTCTGTCCACCCTTCAGCACCTCATCCTCAATTTTAATAGAGGCATTGCTTTATTGTACGTATTACTAGTGTTCACTGCAGCACTGTACCTGTCTCACACTCCTTTCCTCTCCCTCAGGAGGTGATTAGACCCCCAATAGAAAGTGATGGTATTATTGTGGTATCTAGTGCTCTCTTTATAGATTTCGTTTCTGCGCTCGGTCTTCACTTACTCAGCTAAACCCTAGAACTTTACAGTATAGTGGCTGTCATTTTTCTTTCTCTGAAGTAACTTCCACGGTACAGAACTGTTTTTGTGTGTGTGCGCATGAGACCATTGCACATCCCCATGCAGACTAAAAGCAGAATTCAGCAATGTTTCTGACATACTGTACACAATGGCACAAGTCAAACCATTTGATTGGAAACAAAATGTGTGATTACAGATTTGTTTGATTTAACAATTTAATTTGAGAATCAAAATAGTGCATTTTATCTTGTATTTAGTTTCTATTTAATGAGTAGGCAATTTCATGCACCCAAACGTAGATAACATGTTGCCATGCCCAGCCAGTACAGATACCTGTGTTGATTTCTTTCCACAGTGCAACTAGGGACGGCAGATGGCAAATTCAGGGCAGGCAGGCAGTCTGTCATCTGACACAGCTATAATAGTGCTTGTAAATCAGTAGAATGTTCAATGCATTTACATAAAATGCGACATTATTTTACTCTACATACTTTTTATTTTTGCCAGTACACCTTGGGGGTTAGTATGTATGTGTGCACCCTTCTTCCCCTAGTGTTTTTTTTGCATACAGTTTTGCCATATAGTCCATCTATCGGTGTAACAACGCAGAGAGGAAAATCTGGACCAGAGTGCTAACAACTTGAACTTGACTGGATTGAAACTTTACATATTCTCGAGAAGGCTGAAGGACAGTTTGTCTGTCATGCTGCTCTTCAGTTTGATGGCAATTAAAATAATTGTGGTTGCACAAGTGACACCTGGAAACATGCCATATTTGCGCTTCCATTTCTTGCAGAACAGGAATTAGCTGAGTGAATAAGGCTAAGGGCCAGTGTGAAAGATTGCAACACACCAGTTTTATATTTGGCAGTACTTTCACATTACTACCCCATCAGCAGTGATACTAGTAATACTCACCCAGGGTTGTACAGAGTGTGCTCTTGCTGTTAGCCGCACAATGCTGCAGCCCACACAGGCTGAAGGCAGGGAGGAAAAGTGACTCAACACAGTCTAGAAAAACACACACGCCAAATTCATCCATGTAACGTCATGATGAATTATTAAGCATTCACCGCCACGGTCTCGACCTCGGCTCTGACCATCCCTGTGCTCGTGGAATCAGGCCGCTTCAGGCAAGCCCAAAGAGTCTACAACCAATTACTGTGTAGCTAAGAGGAGCCACGACACTGGACTATGCTTTGGGAGACGCGCAAGTTTGAGCCATAATCTTGAATTATTTCATTCAGTGGTTTTCAACCTTTTTGAGGTTTAAAACCTCAAAATTGTGGCTCAAATTAATTCAGAATTTGAGCCACAATTTATTTTGCTTTTGTCCACAATTCCATGCTGGATTTGGGAAACAAAACAGTCAAACATACAGATCAAAATGGCCACTAGTTGAAAACCACTGCTTTAATTAAATAAAAACCTCACCAATTGTGGGAAAATGATTCAAACCCCTGTAAATGTGTGTATTTGTATTGCATCTGAAGACTTCAGACTCCACCTCACCACCTAGCATGTACTCCAGTTTGACACATTATTCCATCGATGCTAGTGATTGACAAGGATAAGGCTGCTAGGCAGACATACCCCCATTGCTCATTTTCATACCTTCTTATTCCTCTTATTCCTTAGAATTGTTTTTCCTCAACCAAAAGTGTCAAGAATTTTATTTTGATGGCATCTTTACAATGTGGTTTAGAGATGGCCTGTTGCTTAGACAACAGGGTTTCAACAGGTGGACCGGGGACCACCAGTGGTCCCTGAGAGGATCCCAGGTGGTCCCAAGCTAAATTATGGACAGTTAGTAACCAAATGGACTCTTAAAGATCTGTAACTCTTGAGTGTTAAAGAGTTAAATTATATTTAAACATCTGAATTACTTCAAGAATGTACACATTTAGAAAATGTGTACAAAGAAAAAAAACATTATTTTGACCAACATTTTGCCAGTTATTTCCTAAATTGTGAACAAAAACTTGAACATATTTAGTTTTGGGGCTGAGAGACTAAATGGAAAGACTCAACATAAAATGCTGGTCCATGGCTAAATTGCAGAAAAAGTAGTGGGCCCTGGTATGAAAAAACCTTGTGGTTGTGCTTGTGGTTTTAAACCACAAGCTTAGACAGATACTAGACTATGTTGTTTACTGTTTAACTGGTATCTGAACATTTCAGCTACAGTAGATGTAATTACTTGCGCGTGCAGAACGAGCACAAGCACTGTAATCGTTCTGCGGTCGGTCATGCCACTGGAAATGAACTTTGATTGCCTGTATTAGATTATGATGTAATGGTGATGTGAGTAGGATAGATACCATATGGTGTTGGGTGGAAGTAGGTAACACATGTTACCTACTTCCACCACACATGTTGAGATGACGAAAGAAGGTTACATCAAATCCAATAAGAGATTGGCCGGTTGTGGACAGGGTGAGTGGGTGGGAAACCTGCCCATTGATTGTTGGGATTAGATGGTAATGTAATTATCATCATGTAATTATCCCAGGTATTATCTCCTGGAGGTGTCGGGGAGTAATTGTGCTCTGCTCGCTAGCTCTGCTTGTGCATACGTAAGACGATGGCCTACTTGTGCAGGCACAAGTTGGCACACAACAGTGCAGTTCTGGTTGCCTTCTTGATTTAGGCTGAAGCCAAATGAGCGAGTTGTATATGAAGCAGTGTGATGAGTGTCATATGGACATCTCGATACAAAACTGCACAGGCAGTTATAAGACATTTAGGGGCTTAAGATGAGAGTCGGTTCATTGGTAAACAGTAGGTTCATTGTTTACCTGGTATCCTAGTTTCCAGAGGCACTACACAGCGACAAGTGAGTACAGAATGTGCTGTTAATAACCTTGTTTATTGTAACTCACTTGGGTTAAGAGCGTCTTGCTAAATTCCTGCAGCATCGTTCAGCATTGTGGATTTTTGTTAAACAGATTGTTGATTTTGTCTCCACCAGGAACTGGAGAACCTGAGGAAGCAAGCAGAGATAATTCCTCAGTTGGTGAGCGAGTGTGAGAGCATCACAGAGAAGCTGCAGGTACTGTCAAAGCACTGCTAAAAACCCACAGACACATGCTGTAAGCCCCACTGACTTATATAGCCGAGGATAAAGCACCGTAGACGACACTGCCATAACGCCCACTCAAGCTGTGAGGCACAAGCTATGCTTTCGGAAAGAGCTGCATCCTTCATTCACTCCCAGTACCAAGCCTGGAGACAGTATATTCCTGTCACATGTCTCTCTCTCTCTCTCTCTCTCTCACTCACTCACTCAACTCACTCACCCGCTCTCTCACACGCGTGTGCGCGCGCGCACGCACACATGCATGCATGCATGCATGCACACGTTGACCGACAATCAGTTGAGCAACAAGCAAGCCATTATGTTGTCCTTGCACTTGAAACTACTTATTTTCATTTTGCAGAACATGCCTGATTACAGAAAATGTATATAAGTTTTGAATGGGCATAATAATGAGGGCAGCTTGCTTTGTAGACACAGACTTATAAGATGTCATGCTTTGATGCAGATTGCTGTGCATGTTGATGTTCTTGTCCAGTATAGGATTAAATATTGACAAAAAAAAACTCCCACATTATGAATCCTTACCTCCCACCCACTTATAATATTTTTTTCACTCTTAGTGAAACCTGAAGTGCCAAGCTTGGCATATGACCATCTGTGCAGCTAGTGATGACTCCGGCATGATTAATTGTGGTGCCTTTGTTTCTGAACAACTGAATCTCAACATATAAGCTGTATGTGTTGGGCAAAAAACAACATTACAGAATGCCTGAAGCTCTTTTGCCTAACTAAGCCCCGTTGCCAGGTTTGCTTCTGCATCGGCCAACCGCATAAAGGACAATCACAACAGAAATGGCTGAAGCAGAAACTTACTTGGCAAACGGGCTGTGCCGAGGAGTGGAATAGATCCAACAATGGCATAGCTCAAATACCTCTCCCTGTTGACAGAAAATACACCCTTAAATATTCACTTTGTAACAAGCAGTTACTGAGGAAAAAATTGTAAGACAATTATAAATGTCAAACGCACGCAAAGAGCACTAGTCTTTGCAATGGATTTATTTCAGCTCTGTGTGTTGTAGCTCTGTGCTCGGAGTCCTGGCTAGCCTCTATTTAATCTGTGTGTTGTAGCTCTGTGCTCGGAGTCCTGGCTAGCCTCTATTTAATCTGTGTGTTGTAGCTCTGTGCTCGGAGTCCTGGCTAGCCTCTATTTAAAGATGACACCCCACAGAGAGATCAGGTTTCAGGAGTCAGCTGGAGAGCGCCATCACATTGGCACAACACCCATTTGGAGGTCCTATTTTAACCCCTCCCTTCAGTTGGTATCTTTGGAATTAATGTGTCACTGCAGTTGCCAGGCAGTCTGACGGACTGGCTTCAAACTTCTGCTGGCCCACACTGTGTGTGCGCGTGCGCGTGCGCGCACGCATGTGCTGCATGCTCGTATGTGACTGTGTGTATGCATGTGTATACTATAAATATACAAACGGCTAACAAAATGGAAAGAAACGCATGAAGGGCTCTATTTAGACAATTATTAGCTATTATACATGGTCTATAAACTCTTAAGTGCACAAGCAAGTGCCTGCTTTGAAGCAATAGCAAGGAAATGCTGCAGCTTTGGCCCATGGTAATAGTTTGTCCAAATCTCCCATTGGTCTCCAATTGGGTTTGGATCTAGTGAGCGTGAAGGCACATGAGTCACATCATTGTAATATTCATCAAACCATTCAGTGAGCTGCCCTCGCGCCCTGGGGGTGGGGGCATTGTCATCCTGGCTTTCATCAGAATAGAAATGTTTTTCATCGCAGGATATGAAGGTGATCACTTATATATGTGTAATGATCTGCAGTGGCCCTTCCCTAATACGAACCCACAGCACGCCGTCAGGCTGGCTGGGCAGCCTACGTGTCCAGACGGTTGAGCTAACCGTCTGGGCCTTGCCAGCAAATTTTGATCCATTTTAGTCTGTCTTTATGGCTGTTTTAGTCACCTGAAACCTTTTACTTTTAGTCCAGATTTTAGTCGACCAAAATAGAATGTCTGTTTTCAGACTGCCAAGCACGACAAGCACGAAAAATACTTATCTTTTAGTTCTACTGTATTTTTCTTGTCCCACTAGTCCCTGCTACAAAATTGTCAATATATACTGTACATTTAGTTATATTTTAGTCACCGTATTTTTGCTTTTATTTAGCTTTCATCATTGATTCCGTGTCGAACATTGTTTTTCATATTTTAGCCAACAAAGTGAACAATGCTGCTGACCTATGGTGTATAATCCCCCCATCTCTCAAATAATGCAAGTTTATGCACTGCAACTGTACAATAATATCCCTCCCAGTGTACTGCAGTTGTTGAGTTACTGCCTCACGCACCTTAGGTTAGGAAGACGTAATTGCCTGTCGGTTTCTTACATACTGTATAGCAGGAATGCCCAAGCATCGCAGTCATCGAATGTGAGCTTTCCACCACAATTTCCATTTACTGATGTCTTTCATTTCGATGGCAATGTAAATGTCACATTAGTCACTGACTGAAGCCCCTGCTGTCCACCCTGTAATGAACCATCTTTCATAATCCATACCACCGTGATTAAAGTTGAAGTTTAGGGCTGAGGGCAGTTTTTGAAACAACCTCTAAAATCCTGACTTAAGTTTTCTGCAGAATACTGAACTGTACAGAATGTCAAAAGGGGTTTCTGTCCCCCGTACGTGTGTTATTTTATATGCTTGTGTGTGTATTTATTATTTATCATTCATTATCTTTCCAAATCACCTTTAACTGCTTTGTCCTCTTACTTCTGTAGGCTGCAGAGTTGAAGAACAAAGACTTGGAAGAAAGGATAGGGGGTCTTCAAACGGACATAGCCGACAATCAGCAGAAGCAGGGCAACATGAAGGGAGAGCTGAAGAAGTTCATGGATATTCTGGATGGGAAGATAGATGAGCTGCATGAGTTCAGGCAGGGCCTCTCCAAGCTAGGTATGGATAACTGAGGGAGACGGATGTGATGTTATTACTTTATGACCTCAGGGGAGTACTATGAGGCACCCGCTCCCCCACAAAGGTGCAGTTCACCCAGAAACAATTGGTTACAGACACTGTACTTACTAACAACGCTACCATGTGATTGAGAGAGGTATTTTTTGAGAGCGAGAGCAACAAAAAGGGGACGAGTCTGAAGGGAATACCAGAATGCTCCACCCAATGACTCCATTCTGTGCGTTGGCATTCTGGAGCGCTCACAGGTTGTGTGCTATGTTTCTGTGAAAGGGGAGAGTGTTAAACACTGGTGGTGGTGGTGGGTTAATAGATTCTATCCTTTTCTGAAGGCTGCAGCAGCTCTACAGTGACAATCTGACATTGCAGCATGAAAGCGGGCTGAAAAATAAAGGGCTAACACGAAGAACCTACAAAGAAAATGCAGTTTAAAAGTAAAGTAATAATGGATATAAACTTTTCTGTCCAACTCAGAAATTTAAAGATGAGTCTTTTTGAAGCACACCCATTCTTTTGCCACATGTCAATCTCAGGTGTGTTTGAAGACGGTTTGTATTCATGAAATAATATGCACATAAACGACAAATGGCCGTGACACAAAGTGCCTACAGGTGGGTTCACTCGCACCTAGCTAGGAGAGCCGGCCAAGTGATGACCATCACCATGATGAATACTTTTATATTTTTGTGAGAATATGAGGTTTACAAATCACTATTTAAAAAAATAATAAATCACCGAAAGTGAAAGAAACTACTTGAGGCCACCTTTTAGGATCGCTCCTTTTGAGAAGAGGGCAAAAAAACATGAAGGACAGAAACGGGGCGTTTGCTCCAAAACTACTGCGCTACTGAAGATTGGAGCAAAAGCCCTCAGGTAGTTTTGAATATGCAGTTCTCAAGATTGTATTTAAATCAGAGGAGAAAAATAAGGCTCCTCCTTATTTAGTTGAGATCTGTACTTAACAAGGCGGAATAAATAAATTATATATTCATCCAAGAAATTAAGAACATTTAGAAAGGAGTGCAGTGTTCAAAAGGATTTATGCGTGTGTGGTGGCGTTTTCATCCTTTTGTGGAATAGAGATGTACGTCTTCACACCTTCAGACTTGTGGACATATGCTTTCTCACTCTTTAGCTTTTATTATGGTGGTGGTTATTTTCGGTGAGGGAAGCTTGTTGCTGCTATATTTGGGAATAATGTGAAAAGTGTACTACTGGTTCAGAAGGCATAGGATTTGAATAAAACCTTGTGAGATCTCGACTTTTGATTTTATTTGATACATTGACTTATTTTGGTGCCTATTTTCCAGAGTCTACCCGGAACATGAAGAACAGTTATTATGTCAGGCTACAATACTCTTACAAACAAATGCATTGCACAGAATACTGTACATACTACAAGCGGTTTTCTTTGCTTTAGATGTTTTAAAAATTGATTATTTTGACTCATTTCTTTCTCTTTTTTAATGAGATGTCTACTGTTTAGAATACAGCAATATGCTGTGCTGAAGAACTGTATAGTACTTTCACAGAAAAGGGATGTGTTGTGGAATATTTGTGGTCAATCACTATCATGTTGAGAGTATATTTTCTTTCACTGAATCTTGTTTTCACAGGACAGTGTTGTCTACCATGGAAATTGTGACTATTGCCCTTTGTACCGTTCCTAATAAGTCCTCTGAACCAAGAAACGTAACATACAAATGTTCCTGTCAAACAAATGTCTTATACAATTGTGTGTGAATCCTGTTCAATACTGTATTATAGAACAGAATTGTTAAAATATAGTTTAATAACAATCCGTTGTCTTGTGTCCTCCTTTCAATCACCTTTAACCAAGGCAGGAAGGAAGGCCTGCATCCCTATTCTGGGGGGGAACGGTCAACCCAAAAATAACTGATCTTCGAACTCGCAATGTGGTGTAGATGCAATCTGTCCACGTGGCAACTGGTGGTATGTTTGAGTTAGAATAGAGGGACAATGTGGTTGAGTGTTGTTCTCCCTGTCCCCCCCTAGGGTACTAGGTATCCTGAAGAAATGCTGGTCTCTCTCCGGTGGGAACGGATGACGAGGAGGGGAATAGGCCTTTCCGTAAGCCTCACCCTCTCCCCAGTGTCCTCCCAAGACACTTTCCAGCCGGGCTTATTCATTCCAATTTTTGGAACCAGACCTTAAAGATCTCTTCCAAATCCGTCAACAAGGCATACCCTATGCAGTGGAAAAATGTCTGTGTGATATTTATTTTTTAAAAACAATGTTTTGTCATACAGAAAAGCTATTGGTGGAGAGGTTTGTCTATCACATGTTATGCTTAGCTGTGATTGGACCATGGCAGTTTGGGGAGTTGCTTACTGAAAGGACCTAGCTGCAAGCGTGAGGCAACAGCACTACCGCTGTGCCACCCGACCCCCATAGTTTAGTTCTGCTATTTTTCTGCTGTTTGGAAACTGGCTAAAAGGGACATTCTTGCAGCATGAGAAGTGTCATTTTACAATGGGTACACCAAGTATATTTTGTTGCCAATATTTTAATAGATGTTCTAGTTTTATTCAAGTGTATTTGTAATACTACAGTGTTTTTTTTTTTTCTAATTTATAGTTTAACAGTATTCATAGTACTTCTTTCACCAATGGTTATAAACTTGCACTGAGCTGTAGCTGCTGCAGCAGAGGCTTTGTAGTCCAGGATCATAGGTGAGGGGGGGCGGAAGTGATGGCTCATAACCCCGCAACTGCCTCCAAGTAAGCCACAAAAAGACTGAACGAATAAACACCCGCTCTGAAGAAACGCATAAATAACTCCTATGAACTTGTCACTGGGTTTAATCCTAACGCTACCTCTGAAGGGAGGGTGATAATGCTGTTTGAGGAGCAGAGAAGCCGGCAAACCAATCTCCACATCATGCAGTGGAAATCGCTGTTGCCTAGGCAACTTAATCCCACTAACTCCTTTTGTTGTAAATAGCGGTGTGGAAATTGTGGATGTGATTGACGGTGGGCTACACATGTCTAACCCTGCCTCCCTAATAAGATAGATTTAATTAAAGCTAGAACCAGACCCCCAGCACCACCACCAGTCAATCAGGCTTGGGGATGTACGTTGTATTCTCTGGATTTTTATTTGTTTCTACTTTCAGAGATCGACTAATGGGTTTAATGCTTCAGGATGGAATTCCTCCTGATGACCTTAAGAAGGAGCATTGGACAAACATGTTTGTGAGAGAGTAAATTGTGCTCTGTGTTGAGTTGACCGCGATCTAGAATAGTGGGTGTCAAAGCGGGGGTCTTTAATCGATATTAATATTAATTTAATTGATGTGGAAACCAGTGATTTAGAGACAGATGGGCTCCCCCCATATCTCAGTGAAGTGCTCATTTTACTACAGAGGGGCATTCCTTTCTCCATCAACCTTGCATTATGGTCCTCATCTCTCTCCACCTCCATGGGCAAGAGCTGGTTGTGTGACGACTGATGAGTGGGCGAAATGGTGAAACATTAAGAGAATGCTGCTGTTTGTGTGTTGTTCTCTCGCGCGGGCACACACACTCTCCCCCCCCCCCCCCCCCCCCCCCCCATACACACACACACAGGGAAGATGACACTATGGGCCACCACCACTGACGTTCCTGTTACCATAGTAACAGTGGCTGCCGGAATCCCATGCTGATAGGATAGCCTTACATTAAGGTGCATGCAGGGTCTGCTTCCACCTGAATACTATGCACTGCTGTATTGAAATTTAGATCACTAAATGTTATTTGTTTGTTTGTTTGTTTTACAAATTTGCAATATTATATAACTATATATGAGTTTTTTTTATGTGATTTTCATCTTTATTTCTAATCCTTAAAATGGTTTAAAAAAATAATCAAAAAACGACATCATATAGCATGTTGTCCGAACTATAGCCTGGTCTAGCCCTCAATGATTTTGGCCTTGGGGGGCGGGGGTGTTGTGGGATCCACACGGCGGAAGTGCTGCGCTCTGATTTGATCTCACTAACGTGTCGTCATCCCCGGCCCCTCCCGCGCCCGTCCACTGCTGTTCTACGTCACATTATTTAGAGCGACGCCCACCCCGGAAGGTTCACTCCCACTTGAAGGCCACTTTCCAACGTGCGTTAGTCCAGGCTTTCCGTTTTCGTGCAAGGCGAACGAAAATGAAAGCCTGGGTGTCAAGGCTATCCGAACTATAGCAAGGAACTATAGGTACTATATACCCTATTGGACTTTTTATAATTCAGCTTACTGTGAAGCCACATGCTGGAACCTTCTACCATCCTCCTACATACTTACACCTTGACACCCCATTCAGACCTGTCTAGGTTTTTCATTCATGTTTCTTGAAAATGAATCTCTGTAATCTTAAATAGTTTTAGAAATATATACATTTGTTAGAATATATATAAATTTGATAAATGTATAATGGGGGCCAATGGCAGAATTTGGAAAATCGCACCTGTGAGAAATGAAGTGGTGCCTTTTGAGAGGGAGACACAACCATCTATGAACACACCACCAGAGCGATCTGCCTTGTGAAATTGTTGATAGTATTAAAATAATAAAATGTCAAGTGTGAACCCACAGTCATTCTTCATTACTGTGTGTAGGTATTTGTTTGAATAAATTGACATACTTTTGTCATTATACAGGCAAGTGGCGAGTGTTTAAAATTAGACTTTACAAATATCACTTTAGAATTAATTTTACATACTATAGTATGTAGTTTTTCATTGTCTTTGAGGATTTTTGAAAAATGTCAAAATTGAGAAAAAATGACATGCTATAGTATGTCAAAATTTGTCGTTTTCCAGGATTTTGGAAAAATGTATATTTTACATGGTCTCAGACAACATGCTATAGTATGCAATTTTTCATCATTTTTGAGGATTTTTGAAAAACATCGAAATCAAGGAAAAGTGGCTATAGGACATTGTCTCAGACAACATGCTATAGCAGGCCATTTTTCATAGTTTTTGAGGATTTTTGAAAAATGTCGAGATTGACAAAAAAGTCATACTATACTATGTTGAAATTCGTCTTTTTCCGAGAATTTAGAAAAAAAGTTGAAATCTAGGAAAAACGATACACTGTCAAGGACAGCATGCTAGTATGCCGGTGTCATCGTTTTTGAGGATTTTTGAAAAATGCTGAAATTGAGAAAAGAAACAAGATACTATAGTATGTCGAAATTCGTCGTTTTCCAGGATTTTGGAAAAATGTATATTTTACATGGTCTCAGACAACATGCTATAGTATGCAATTTTTCATCATTTTTGAGGATTTTTGAAAAACGTCGAAATCAAGGAAAAGTGGCTATAGGACATTGTCTCAGACAACATGCTATAGCAGGCCATTTTTCATAGTTTTTGAGGATTTTTGAAAAATGTCGAGATTGACAAAAAAGTCATACTATACTATGTTGAAATTCGTCTTTTTCCGAGAATTTAGAAAAAAAGTTGAAATCTAGGAAAAACGATACACTGTCAAGGACAGCATGCTAGTATGCCGGTGTCATCGTTTTTGAGGATTTTTGAAAAATGCTGAAATTGAGAAAAGAAACAAGATACTATAGTATGTCGAAATTCGTCGTTTTCCAGGATTTTGGAAAAATGTATATTTTACATTGTCTCAGACAACATGCTATAGCAGGCCATTTTTCATAGTTTTTGAGGATTTTTGAAAAATGTCGAGATTGACAAAAAAGTCATACTATACTATGTTGAAATTCGTCTTTTTCCGAGAATTTGGAAAAAAAGTTGAAATCTAGGAAAAACGATACACTGTCAAGGACAGCATGCTAGTATGCCGGTGTCATCGTTTTTGAGGATTTTTGAAAAATGCTGAAATTGAGAAAAGAAACAAGATACTATAGTATGTCGAAATTCGTCGTTTTCCAGGATTTTGGAAAAATGTATATTTTACATGGTCTCAGACAACATGCTATAGTATGCAATTTTTCATCATTTTTGAGGATTTTTGAAAAACGTCGAAATCAAGGAAAAGTGGCTATAGGACATTGTCTCAGACAACATGCTATAGCAGGCCATTTTTCATAGTTTTTGAGGATTTTTGAAAAATGTCGAGATTGACAAAAAAGTCATACTATACTATGTTGAAATTCGTCTTTTTTCCGAGAATTTAGAAAAAAAGTTGAAATCTAGGAAAAACGATACACTGTCAAGGACAGCATGCTAGTATGCCGGTGTCATCGTTTTTGAGGATTTTTGAAAAATGCTGAAATTGAGAAAAGAAACAAGATACTATAGTATGTCGAAATTCGTCGTTTTCCAGGATTTTGGAAAAATGTATATTTTACATTGTCTCAGACAACATGCTATAGCAGGCCATTTTTCATAGTTTTTGAGGATTTTTGAAAAATGTCGAGATTGACAAAAAAGTCATACTATACTATGTTGAAATTCGTCTTTTTCCGAGAATTTAGAAAAAAAGTTGAAATCTAGGAAAAACGATACACTGTCAAGGACAGCATGCTAGTATGCCGGTGTCATCGTTTTTGAGGATTTTTGAAAAATGCTGAAATTGAGAAAAGAAACAAGATACTATAGTATGTCGAAATTCGTCGTTTTCCAGGATTTTGGAAAAATGTATATTTTACATTGTCTCAGACAACATGCTATAGCAGGCCATTTTTCATAGTTTTTGAGGATTTTTGAAAAATGTCGAGATTGACAAAAAAGTCATACTATACTATGTTGAAATTCGTCTTTTTCCGAGAATTTAGAAAAAAAGTTGAAATCTAGGAAAAACGATACACTGTCAAGGACAGCATGCTAGTATGCCGGTGTCATCGTTTTTGAGGATTTTTGAAAAATGCTGAAATTGAGAAAAGAAACAAGATACTATAGTATGTCGAAATTCGTCGTTTTTGAAGATTTTCAAAAAATGTTGAAATCGAGGAAAAACAACAGGCTATAGTACATGCTCTTGGACAACATGATATAGCATGCTGTTTTGTATTGTTTTTGAGGATTTCCGAAAAATGTAGAAATTAAAAAAAAAACGGAATAGTATAGTATGTTGTTTTTCGCCATTTTTGACGATTTTCAAAAAATGACAAAACCCGGCAAAACTGACAGGCTATATTACAGGTACACGGTCTTGCAGAGCATGCCGTTTTTCATCATTTTGAGGATTTTTGAGGATTTTCGAAAAATGACAAAATTAAAAAAAAAAACGGCATAGTATAGTATGTCGTTTTTTGCCGTTTTTGACGATTTTCAAAAAATGACGAAACCTGACAAAAACGCAAGGCTATAGCCTTGCAGTCTTTTTTTTTCATTGTTTTGAGGATTTTTAAGGATTTTCGAAAAATGACGAAAAGTGGCAAAAACGCAAGGCTATAGACTTACAGTCTTGCACAGCATGCCATTTTCATGGTTTTGAGAAGTTTTGAGGATTTTCGAAAAATGAAATGAAAAACCTGGCAAAAACGGTAAGGCTATAGCCTGGAACCCGCAAGGAAATAGGAACAGAGGCAGGCCCAAAAACAGCTGGCGGCGAGATCTCCAGGCCGACTGCAAGAAACTGGGATACACCTATGGTCGCAGATGGAAAAGAACGCCAGTGACCGAGAACTCTGGAGGACCCTTGTCGACGGCCTATACCCCAGCAGGGGTGTCAGGCGTGAGTAAGTAAGTATAGCCTTGCTGTTTTTCATTGTTTTTAGGATTTCGAAAAATGACGAAACTTGGCAAAAAACGGTAAGTCTATAGTCTTACAGTTTTTCATCGTTTTGAGGATTTTTGAAAAATGACGAAACCTGGCAAAACCTGGCAAAAATGCAAGACTATAGCTTCATGGTCTTGCACAGCATGCCGTTTTTCGTCATTTTTAGGGTTTACAAAAAAATTCGAAATTTAAAAAACAAAAAAAACAACAAAAAAACAACAACACAAGGCTATAGCCTTGCCTTTTTTCATCGTTTTGAGGAATTTTGAGTGCTGTAGAAAAATGACAAAACCTGGTAAAAACGCAAGGCTATAGCCTTACGGTCTTGCACAGCATGCCGTTTTACATCATTTTGAGGATTTTTAAGGATTTTCGAAAAAGGTCTAAATTAAAAAAAAGAAAAAGAAAAAAGGCTATAGCCTTACCGTTTTTCTCATCGTTTTGAGGATGCCGTTTTTCATCGTTTTGAGGATGCCGTTTTTCATCGTTTTGAGGATTTTTGAGAATTTTCGAAAAATGACGAAACCTGGCAAAAACGCAAGGCTATAGCCTTACGGCCTTGCACAGCATAGCGAAATTTAAAAAAAAAACGCAAGGGTATAGCCTTAACCTTTTTCATCCTTTTGAGGATTTTTGAGCATTTTCAAAAAATGACGAGACGAGACTCGTCATTTTCAAAAAATGACGAGAGTGTAACGCAAGGCGTTACAGTCTTGCACAGCATGCCGTTTTTCATCGTTTGAGGTTTTTCGAAAAATGTCGAAATTTTGAGAAAAAAAACACAAGGCTATAGCCTTAGTTTTTTCATCGTTTTGAGGATTTTCGAAAAATGACAAAAAATGATGAAACCTGGCAAAAGCGTAAGGCTATACCCTTACGGTCTTGCACAGCATGCTGTTTTTTTTATCATTTTGAGGATTTTTGAGGATTTTCGAAAAATGTCGAAATTTTGAAAAAAACGCAAGGCTATAGCTTTACGTTTTTTCATCATTTTGAGTATTTTCGAAAAATGACAAAAATGATGAAACCTGGCAAAAACGCAAGGCTAGAGCCTTACGGTCTTGCACAGCATGCCGTTTTTCATCATTTTGAGGATTTGTGTGGATTTTCGAAAAATATCGAAATTTTGAAAAAACACAAGGCTATAGCCTTATGTTTTTTCATCGTTTTGAGGATTTTCGAAAAATGACAAAAATGACGAAACCTGGAAAAAATGCAAGGCTATAGCCTTATGGTCTTGCACAGCATGCCGTTTTTCATCATTTTGAGGATTTTTGAGGATTTTCGAAAAATGTAGAAATAAAAAAACAAAACAAGGCTATAGTCTTAACGTTTTTCACCATTTTGAGGATTTTCGACGATTTTCAAAAAATGACGAAAACTGGCAAAAATGAAACACTAGAGTCCACAGTTTTGCACAGCATGCCGTTTTTCATCATTTTTAGGATTTTTGAGGATTTTCGAAAAATGTCAAAATTTTGAAAAAAAAAAAAAAAAAAAAAAAAAAAAAAAAAAAACGCAAGGCTATAGCCTTACCATTTTGAGGATTTTCGACGATTTTCAAAAATGATGAAAACTGGCCAAAATGAAAGGCTATATAGTCCACGGTCTTGCACAGCATGTCGTTTTTCATCGTTTTGAGGATTTTTGAGGATTTTCGAAATATGTCAAAATTTAAAAAAACGCAAGGCTATAGCCTCACGTTTTTTCATCGTTTTGAGGATTTTCGAAAAATGACAAAAATGACGAAACCTGGCAAAAACGTAAGGCTATACCCTCACGGTCTTGCACAGCATGCTGTTTTTAATAGTTTTTAGGATTTTTCAGGATTTTCTAAAAATGTTGAAATTTTGAAAAAAAAAAAAAAAAAAAAAAAAAAAACGCAGGGCTTTAGCCTTACGGTCTTGCACAGCATGTCGTTTTTCATCGTTTTGAGGATTTTTGAGGATTTTCGAAAAATGTCAAAATTTAAAAAAACGCAAGGCTATAGCCTTACGTTTTTTCATCGTTTTGAGGATTTTCAAAAAATGACAAAACCTGGCAAAAATGCAAGGCTATAGCCTTATGGTCTTGCACAGCATGCCGTTTTTCACCATTTTGAGGATTTTCGACGATTTTCAAAAAATGACGAAAACTGGCAAAAATGAAACACTAGAGTCCACAGTTTTGCACAGCATGCCGTTTTTCATCATTTTTAGGATTTTTGAGGATTTTCGAAAAATTTTGAAAAAAAAAAAAAAAAAAAAAAAAACGCAAGGCTATAGCCTTACCATTTTGAGGATTTTCGACGATTTTCAAAAAATGATGAAAACTGGCCAAAATGAAAGGCTATATAGTCCACGGTCTTGCACAGCATGTCGTTTTTCATCGTTTTGAGGATTTTTGAGGATTTTCGAAAAATGTCAAAATTTAAAAAAACGCAAGGCTATAGCCTTACGTTTTTTCATCGTTTTGAGGATTTTCAAAAAATGACAAAAATGACAAAACCTGGCAAAAATGCAAGGCTATAGCCTTACGGTCTTGCACAGCATGCCGTTTTTCATCGTTTTGAGGATATTTGAGGATTTCCGAAAAATGTCGAAATTTTGAAAAACGCAAGGCTATAGCCTTACGTTTTTTCAGTGTTTTGAGGATTTTCGAAGAATGACAAAAAATGACAAAACCTGGCAAAAATGCAAGGCTATAGCCTTATGGTCTTGCACAGCATGCCGTTTTTCATCGTTTTAAGGATTTTTGAGGATTTTTGAAAAATGACGAAATTTTGAAAAAATGCAAGGCTATAGTCTTATGTTTTTTAATCGTTTTGAGGATTTTCGAAAAATGACAAAAAAATGACGAAACCTTGCAAAAATGCAAGGCTACAGCCTTACGGTCTTGCACAGCATGCCGTTTTTCATCATTTTGAGGATTTTTGAGGATTTTCGAAAAATGTCTTAATTTTGAAAAAACGCAAGGCTATAGCCTTACGTTTTTTCATCGTTTTGAGGATTTTCGAAAAATGAAAAAAATGACAAAACCTGGCAAAAATGCAAGGCTATAGCCTTACCGTTTTTCATGATTTTGAGGATTTTCAAAAAATGACAAAAACTGGCAAAACGCAAGGCTATAGCCTTACCGTCTTGCTCAGCATGCTTTTTTTCATCGTTTTGAGCATTTTTGAAAATTTTCGAAAAATGTCGAAATTTTGAAAAAAAAAAAACAAAACAAAAAAAAAAACGCAAGGCTATAGCCTTACCGTTTTTCATGATTTTGAGGATTTTCGAAAAATGACTAAAACTGGTAAAACGCGATAGCCTACCGCCTTACCGTCTTGGTAGCATGCTTGTTTTCATTGTTTTTAGCATTTTCGAGCATTTTCGAAAAATGTCGAAATTTTGAAAAAAACGCAAGGCTATAGCCTTACCGTTTTTCATGATATTGAGGATTTTCGAAAAATGACAAAAACTGGCAAAAACGCAAGGCTATAGCCTTACGGTCTTGCTCAGCATGCTTTTTTTCATCGTTTTGAGCATTTTTGAGCATTTTCGAAAAATGTCGAAATTTTGAAAAAAACGCAAGGCTATAGCCTTACCGTTTTTCATGATTTTGAGGATTTTCGAAAAATGACAAAAACTGACAAAACGCAAGGCTATAGCCTTACGGTCTTGCTCAGCATGCTTTTTTTTCATCGTTTTCAGCATTTTTGAGCATTTTCGAAAAATGTCGAAATTTTGAGAAAAAAAAAAACGCAAGGCTATAGCCTTACCGTTTTTCATGATTTTGAGGATTTTCGAAAAATGACAAAAACTGGCAAAACGTAAGGCTATAGCCTTACGGTCTTGATCAACATGCTGTTTTTCATCGTTTTGAGCATTTTTGAGCATTTTCGAGCATTTTCGAAAAATGTCGGATTTTTGAAAAAAACGCAAGGCTATAGCCTTACCGTTTTCATGATTTTGAGGATTTTCGAAAGATGACAAAAACTGGCAAATTTCGAGAAAAAAAACGCAAGGCTATAGCCTTACGTTTTTTCATCATTTTGAAGATTTTCGAAAAATGACAAAATCTGGCAAAAGAGCAAGGGTCTAGCATTACAGTCTTGCTCAGCATGCCGTTTTTAACCGGTTTGAGCATTTTTGAGCATTTTCGAAAAAATGTCAAAATTTCGAGAAAAAAAACGCAAGGCTATAGCCTTACGTTTTTTCATCATTTTGAAGATTTTCGAAAAATGACGAAATCTGGCAAAAGCGCAAGGGTATAGCATTACAGTCTTGCTCAGCATGCCGTTTTTCACCGTTTTGAGCATTTTTGAGCATTTTCGAAAAAATGTCGAAATTTCGAGAAAAAAAACGCAAGGCTATAGCCTTACGTTTTTTCATCATTTTGAAGATTTTCGAAAAATGACGAAATCTGGCAAAAAAGCAAGGGTATAGCATTACAGTCTTGCTCAGCATGCCGTTTTTAACCGGTTTGAGCATTTTTGAGCATTTTCGAAAAAATGTCAAAATTTCGAGAAAAAAAACGCAAGGCTATAGCCTTACGTTTTTTCATCATTTTGAAGATTTTCGAAAAATGACAAAATCTGGCAAAAGAGCAAGGGTCTAGCATTACAGTCTTGCTCAGCATGCCGTTTTTAACCGGTTTGAGCATTTTTGAGCATTTTCGAAAAAATGTCAAAATTTCGAGAAAAAAAAACGCAAGGCTATAGCCTTACGTTTTTTCATCATTTTGAAGATTTTCGAAAAATGACAAAATCTGGCAAAAGAGCAAGGGTATAGCATTACGGTCTTGCTCAGCATAACGTTTTTCACTGTTTTGAGCATTTTTGAGCATTTTCGAAAAAATGTCGAAATTTCGAGAGAAAAAAACGCAAGGCCATAGCCTTACGTTTTTTCATCATTTTGAAGATTTTCGAAAAATGACGAAATCTGGCAAAAGCGCAAGGGTATAGCATTACAGTCTTGCTCAGCATGCCGTTTTTCACCGTTTTGAGCATTTTTGAGCATTTTCGAAAAAATGTCAAAATTTCGAGAAAAAAAACGCAAGGCTATAGCCTTACGTTTTTTCATCATTTTGAAGATTTTCGAAAAATGACAAAATCTGGCAAAAGAGCAAGGGTATGGCATTACGGTCTTGCTCAGCATAACGTTTTTCACTGTTTTGAGCATTTTTGAGCATTTTCGAAAAAATGACGAAATTTCGAGAAAAAAAACGCAAGGCTATAGCCTTACGTTTTTTCATCATTTTGAAGATTTTCGAAAAATGACGAAATCTGGCAAAAGCGCAAGGGTATAGCATTACACGCGCGGCGCATGCGGGTGACGTCGTTTGTTGGTGGTGCATGGCCTCCAACTCCCAGAGGGGGGTTGGGGTGGAGGGAGTTGCCCGGCGAAAGCTGCACGGTATCCAGCCGAGTGGCCTCATGATTAGAGTGTCTGCCTTTGAACTCGGCTGCCCGGGTTCGACTCCCGGCCGGGGCATACCCAAATTCTGTAAACATGGGTCCGAGTGAATTCCAAAGCTTACCCGCCTTAAGCGGGACACGGTATAACTGCTCTACCGTCGTGCACGCCCACGCGGTAGCCCATAATAAGTAAGTAAAGTTCCGGCGCGGTGACACTTGGCCACCGCGGCCGATATCAAACGATGGCAGCAGTACGCTCGGCCGGCGGCGGTGGGGGGTGGTGGGTGGTGCATGGCCCCCAGAGGGATGCTCTCTGGGGGTTAGGTTGGAGAGAGTGCCCCTGGACGGGGCCTGGTGGGTGGTGCATGGCCCCCAGAGGGATGCTCTCTGGGGGTTGGTTTGGAGAGAAGGCCCCTGTCTGGTGCACTTGGTACTGGCGGCAGTACCCTGGACAGACGGCCAGAGTTGTTGCAGTGTCCATCGGTATGGCCAGGGGCGCGGGCCCCGGCCAGAATTGTTTCAAAGTCCATCGGTATGGCCAGGGGCGCGGGCCCCGGCCAGGATTGTTTCAAAGTCCATCGGTATGGCCAGGGGCGCGGGCCCCGGCCAGAATTGTTTCAAAGTCCTACAGTATGCCCAGGGGCGTGCGGTCCCTGCGGCGCGGTACATCACTCTTTATGCCCCGAGAGGGGTGCTTAAGGGTGGGTGCACATGTTCGAACGGAGCGCCGGGTGGTGGCTCTCGGCCGGGAGGGTGCCTGACCCAGGGCCTGGGCCCCCGCCCGGCGGGTCAGTGGGCCCTGGGCCTGGGCGGTGGCCTGGTGGTTGTGGTGCATGGCCCCCAGAGGCTGTCCTCTGGGGGGTGGGTTGGAGAACGTGCCCCTGCACGGAGGTGTGCCTGGAGCACTGGGTACTGGCGGCAGTACCCAGGACAGGCGGCCTGGTGGCGCCCTTCGGGGGCGGCGGCGTTCTGGTAGTGGTGCATGGCCCCCAGAGGTTCACCTCTGGGGGTTAGGTTGGAGAAAGAGCCCCTGGACGGAGGTCCTCTGGGGTCCATTTGGTGCGGGGCGCAGTACCCCGTGCGGCCGCCTGGTGGCGCCCTTCGGGGGCGGCGGCGTTCTGGTAGTGGTGCATGGCCCCCAGAGGTTCACCTCTGGGGGTTAGGTTGGAGAAAGAGCCCCTGGACGGAGGTCCTCTGGGGTCCATTTGGTGCGGGGCGCAGTACCCCGTGCGGCCGCCTGGTGGCGCCCTTCGGGGGCGGCGGCGTTCTGGTAGTGGTGCATGGCCCCCAGAGGTTCACCTCTGGGGGTTAGGTTGGAGAAAGAGCCCCTGGACGGAGGTCCTCTGGGGTCCATTTGGTGCGGGGCGCAGTACCCCGTGCGGCCGCCTGGTGGCGCCCTTCTGGGGAGGCGGCAGTCTGGTAGTGGTGCATGGCCCCCAGAGGTTCACCTCTGGGGGTTAGGTTGGAGAAATTGCCC
Organism: Benthosema pterotum; assembly: GCA_039105355.1. Lineage (NCBI taxonomy): Eukaryota > Metazoa > Chordata > Actinopteri > Myctophiformes > Myctophidae > Benthosema > Benthosema pterotum. Next base: position 16,724,276 of record CM076966.1, read on the forward strand.
CTGGACGGAGGTCCTCTGGGGTCCATTTGGTGCGGGGCGCAGTACCCCGTGCGGCCGCCTGGTGGCGCCCTTCGGGGGCGGCGGCGTTCTGGTAGTGGTGCATGGCCCCCAGAGGTTCACCTCTGGGGGATAGGTTGGAGAAATTGCCCCTGGACGGAGGTCCTGTGGGGTCCATTTGGTGCGGGGCGCAGTACCCCGTGCGGCCGCCTGGTGGCGCCCTTCTGGGGCGGCGGCAGTCTGGTAGTGGTGCATGGCCCCCAGAGGTTCACCTCTGGCGGGTAGGGTTGGAGAGAGTGCCCCTGGGGTCCATTTGGTGCGGGGGCGCAGTTCCCAGTTTGGCCACAAGGCGGCGCCTGACCTCCAGCCCCCCCAGGGGGGGCGAGCGGCCGGCTCATGCCCGGCCGAGGTGCCTGCTTAAACGTGGAGTTTCCCCCTCTCCGCATGAGCAGCCTGGAGCTTCGCATGTGCAGCTCTCCCCCACGTGAAAGTGGCCGGAGCCCCGAGCTCCTGGGCTCTGCTTCCCTCTTCCCCCCTCTGTGCCCAAGGACCCCCAGAAGCCCCCGACTTGGGCCATTCCGTATGTAGGAGAGCGCTCCTCCGGCCCTTGCCGACCCCCGGGCGGCCCCCCGAGCCGCCCCGGGCCTGGAAAAAAAAAAAAAATTTTGGGACCTCCAGAGCTCGCGCCGAGCACCCAGGCGCCGCGCCGTTTCTACCCAGGGAAGAGTGCCTGCTCGCTGGGTGCGAGTGCCTGCTCGCTGGGTGTGAGTC
>CM076966.1:16735043-16737543 GCA_039105355.1 Benthosema pterotum
AGCAGATCTAGTGCGGCTGGGATATGCCGTTTGGCCTCGGCGAGTAATGTTGCAGCTCTGCCGGGGTCATCGTAAGTTCGGATTTTCGGTCCAGGGTTCGGTTCCTGTGTTGTGCGACGGCGTCGGCGAGCCCCTCACGCTCCATCCGGAGCCACCGTAGAAGCCGGTCCAGATCCGGCGCGGAGGGTATCGCGCACGCCGGCCCCGCTCTTTGAGATAGTTCATGAATCTCCTCAGGTCGGAGATGTAGTTGATAACGGTGGTCGGAGCCCAGCGCGAATTAATGACTTTAAAGAAGTTGAGGAAACGGCCGCGGTGGGTGATGCATTGAATACCCGCGGCCGGCGTGGGTGGCTCCGAACGGCACATGAAGTCAAGGAAGGCCCGGACATGTGTCACCCTTTGAGACATGTTCCGTACCCTCTGTTGGGTGGGCCTGGACGGCAGCAGATCTGCCCGAAAATCCTCCAGGAGTGAGGCTATATTGTGAGCTAAGTCGTCCCTCTCCGTGCTGCTGTGGGACGTAAAACATAAACATATAAGCGAGACCGAATAACCAAACTATAAGTTAAAGTTAGGCTAGCGTAAGTCAAACTCAAACCCACCTTTGCGTGTGGTTGGTCGGCGTAGGCGGCGGTGCTGGACCTGCCGCTTCGCTGGTGATAACATCGTGATCGTCAGGTAGCATAGTAAACAAACAGGAGAGACACCCGGCGCTTCCGCGTTTAAGTGCAGGCGCGGCGGTGACGTGGTGGCGGTGACGTGGTCAACGCGCACCGCCACACACGCTGCGGCTCCGAGGGCAAGCTGCAGCGGGCTAGACACTTGCCGAGCACCCGCATACACGCGCGGCGCATGCGGGTGACGTCGTTTGTTGGTGGTGCATGGCCTCCAACTCCCAGAGGGGGGTTGGGGTGGAGGGAGTTGCCCGGCGAAAGCTGCACGGTATCCAGCCGAGTGGCCTCATGATTAGAGTGTCTGCCTTTGAACTCGGCTGCCCGGGTTCGACTCCCGGCCGGGGCATACCCAAATTCTGTAAACATGGGTCCGAGTGAATTCCAAAGCTTACCCGCCTTAAGCGGGACACGGTATAACTGCTCTACCGTCGTGCACGCCCACGCGGTAGCCCTAATAAGTAAGTAAAGTTCCGGCGCGGTGACACTTGGCCACCGCGGCCGATATCAAACGATGGCAGCAGTACGCTCGGCCGGCGGCGGTGGGGGGGTGGTGGGTGGTGCATGGCCCCAGAGGGATGCTCTCTGGGGGTTGGGGTAGAGTGAATGCCCCTGGACGGGGCCTGGTGGGTGGTGCATGGCCCCAGAGGATGCTCTTGGGGGTTGGTTGGAGGAGGCCCCCGTTGGTGCACTTGGTACTGGCGGCAGTACCTGGACAGACGGCCAGAGTTGTTGCAGTGTCCATCGGTATGGCCAGGGGCGCGGGCCCCGGCCAGAATTGTTTCAAGTCATGGTATGGCCGGGGGCGGGGGCCCGGCCAGGATTGTTTCAAAGTCCATCGGTATGGCCAGGGCGCGGGCCCGGCCAGAATTGTTTCAAAGTCCTACAGTATGCCAGGGGCGTGCGGGTCTGCGGCGCGGTACATCACTTTTATGCCCCGAGGGGGTGCTTAAGGGTGGGTGCACATGTTCGAACGGAGCGCCGGGTGGTGGCTCTCGGCCGGGAGGGTGCCTGACCCAGGGCCTGGGCCCGCCCGGCGGGTCAGTGGGCCTGGGCCTGGGCGGTGGCCTGGTGGTTGTGGTGCATGGCCAGAGGCTGTCCTCTGGGGGGTGGGTTGGAGAACGTGCCCCTGCACGGAGGTGTGCCTGGAGCATGGGTACTGGCGGCAGTACCCAGGACAGGCGGCCTGGTGGCGCCCTTCGGGGGCGGCGGCGTTTGGTGTGGTGCATGGCCCCCAGAGGTTCACCTCTGGGGGGTTAGGTTGGAGAAAGAGCCCCTGGACGGAGGTCCTCTGGGGTCCATTTGGTGGGGGCGCAGTACCCGTGCGGCCGCCTGGTGGCGCCCTTCGGGGGCGGCGGCGTTCTGGTAGTGGTGCATGGCCCCAGAGGTTCACCTCTGGGGGTTAGGTTGGAGAAAAGAGCCCCTGGACGGAGGTCCTCTGGGGTCCATTTGGTGCGGGGCGCAGTACCCGTGCGGCCGCCTGGTGGCGCCCTTCGGGGGCGGCGGCGTTCTGGTAGTGGTGCATGGCCCCCAGAGGTTCACCTCTGGGGGTTAGGTTGGAGAAAGAGCCCCTGGACGGAGGTCCTCTGGGGTCCATTTGGTGCGGGGCGCAGTACCCCGTGCGGCCGCCTGGTGGCGCCCTTCTGGGGAGGCGGCAGTCTGGTAGTGGTGCATGGCCCCCAGAGGTTCACCTCTGGGGGTTAGGTTGGAGAAATTGCCCCTGGACGGAGGTCCTCTGGGGTCCATTTGGTGCGGGGCGCAGTACCCCGTGCGGCCGCCTGGTGGCGCCCTTCGGGGGCGGCGGCGTTCTGGTAGTGGTGCATGGC
>CM076966.1:16744558-16774558 GCA_039105355.1 Benthosema pterotum
AACCTAAACCCATGACTCAACAGCCCCTGAATAGGAGGGCCACACTTAAGTTGTTGATCAAGGTGTTAAAGGCAGATCCTGTGGTGTGGGGCAACAATTCATGATTGCAAGGGTGTGTGCCAAGCTGTTATCCAAACAACACACGCAAATACACACATTTCATTTCCCCATAACTTACGATTCCGTCCTGCGTCCTATCAGATTGTGATTTATAGTCTCTTGTATCTCAATAATGTACTCCACTGTATGCTATAATTTTTTGTCTTCTCTCCTCGCCCCCCAACGCCTACCTGACACCCCTCCTCTCTGTACAGTTCACATTTAGTGGGAAGACAGTGCTCAAAGGCAGTGACAAAACAAGAGCCATTCTTCAAGTATTCCTATGTGGGCGTCGTACTACAGCCCCACATCATAACGGGCCCCCACGGTGTCATAAACCTCGTACCAAATACAGAACGGGCTACGCGCAAGCCCAGAGGTACTGGAGGCCAGGGCACAGCGGACGCCCTACTCCCTGTCCACAGGCTGGGGCTGCCATGACGGGACATGAGGAGCAAAGCCCCCCCCCATGGAGTATCTTTGGCCGCTTGTGTGATTTTCTTTTTTTTCCTCTCCTTGTGTGAATGGATGTGCGATTGGATGGGGGTGCACACCTCGGACACACAAACACACACTCTAGGCCCCTACCTACCCCGTCCTCAGGTTTACCCTGAGCCCTTGGGGGCTCCGGTGACTCAGAAGAGTCCTAGTCTCAGAGCATCGCTCAGACGTGTCCACACTTCCTAATAGCTGTACTTGTTGACAACTCTCATCTGTGAAGTCTGTGGCGAGAAGCCGTTGGGTTTGGGCGGCACATCAGGCTTTAGCGACGGGGTCCGTTTCACCCCCGTGCGGGGGAGTGAGCCGTGCCCGCTATAACTGCTCTGTCGGGACAGTGAGGGAGGGTGCGGCGAATGCATCGCGAACCCGATCGCTCCGCCGTGGGAGTCCAGTCTGGAGGGCGGTGCCGGGGGTACGTAGCCCCCTCCTCTGTTCATGCTGTGATGCCGAGACACAGAGACCCCCATTGTCACCCCGTTGGGTGACGTGGACAGGGACTGTCTCTGTGAGGCGCTCCGGTGGAGATGGTACCTACCCTTTGCCTCTCCAAAGTACCGCCCATGCTCAGGCTCAGGCTGCCCGTGGGCGAGGTGGGAGTGCTGGGCATGGGAACGTCCACCCTCTTGGTGGGGCTGTGCCTGGGCAGGGAGGAGGAAGGGGAGTACAGGGACGCCTCCCGGCTGGGCACCTTGGGGGGCACCTCCGACAGGGCCTCCATGGGCTCCAGCATGAGGTGCGGCCTCGGCCGGGGCCCCCCAGCTCCTGAGCCGTCCTGGAGGATGGCCTTGGGGTTGGCCCCGGCGTCGTTCAGGTGCTTTAAAAGGTCGTTCAGGGTGTTCCTGGCGTCCACGCCCTTCTTCTGCTCCTTACGGCTTCCTTTCGACTTCTTGTCCGAGGAGCACTGCTGGAGCGTGTCGTCGTCGTGGTGGTTGCCGCTGTCGTGCGTGGCGTTGGGCAGCACCACGGCGCTGGGGATGTGGGAGTGGCCCAGCGCCTGGTGAGGGTGTTGAGGCGGCGGCGGGGAGGAAGGCAGGAACTGCGGGCTCTTGGCTGAAGAATTGGGCTCCTTCCGGGAGCCGCTGACCTTCCCGTGCGGCCGCTCCCACTGGTTCATGATGGGCTGGAGGCCTTTCTGCTGCAGGACCGGCGTGGACTCGGGCGTGGGCAGGGCGGCAAGCTCGGGCGGCTGGCACCCGTCCCGCAGGATCATGGTCTTGGTGTCGCCGTTGGGCCCGTTGATGTCTTTACCATTGCTCAGCAGGTTGGTGTACAGCTTGGGGTTGTCCATGTTAGGCTGGTACTCCTGGGGGGACAACAAAAAGAAACAAAACAGGGTCACTTCCTGCCACTGTTGCCGACTTGTGAAAAACTCCTGGCAGAAAAACCCTTGTTTTTCACCATTTTTCCTCCTCCTTCCTTCCTAGAAAGGACCATTGGTAACCAAATGGACCCTTATAGATCTATAACTCTTGAGTGTAAAATTAAACCAAATGCACCCGTAAGGGTGCATTTGGTTTGCTTTTTGGAAGTGCCATAGTGCATTTTGTTTGGGAGTTGGCAACACTGCTTCCTGCTCCACCAACAGTGGCAACAAACAGTGACATAACAGAATGGCGTTGCGGTGGACCGTACCTTCACAGGGCTGTCAAAGAGGCCGTTGAGCTTGGCGAAGCTTCCGGTAGAGTCGGAGCAGGACGGTGCCGACTCGGCGTCCTTGTGGACGAGTCTGGGCTTGCGGAGGAAGGAGTCTCGGTAGCAGAAGACCACCAGTCCTGCCAGCAGAGCGCCCAGCAAGAAGGCAGCAAACACGCAGGTAATGAGGATGTTCATGTGGACCATCTGGTTAGCGTCGCCTGACTGGATCTCCCAAATGCCTACAGATTGACAGGGGGATTGGTTAAACTCTACAATAAAGCCCATCTTCAGCAGCACCTCCCCTGCAGAAGTGTGCATGTTTGTGTCAACTCAACCATGCATGGAGTTCTGCCTTTACCCCCCAAAGGTAGCCTGTGAGCCAGAGCCAAAATGTGTACTAGCGTATTCTCAGACATTACTATCAGAAGAAAGGGTGAAAGTTGCCAGAAGCCATTCGGTACCCACATCCAGATCACCATCTATAATAAGTAGTGCTATGTTAGTTCAGAAGGGAAGAATTTGAGGGTTTGTTGCCTTGTTCCGTTTCCGACCAGAGGCATCTTGTCATGCATTTAACGAGAAACAAAAGTAGTTAGGTAGAAAAAAACCAAACCGTTCCCCAAAAGATCATCCACAGGTGGGGTTGTCAGATGAAGAGGCAGAGGTGCTTGCCTTCCAGGTGTTGAGGAACCTTCCAGCATAACTGGAGGTTTGTTAGTAACCACAGACATTACAGGAGTTAGTCATCCACGGTGCAGCTGATATTGCAATGTGGCGAAGGTGAAAGCAGAGCTGGCCAATCATCTACCATCCTGGGTAAAGTGTTACCGCAGCCAGGAGAGAAATGAGAGCCAAAGAAAAGATGCAAGAAGAATGCTACAGCAGCCACCGAAGGGTTTAATGTTAAAAACTAGGAAAGATATGGGAAAATAAGGTGAAAGAAAGAACATAAATAAATAATATTCATAAATAATAATCAACATGGATAATACATATATGGTACATAGACAAATAATATAAATAAATCAATATGCAATATAACAAATGAAAACAGAATGATATGTAACAAAAAAGTGAAGTCTGCCATATTATCTGATGGTAACCCTGGTAGTTGCCTGTGTGTGTGTGTGTGTGTGTGTGTGTGTGTGTGTGTGTGTGGTGTGTGGTGTGTGTGTGTGTGTGTGTGTGTGTGTGTGCATACGTGTGCATTGAGCGTTATGTGCATATATGCATGATGTGTTTCTGTTAGCGTGTGTGTGTGCTTTTTGGCAGCTATCAGACAGGGCTCCATGCAGCTAGCAGGCTGGCTCCCTGTGGGCCTTACCCTCACTGCCCCTTGGGAGAGAGTCTAAAGAATGGGAGGTGGCTGGGTCATCCTGCTGCACAAAGCCTGAGCCGTAGAGCTCTGGACCGGGCCCAGGGTTGGGGCCCGGTGGAGTGGGAATGAGTACAGGGGGGTGTATGGGCCCACTGGGCTGGCCAGTGACTGGCGGTGATGATAACTCCATGTCTGTGGTGACAAACAAATTGTTAATAAATAAATCAAAAGAAACACCCCAGATGCAGACGCAAAGCATAGTGTTGTTAACATCCCTGTTAGTAGGCATGGCTAATGGCCACTTCTATAGGAAGAGGTTAGTGTCCCAGGAATCAAGACAGGTCTTCATTCAGTACATTTCGTCATCAGAAGGTTGCCATCACTTTTAACCTTAAGCAGAATCTAGACTACTTTTGGCTAGAGAATTTTGGCATTCACAGATCAACGAAGTACAATTTTCGCTCAAGACATTTTTGAAAGGGGGAAAAGGCCCTCGAAGGTTGAAAGAGAAGTTGATATACGACAGCGATGATATAAGAAGAATGAAGGTGGGGGACCAGACGTCATGCAAGAGGGAATAAGGAGGATGGCACAGGAGGTCATGAGAGACAAAAGGAGGAAATCTTGTGTCAAGGTTGGATCTGTGGATCCCGATTTTTTTTTCAGTGATGACGAGAGATGACGATGGAAGATGAGGGTGTTGAGTAGGCGTCATTGTTTCAGAAAGATGAATGAGAAAAGGGAGGACAGGTAGGAGAGAAGACAGGGTAGCAATGCTGAACTCAAGGAGAGAAACCATTTGAGTAAAAGGTTAAACTAACCAGAGGTTGGGTCGCCAAATGATTTGTAATCTGGCGCTGATGTAGTAGCCAAAAATGCTAAAAGAATTCAAAAAAGGACAAGAAATCAGTATAACGTAATCATAAAGGGGTAAAAGAAAAAAAAAGTAAAATGAAAGAGTGCAGTTTATTTGGATTAACTATAAATAGGCAAAGCACTCGCTGTAGGAGACATTGTTTTTTCTTTTCTCCAGGCCTCTGGAAGTCCTCTGGTTCTGATCAGTACTAAAGTTCAGCCTGGGCAATGTTCAGCTGATACAAACGCAGGGACCAGTCGGATCATAAAATGTTCATTGTCGTGTTTACACTAATATAAATCAAAACCTGCATTTTGTAGCAGCTGAACATGACCCTAAGGTGTACATGTCCATGTTTCTTCTGCCTTACAAAGTGGCATTAGTTGCAGGTGGGCCATGTACTGTATATGTAGATGTACAATGTGTTAATACTGCACATAGAGTCATGTAGGGGCAGGTTACTGGAAGAGTTGCTGAGTGTGAAGGCTTATCATTATTTGTGTGTAGTGAATGGCCGTTTGTGTGTTAGTCTGTGTGTTTGGAGTGTGTGAGAAACTAGACGGCGGGCACATGGACGTCAATGCCCTACCATGACAGTCTCCTAGATGGGCGGTGTTTCCAAACTCAACATCCTGTTCATAGCCAGTCCTGAGAGCGAATATAGACGGACAGACAGAACGGAGACAGAGGAAAAACAGAAACAAACGGAAAAGAGACATTAGGTAACTCAAGCTGCGAGACAACTTAGGATAATACTGTTATTAATCCCCCAGGGGGATTCTTCCCATTACGTTATCTACTCTTTGATGCAACTGTATCTGTCTCTGTGGGGATAGTACTTACAGAACACCAGGCTGGATCCGCTCACAGGCGGCATGAGGCTTCCAGCCACAGTAGGGGTCTCTTGATGCGATGCAGGACCTGGGGACACACGCAGAAAACAAACCATCAAAACATAAGGTTTAATAATTCGTGTTAACCTTTGGCTGACTGAACATTAGCCGGGCCGCCCGAAGGTATCATTGTTATGACTTTCACGGGGAAAAACAAAACAATAAAAAGGTTGTGGCACAGAGTAACCTCTGAGGTGTTTTGCAAGTCACTCACTTGTGGCAGGAGGAGTGCCTCTCGCAGCGACTGAGGGGCATGCGGATGATGCAGCTGGAGAAAGCCACGTAGATGCTGTGCGTGTCTTTGTCCACGTGCAGGGAGAGGACGCGCTTGTCGTCCTCTCGGCTCGAGAGGCACCTGGGGAGAGAGAGACAGAGAAAGATAATAAGCAACCCGATCAGGGTTGAATCAGATAAGTCTGTCTACTGTTTCACTCTCAACGTCTAATCAGATGTTGGGAGGAATGGACCACAAAAAGCTTTTCCACAGTTTAACAGGGCTGTAACCTCTGGCACACGCAGACACACAGTCACACAGTCTCTCTCACACACAAACACACACACCAGAACTACAACTACGAAAATAAACTTATAAAAGCAAAGTGGGTGGCAGAGTTCACACCAACTATAAAACATGGTGACCATATAGCTGTAGTTATCTTTATAGCTATAGTGCTCAGTGTGACCGGCTCTTTAGCCAGAGAGAAAACGTGAGGGGAAGAAAAAGAAACATGGCAGGCAGTTAGTGAAATGAGGTCAGATGCTTTTTTTCCTACTTGGCCTTGTTGAAGACGTCCATCTCTTCCAGCAGCACGCTGTCGTTCAGGGATCCGGAGGAGGTCTTGGCCAGGACCTTGAGCAGCACCCCGGCCTCCGAGCCAACGAACACCACCGTGTAGTTTTTGTAGGGCCCCGCTGCGTTGTCCACCGCCAACGCTGTCAGCCTGTACCTGCACACAGCCAGATGGCCAGATGGGTTAGAGTCGCAGGCAATATTTTCAGCACCGGCAAAACAAGACACGGCCGTTGGAATAATAAGGAAAAACACATGGCCACCTCCCACCCCCTGGGCGGGCTGCGAGAGGTCGTGAGATCGACCTTTTCGTGGACGCGCCTTGTATATATAATGCCTTCTTCCGTTTTACCTGACACGCGTCTTGGTGAACCAGGGCTCGTCGCCTATGGAAGGAACAGCTGTGTCCATGAGGGGGTGGGACTTGATGAACTGCAGCGTCTCGTCCGGGAACTCAATGGACGTCTTATAGGACTCAGCTGGAGCGTGACCTGCACAGCATCCAGGCCTGGAGGCACAGGACACACACACACACACACAGAGGGCAAAGGTCACAGCATGGCCTATATACTATCACCCACCAGGGACTCATAAAGGCGTATTGAAATGGATTGAAGCGCAGAGAAAGGGGGCGGGGCAGGGGCGCAGGTGCTTGATTAGGACCACAAAAGGCCCCCCAAATGGAAACATGAAATATACATATATAGTTATCCCCCATCAATGATTTACGCAGGTAATGAGGCGCCTCGTGGACTTTGTGTTTTGGACAACAGGGCAGGGGCTGCCAGCGTGTGCGGTGACTGTAAACGGGTTAAATATGCAACGTGTCTAATTGTGCCAGATGAATTATTTATTAATAATCAGCAGATGGTGAATGTGTTTGACGGGTCATATCTAATACAACCGGTCCGGTCTCTGATGACACACACAAAAAAAAAGATTTGATTTGGTTGGCATTAACCCGGACGGAGAAAGGTTACGGAGGGGTCAGATGACAGGTGGCATGCATATAACATGTCAGGGGGCATCGTGGGTGTTCCCCAGGCTTTATTTGTACTTGGCTGCGCATTGTGTGAATCCTCACAACACGTTGCATTGTGATCCTGAAGATGTGTCGCTAGTATGCAATTAACACAAGATCTGCCATTGGCGACGATAGCTGTCAATTAATTAATAGAAAACAATAGTTATATGCAATGGGTATATGCCTCTTTGGGTCTTTTTTGATTTAAAAATAAAATATTCCATTCTCTTTCCTTCTTCAGCATACTCTGTTTACTTCCTCATTACGAAGAATGGCTGATAACTCTAAATCTGCAGCGCTCTCCATGGTTTTAACCAAAAGGGCAATGTTCTTTCTGCCTTTATTTCTGGTTCTCCTTTGGAATATAAACGCTTCTAGGGTGACTTTAGGTGAGAGGAAAGAAAGGAAGTTTATGCCTCCCGGTTTTGGGCAGTAATGGCAGGCCGGGAATGTCCGGGTAAAATCACTCTAGTGCAATTATTTTTGAAGAATTTCACAGCAGAAGAAGTGTTAAAAAAAATACATGGATGGTAAATCCGCCAAACCGGTATGGATGTATGTTTTTTTTTTGTAACAGATGGGTATGGGTCTACAACTTGAGGTAAAACAACTCTCCTTTACAAAACTTGGCATAGCACCATCTAAACTCTGTATACCTGGGCTTGGGCAACTTCTCCTCTGGGAATGGAGTCCATACAGAGTCAGCAGTCTTCTGCTCCTTGAAGCGACCCTGGAACACCTTCTCTATGTCCAGCATTGAGAAGGCACAAACCGCAGATCCTGGAATACTGGGATGACAGGCATGGAAGCACAACGTCAGAACCTGATGCCTGATGATAGAATTGCCATTGCTGGTACTGGACATGTGAAATACGGTGACTGGTGTTTTAAAATGAGGATGAACTTTGGTACCGCCATGGGTCATAATTGATAAATAACATATCAATTATGTAATAAATCATGATGACATAAATCAATTATGTTTATCATCTGTTTGTCATCCTTTGAACCAAGGAGAACAGCAGTAGCATGTTTGCTCCCTCTCCATTCACCCTCATTATAGCGAAACGAGTCTCAAAATAACACTATTTTGTCACACAAATGAACAAAAGAATAATCTCCATGCTGTGTGTGGAAAACATTTAAAGCAGTGGTTTTCAACCTTTTTGATTCCAAAAATGGACCCGCCAGAGTCCAATTGGTTTCATGTTTATGCTCTCAAAGAGTTACATTAACCAACTGTCCATCATTTACAGTAGCCTGGGGATCACCCGGAACCCTCTCAAGGACCACTGGTTGAAAACCACTGATTTAAAGGGACATCAGAGCTGAAGGCCTTATGCAAGCTCACCTGTTCATCTGCGTGGTGAACACGCCCACCAGCGAGGGGACGCCGTCGATGTCGATGATGTCAGTGATGGACTGGAGCACGTCGAAGTAGAAGAAGGACTCTCCAGGGACAGAGCAGTTGAGCCGCGCCTTGGTGAACGACGTCCAATGCTTCTCCAGCACGCGCTGCGACCCGCCCACGTCGTTCTTGCAGATCCTCGCCACGCGAGAGTACACGGCCTGGCAGAGGAGACCGGACAGAGAGAGAGAGAGAGAGAGAGAGGCAGAGAGGACAGGTCAGGACAGAAGGGAGGGGTGCGGCGAGAACCAACTGCGCTAAAAACACTTTCAACATGGTAAATAATGCATCCGTCCAGCCTTTGGTCCTGCTGCTCCTTGCACACACTAAAGCAACACTCTGACTGTGTGCAAGGGAGCAAAAGTAAAGAAGAAAGAGGGGGAAAAACACTCCCCACCATGGCCATTAGCTTTGACTTTTCCTCAGCCGGCGGCGTCCTGCGAGTGTATTTGCATGTGTCATTGTGCACGTTGCCAAGCCGTTGGGTTATAAATGCGTGTAAAACAGTTCTGGCTAAGATGTTTTTAATAATTCACCAGTGCAAACCTCCATCAGAGGCCAGGTGTCATTCCCAGCATTAGTAGGGATGAAATATTCAGTAGGTGGTAGTTGATGGAGGACACTTGCTTCTTGGAGCCTGGTCAGAACAACCATTGCATGAATGACGCACAGTCAAATGTAAAGCTGGATTTCCGCAATACAGCAACCCGATGCCCTCTGCGTGCGTGTATGCAACTCTGCGTGCGTGCGTGTGTGTTTTCATATGTTCACAGAAACATATCTGGTTAAACACGAATTGTTCAAAGCTACATTCTAGCATTCTTCTAGATCAGTGGTTTTCAACCTTTTTGATACCAACGACCAATATTTATTCAGAATTTGAGCCACGGACCACCATTTGGTGACATTTTAGCTCCAGAGACCCAAAACTAAAGATTTATTTTGTTTTTGTCCACAATTCCAGGTTGGATTTGGGAAACTACATTTCTTAGTTGTGTAGAATTGGACTAGTTCAGAGAATGAATATTTTAACTCTTGAGAGTGTAAAATGAAAGATTTGGTTTCATTTTTACGCTCTCAAAGAGTTACATCTGGTTAACCAACTTTGCATCATTTAGCCTGACCCTGACCCTAACCCTAACCACCTGGAACCCTCTCACGGACCACTGGTGGTCCCCAGACCTCTGGTTGAAAACCACTGTTCTAGATATTAAATTTGGGATTACATAGAGATAGACCACCTCACCTTGCCCAGATTGTTATGCTCCACTGCGATCTCACGGTAGAAGAAATACACGTAATTCCCATACTCCACGGCATGAAGGAAATGAGGCTCTGTGGGATGAGAGAGAGAGTGGGGTGGTGAGGGGGGGATAAGGACAGGGTATGACAAAGTGTATTTTTGCACCGTCACCATCACTGTGCACTCTGCATATTTCAGTGATTTCTACAAGTCAGTATATGACTTGGGGGTGACCTAGATCGCCGCCTGGGTAGAGAGAACGGGACATGTTCCCGCAGGGAGAAGTGACATGTGGAAGAACGCTTTTAAAAACAGCCCACATAACAAACCACACCTCATGCCATGCACACAGTTATCTTTGTAACAGATAGACAGGAAGAGAGGCAAACGTTGGGACCGTTTGATGGAGAGTCTCGTGCAGCCCCGTACCTTTCAGCCACTTGGAGTCGTATTTGATGGTCCGGAGGGCTGAGCCGTCCCCCATGCTGCGATAGATGACAGAATCACTGGCCTGGAAGTCTGCCACTGTGGCAGAGTAAAGCTTCCCGTCTGAAAGAAAACCACGCAGCAGTAGAGCTGTTTAGGAAGGTCATCACAAGCCGGCGGTGTTATGCAAGCATTTTGTTTAGTCAGTGACTGAGTACATTTACTAGGGTACTGTATCGAGGGATTCATACTTTAATTGAGTATTTCCGATATCTATTACTTTCACTTCTACTCCAGTAGATCTTGGAGACAAATACTGTATGTTTACAATTATTTGAATCTTGAAATGAGACATTATGCATAGTGTGGACTTTTTACATACTGATGCCAATACTTTCGTGCTTTTACCGAAGCAGAGTATTCTAGGCTGCAGTGCATGATTACTTTTTCCACCACTATGTGTTTTCTTACGCACAAGTCCCCAGTCATCGTGACTCATGACAATGATTTATACTTCAGTCGAGTGCCCCCATCTCAGATGTACAAGTTCCTAATGCGTTGCACTGTGATGAGTTGTTGTTGTGAGACACAATCTGCAACTCCGGACAAATCAGCCTTTGATTTGTCTAATTGATGAAGGCTTTGCTCTTGCCAATGAGAGCATGAGTGGGTAAGCATTGGCTGTTCTTTCACAAAAGGGGGAGGGGGGAGTGGGTGGGTCTGCTTACCAGCAAAGAGCGCAACGTTGGTCTGCTTGGCATCAAATGGGCAGCGTGCCAGTCCACTGATCTCCTCCCCGTCAAACTCCAGGTTATCCAGCTGAAAAGGAGCCCAATATACACAGGGTCCCGTTAATATCGACGGACAAGGAAATATAACTTTAATTGCACATGCAATTGCAGATGAAACAGACCACAACGAAGGTGCATGCACACACAGACACGCGCTGTGTATGTGTGTAACTATGCATCAGAGTGTGTGTGTGTGTGTGTGTGTGTGTGTGTGTGTGTGTGTGTGTGTGTGTGTGTGTGTGTGTGTGTGTGTGTGTGTGTGCGTGCGTACTGACCCTATAGTATCTGCATGTAGGATTGAAGCCATTGGTACCGCAGATAAAGACCAGGTCGTCGTTTCTTTGGACCAGCACCTTGATGAAGTTATGGCACTCGTCCTGCAAAGTTGAAAAAAAGAGAGAGGGAAAGAGACAATTTACTTGCCTGCCAGTGCTGCTCACAGTGCACATCTCTATCAGTGATGTGCTGAAATATGCAAGAGAGGAGATGGCTGGACGACTTGGCTACTTACCCTGTGTTTTCCCTTGACGGCGCACATCTCTCTGTCCGCCTGGCCAGACCGCCACGTTAGCTTCTGGAAGCAGCAACACAGAGGGGCGTTAACACACACAACCAGGGGCGGATCTAGGCATGGGCGGGGGGGGGGGGGGGGGGGGCTAAATGCCCGGTCTGCCTCATGCACCAAACATGATGGCATGCAAAATAATCCAAGATATTTCAAATTAAAGTGCCTATATTAAAAATGATGTGAAACACTACTACTGCGACTAACTAATTACAGCTGTGTCACCACTAAACCAACAGCATTTCGTCATTGAAAACAGAAAGCTCTCTGAGTCAGACCTTTAGCTTTATGCATGCTGCGTGTCTGTTGCAAATTCAACAACAACTGATGTTATTATTGATGCTTTACTTGACTAATAAAATTCCTGTAACTGAAAATGGTATGGGTGCGACCCATACCGTTTTCTACTGCCCCCCCCAATTGGGAAATGTTACATCCGCCCCGGCACACAACCATGACCACACACACACACACACACACACACACACACACACACACACCACACACACACACACACACACACACACACACACACACACACACACACACACACACACACACACACACACACACACACACACACACACACACACACTTTTACTTCCACTCACTCCATTTATAGCCTGTCCAAGGTGTGATAAATGGCTCTGTATTTTTCTATAGAGCTCTAAGAGTGTTTGTGAACTGTCAAGAGCATCTCCTGGACCAATTTCTTACCCTGTACGGGATGATCTCATTCCTGTAGGATTCTCGCAAACTCACTAGGTACACCTGGTCTCTGTGGACAGACATGACAGAACACACAGCTCACGGACTGCACCACTACTAGCAGCAAAATGGAAACAGCAATTACTGGTCTCAAAGTAGAGTTAAACACTTGATAAGAGTACAAAGCTCTGATGTCAAATGCACACTCTTGGCCATTAAGAAATGTCCTCATTTAATAAGAGAGCAGTTCAGTCAAATGAAATCTACAAATGGATTAGTTCCATTCGTATACGGTCAAAGTTAGATAACACTCAGGAATTTACTGTTTTATGTGTAGTTGTTTGTACGGCAACGATATTAGCGTTATAGTACTCAACATAATCACTGTGATCATTCATGTAAAGACGTGTAAAGAATGCCAGTAAAGCCCAGAGAGAGCATCAGGGCTGGGGCTGAAGGACATCATCCCCGGATGTGTGCTCGGCTCGCCATACACATTAGACAGGGTGCCTCCATGCTGCATATCCAATAACACTAAGAGCTTTTTCCCTTATACCATCATTTAACTGCCAAGGAGTGAGCAAAGCAAATGCATGAGTGATGGGGAGGATGGGAGAAAATGTTAAGGAGAGACAAGAGTGTGGTGTGTGTGTGTGTGTGTGTGTGTGTGTGTGTGTGTGTGTGTGTGTGTGTGTGTGTGTGTGTGTGTGTGTGTGTGTGTGTGTGTGTGTGTGTGTGTGTGTGTGTGTGTGTGTGTGTGTGTGTGTGTAGGATGGAGTGGACGTATTTTATTTACCTGCCAGCGATGAACAGAGTGTCCTGTATCTTGGTCATAAGTTGAAAGTCGAGGCGATGCTGCGATTCATTCCCAGAGGGCCTGCCTCTGAACACTGGGTACTGCCGGGAGTCTGGACCACGCACGCACAGACACACAGTCACACACACACACACACACACAGTTACTAAGACACTCAACGTTCTACACCATTTGGTTTTTAATAGCCAAAACCATTCCGTTTTTTTTTTACCAGTAGAGGTAATAGCACTCAAACAAGAAACACACACACACACACACCACACACACACACACACACACACACACACACACACACACACAACACACACACACACACACACACACACACACACACACACACACACACACACACACACACACACACACACACACACCTCTTACTGGATGGCTGACTCTGAAGTGTAAACGCACTACAGTTTTAATTTAATCTTTCAGTAAAGGAATTAATCCTACTGCGTCATTACAAGTTTCTTCTCGGTAACTAAATTATTGCCGTTCGGGTGCGTGTTTGTGTTCGTGGGAGAGCTAAAACAGCCTAGATCAGCGCATCTCTCTAAGCTCTCCCGGTGCCTCAGAAAGATTATAAAAGAAGCCTTTTTAATATTACAACTGACAATAGAACACTTAGATTTTATTACAGTCGATATGCCACACTCAAATCTGCTTTTCAGGACTGGAGAGAACTGACTGCTGATTTTTGTCTTCAATTTTGCATCTAACATGCTCGTATATATGCACAACTACTGTGCGGTTGTGTGGATGGACTTTAAAGCTGGGGAAAGGAAGTATTTTCTGTTCCCTGTGGAGAGGGGAAATTGCTTTTACAGCTTCAACACATATACTTGGGGGTCGATCTGGCTACCTTCCAATTCCCAGACGGCCTGTCTACCCACTCATCTAAGGCCTCACAAATGAAGTTGAATAATAAACAATATATATACTGGCAATCCAAGCTACTGTGCTTGGGACTGTGCAAAGGAAAAGGTTTCCGTGTCCACCTCATTTCACGGTTGAAAATACGGCATCTTTGTCGGGCGTCGCGATAAGATCAGCCTTTAGTGTACTCACAGTGTGCATCGATGACATCGAGGGGCGTGCTGTCTTCAGGGAAGCTGACTGCGAAGACTGTGTGCGAGGCTGTCAACAGCAGCATCAGCAGCTCACCCAGCAGAAACACTGCTCTCTGACCCATGGCTGCTCACACACGATGCTTCCTGACTCACACTGATGGAGATGTTACCTACACACACACACAGAGATACACACAATATGGTCAGGAAACCAATATATAACAACATATAATTGCATTAATCCAACCAACACGCTGGCCTTAACCACTCAAGCGAACAAACTCAGTGCAATTAGTGGCATTTCTGCTATTTTGTTTACATTTTCGAGGATGTTTTGGATGTTTTGAAAGCTTTTTGAAACATTCTGCCTTTAATGATACGCCTGACATAGGGACACTGGTGGTCAACGGCTACATAGCTTCAAAAAGTAAACATTTGTGCAATCAAGAGCAGAGAGAGGAGAGAGAGAGAGGTGCATATTGTCCCCACTATACGATGTCTCGACAGGATGGGTTTTCAGTTTTGTTGTTAGCGTTCAGTCAAATGAATACAGCAACACTGGGGATTCTACTGTAGCATATGTTTTAACACTAGCCCTCAAAAACCTCTACCCACCCCCCCAACAGAAAACACAACAAAACTGCACTTTCTCTAGAGAGATGTATGAAAGGGTTCACATTATGTCCACTTTTCCAGGTTTCCTTGTGGGGGCATTTGAACTGTGTATGCATTAGTGGCACAAAAAAACAGCATACAAGCTGCTGACAGAGCTCTTATAGGGAGGGAGGCTTGGCAGTTTCCCCTCTACCTCTTCCAGCATCTGCTGTCCGGGGTAAGGTCATCCAACCGACCAATGGGGCGTCTCGGTGTGGGTTGCATGCAGCGGAAGTCCACCCTGTCAGAGGCATGGCGTGCCTGCTGTCTCTGTGCATCTGTGCTATGATTGGCTCACACTGGGCCGGGGCCCGAGAAAGAACTAATCAAAGCTTTGCAACTTCATCACAAATCAGCACCGGTGCAGTCGTGACCTTAGTTGACATCTATTAGTGCTCCGTTGGTTCCTCTTGCTACACCCGTTCTTTCGTCGCAGGCTTGTGTGGACTGATTTAATGTAGGTGCAGTGATTCACTCATTTCTTTAGTTTTTGTTTTGATCTCCGCACTTTCTAATTATTAAACATCTATAGATGTACTTTCATTTTGAAGAGATGAGTCTATACAGTGTTATTGGAGTTGTGCTAGCTAGATAGGCAAAAACCCTTTATTGCGGGCAAACTGGGCATGGGGTTTGACGCACATGCGTGCGTGCGTGCGTGCGTGCGTGCGTGCGTGCGTGCGTGCCTGCGTGCGTGCGTGTGTAAACCACTGCTTTAGTGGCCGTCGCTGGCCGTGCTGCATCTGTGCATGTTAATGAACATTGTTCAGTCAAATATTTATAACCCAAACAAATTATTAATGCGAACCAGGCCTGAACGGATATAAACAATTTACCAGGAGATGACATACAGGCAGGGAGACGGATTAGCTGGGAACACACTGGGATGAGTAGGTGCACACGCACACACAGTGCTACGCACACACTTGCATAATCACATTAATGCAAAAATTGATGCAGCACCCACAAATGGTCACACACACCAATATTGACACGTTTTTCAATTAGCCCTAAGCACACCTGCTCCAGTGCTGTCTGTGAGCCCAGGCTGCCAGGCCATTACTGCTCCCATTGATCCACACAGGAAGCTGAGCAGTTAGGCAGGCGGCTGCCCACAACGCCACAATCTATGGGCTTTGCCATATTATTATTATTATACAGTACATACTGTAACCTGATTGATCCACACAGGAAGCTGGGCAGTTATCTGCCCTCAACAGCACAATCTATGGACCTTTACTGTACACACACACGCACACCACGCACACACGCACGCACACACGCACACACACACACTATAGATTACTATAGATTTTCATTACTGCTATTACTGCTTTTCTGAATACGCCAAGACCTACAACCTATAGCATATAAAACATTTTAGAATATCTAAAAATGTTCAACCTGGTGTCCCTGTATTGGACTTATGATTATACATGTGTGATGTTTTTTTGTTCAATTTCCCTACTATTTGGCCACACAAGATGTGAATCAAGCAATGACAGTCAAGCAGTCAGTGTGCTTGTCGTATACACCATGCACAGTTGCAGATATACAATATGTGGGATAGCAAAGGTCTATGGTGATTGGTGTCATTAATGTAATGGAAGGTTTGGACAAGTCAGCACTTCGCCTCAATTAGTCCAGTTATTAGCTGAATTTTGATACTTTCCTATGATGACTCAATTTCGAGATGCGCAGAAAAGGTCACACACTCTGGCTGCAATTTCAGATGTCAATGAGGCGGCAGAAGTTGCTGCACTCCCATTTTCGATACAAATGGATCTCTGGCCACAAACGTTCCGCATAGCTATTCAGAAGCGTTCATAGATCTCTACAGAAGGGCAAATGTCAGCGGTTTCATCCAAATGAGAAGTGATGATGCCGCTCCACGGCGGCACTCCTCAAAAGTCAAAAGCATCACAACATCTATGCTTCACCATATCCACAACCAAAAATGCCACTGAAGAATGTGAAACTCCTACAATTCAAGAGCCAAGCCTTGGACACAAACGAGACACAACAATAAAAAGAGGGTGCTCCAATACGTAAATAAACTAGACAATTGAGTTCCTCAGCATGCTGCTTGGGGCTGTACTCAAAGCCCCAACTTGCATTTTATTCAGGGGTATAATAATTTCCCTAGATGTCGGGACTTAGTTGCCCATTTGTTGCAGCTCTTGCTCAAACACACTCCTTGTTTTTTGCTCACATAACAATTCAAGAGAAAAACACAAGAGCCAAAGGCAGAGGCTCAGCTCCGATCTCCCATGATTGCCTGCATGGTAATAGCTGTACTGTGGGGGCGAAGGCTTCCCTCAGAAACTTTAATGCAAAACAGAAACAGAAGACATCCAGAGGTCAGCGATCTAAAATTACTTCTCAATCTCCAGTGAGCCCAGTATGTTTTCTATTGACTATTCCTATGCACTCTCTGGTTCCTGCCTTCCAGTGTTTCTGTGTGTAGTGTGTGTGTGTGTGTGTGTGTGTGTGTGTGTGTGTGTGTGTGTGTGTGTGTGTGTGTGTGTTGTGTGTGTGTGTGTGTGTGTGTGTGTGTGTGTGTGTGTGTGTGTGTGTGTGTAGGCCCGGAGACGCTGAAGCTAGTCACGCAATATAGTGCCATTCAGCCTTCCTCCTTTCTGCCTCTGTTATTACAGGCTTTTCAATGTCCTACAATCACGAACTTTCTCTGCTGATGTTGTTGGCTCGGCCCCATGGTGTTAAACACAGGGGAGGTGCAGAAGAGGGGCGGTTGGGTTGCAATTCCCTTTGACTGGTGGGTACGGGGGTTGATGTTTTTTGTCCTTATCATATGAAATGATAAGCTTGGGTAGGGCTACACTGTGAAATATTGACTGTTAATTTGACCTGTAGGAGTTGCAAATGGATAAATGAACACAGAGGACTTTAGTATATTTTTTTGCTATCATGTTGGTTACGACAGGTTGTATATCATTGCTATCTGGCTGAAATCTTGTATCTGCATTTCAGTATGTTGTTTTCTTGTAAATGGGTTGTACTGCTTCACACAGAAGTAGCAAAAAACGCCCATTACTAGATCACAACATGTCATACTGCGACACGTTGTGAGATGGAAGGCCAGCTATTTTTCAAACATTTTAAATTAAAGTGTCTCTGTGTGTGTATGACTAAATAATAACAATGGAAACCGTTTATTTATTTTTCCATTTCCTGAAAAGCATTGGGCAACCAATAGCAAGTATAATAGTTTGCCAGACCCAATCCCCCACCCCCCATGCTCTCTTATATGTCACAGCTGTGCCTGATGACCTTTGCAAAGAAAGCCAACAACAGGAGTTGGCTAGTAAACAACGGGACTACGTGCGATTTTGTAACTCCCGTGCGAATGTGATGGGTGAACGTAATCCCAGCTAGACAATAGCTTCTGCTCCTTGGGGCAGCTCAGCCTGTCATCCGGCACCACGCTGAGCTGTAAACACACAGCGCACGAAATCAGATAACCAAGGAGTTCAATTTCACTCGTTCCCCCAGATATTACACTGAATTCTGCAATGCATTTCTGCTGGCTGGATTTGTACGCGTTTGTCTTGTTTCTGTTTCTGGGCGGATGTGGCGGATGACATCGCTGACCCAGCTGCTGGAGTCCTAAACCGAGGTTCTGAGAAAGCAATCAACATCCAGCCACAGAGGTGGTGAATCAGCCAGATGGTTAAGGCTGCCGGTCCACACAGGCCCTGAAATGATTACTACTACCCTTTCTTGTGCTTCAATAATAACCACGGCCCCTAATCACTGGCTATTTACCCAGGGATCTCGTCTAAGGGGTGGTGGTGGGGGTGGACTTGTTGCTTCAGAGAGCTCTGGCAGAAAGCAAGGGCCGTGCCACCCTAAACCGTGCCTCCCTCTTTTCTTCACTACCTTGGCAAGAGGAGGAGTGAAACAGGAGAAAGGCTGTCCTCAGCAGTAGTTCTGCTATAGTGGAACACAAAGGGGGTTGAGCTGCAGGTGTGACTGGGGAACAAAGGGACTTTGGGCAAAAGAACACAATAGGGCTCCACCCCCGCCGGTGGCCCTACTCTTTGGGGGGTTCAGGGGGAGCTGCTCTGGGTCTTGTCAAAGGAGGGACGAGTGGTAAGATTAGAGGTACAGTGTTTGGGTCGGTCGCACGGGGCCCCATCTGGAGCAAAAATGTTGACTTGAGTTCTGTACCGTGGGGCCAGATTTATTTATTTGTACTGTATTTAGAACGGAATAATCTGATCTCGGGTCAGCCCTCGGCAGCAGTTTGACAAGCGTGCAGCTGTAAAGGGTTAATGCTAATCATTGGAGAGGTTAACGCAGGCTGTTCCGGGGTTACAGCCGGCTCTAGTGGGGGTTAACGCTGGTCGTTCCGGTTGCTGGGCGCTGACCCTGTGGTAAGTGAGGTGGAGTTTGGGACACAAAAGCCAGCTGGATGGTCAAACTAAACCATGGCTGCTTCACCTATGAGCATAGTACTGCTGTCAGCATCAACACGGGTTCTAGAAGGTAATCTATGACCTGTGATTTAGGACTAACGGGAACAACTTTTTTGTTTTTAAATCACACAAAAATTAAATCTGCTTCAAGTCAGTGTTCTCAGTTAATGGAATCAATATTCACATTGTTGTTGTTGTTTTGTTTGCCATGGCCACTCCTTTAACAAACAATGAAGGTGTTGCTGAGTATACCTATATATTACCTTGACTTGAGTATCCAAGGGTTCTCCCACTTTAATAATTAAGAACAACTGTAGGGTTAACACCAAGCACTAGATAGCCTAATTAGCTAATTTGAACCAATTACTTTGTCAAGTAATGAGACTTCATTTAACCAGTCTCTTTAAGTGGTGCAACTAACTACTAGGCCATTAATGATTCTAATAGAAAATAAACCATCTGAATGCCAACTTTTAACTTGCACACACACTTTTTTTTTTAAATTAAACCATATTATGATCAAACCAACAATTCTAACAGACAGTTCCACTAAAGGGTAAACATCCCACCCCAAATAAGAATATTGTCTCGTTTAGAAATAGGGTTAGGTTAGCCTATATAGGCCTATATATACTGCCCACAGAATCCCTTCGGGGGCAGTGTGAGTGTGTGTGTATGTGTGTATTGTCCTGGCTGGGCGTAAAGGCATTCAGCATTGATCCGTGGTAAATCTTTTCAACGTGGACACATTACAAAAGACAACAAAAGACGCAGCAGCGGAGTGACAACAGCGATGGCGCTGCGTTCCGTTGCCTCTCCGCCTCTAATGCATGCACATGGGGCTGGGCTGGAGCCTGGAGGAGGAAACCTTCCATCGCTTTCTGTGATCTTTCTCCAAAAAGCTTCCCGTGCCTGCTATAATGCGCATCCATCCCTCCCCCAGTGCAATTACAAAAAATAAATAATACAACGACGTTGTGGAATTAAGAGCGAAACCAATGCCTCTTTTTTAAAGTTTACACACATAACCATCAGTCGACAGTGACACCCCCTATTTAAATGGTAATCTCACCCATTTTCATAAATCATTAACATGTCATCGCTATGTATCTCACCATGTTAAAGGGGGATTCCACCCATTTTCAAATTGGGAAATGTGAAC
Organism: Benthosema pterotum; assembly: GCA_039105355.1. Classification (NCBI taxonomy): domain Eukaryota; kingdom Metazoa; phylum Chordata; class Actinopteri; order Myctophiformes; family Myctophidae; genus Benthosema; species Benthosema pterotum. The sequence continues at coordinate 16,764,958 of CM076966.1, forward strand.
CAAATTGGGTCCATTTGGTTCACATTTGTACACACAGAAAAATGGTCCTAAAAGAAAAAAACATTAACATGGTGAACCACAACTTGATGATGTCACCAAGTTGTGTTTCAACCATGTTAATGCTTTTTTCAGACCTCCATTTCTAGGAAACACAGAATGGGGGACCTTATTATCATGTCCACACAACATAATGACATAGTAAAATGTTGAAAATGGGTGGTATTCCCCTTTAATAATGATTCTCCCCCAGATATCGATTTCTAAGAAACAGAATGGGGGGGGGGCTTAGGCTATATTATGACCATACACAACATATCGTATGGTATTGAAAATTGGTGGCATCGCCCTTTAAGTGATGGAATCGGTTGGACCATCACGTCGTAGCTGCTCTCCTGCTACTACTAGTCCTGCCGTGTAGTGTAATGTTAACGATGATGTGTGGGATGGCTGAGATCATATCAATGTGTTTGTGCTGCTGGCTGGGGATCAGTGAGTGGACTGACTGACTGACTGCTTTGCTCAAGTGATTGTGAAGCACACATTTCTCAAACAAACTTGTATAGTGGCCTGCATTCTTTTGGCCAGTTTACACAGCTGTGCTGGTTAGGTGCTGGTTATCACGAGAAAACACAAAACTATATTGCGAAGAATAGCGCAGTACAAAGAAAAATGTCTGCACAAAAGGGTTTTTGACAGTCAGTGAATCATTAGGACTTTGACTCACCATCGACGCGTGCTTTGGTTTAAATTACACGATCTTGTGCAACCAGCTTGTGCCATAAATCTTTCACGTAGACTTCCTTGTGCATAATATTTTAATCTAGTCCATCCATGAGTTTTCAAAGTATTTTATAGTAGAAATAATAACAGGCACCCAGTGGGGGGGGGGGGGGGGGGGGGGGTAGTGAAATCTAGGTTTCTTTTAAATAGGCTGTACCGTACAAAAAGATTCATCGGGTTACTCAAACACTTGAAGAAAGAGCTATAGGTAAATAAATCAAAACAAGCATTTTACACACTTTATCCAACCAACCTTGAGTGTCCAAATGTATTCATGGGCAGGGTGATCCAGATGCAGGTATTATTCCATTTGTAATCCATTTAAGGGAGAAACGCCAGCCTTAAATAATAAATAAATAAAATCCTTCAATTTTCTCGTTCCATTTGTTGTCCACCACTTTTTTCTCATCCAGTTGCGCACAGAAATGTATTCCGAGGTTCCGTGCGTCTCCCTCCCTGCTGCCTGACCACACTAGTGTCCGTCTCTCTCTCTCCGGGACTGAAATCTTCAAAGCGCTTCACTACGGCGATCAAACACCCCCTCCTCCCCCACCTCCCCTCACCCACCGCCAGACCCTTCTCCAACTACTACTATTAACTTTGGAGAGAAAAAAACAGAGGGAAAGCAGAACATAAACATTAAGGGTGCGCCGTACCTTCTTTCGTACGCGGCGAGGCGATCATAAACGCCAGTGTGAGTGATATATATCTATGTTTTACCCTAACAAATTCTGAATGAGTCGCTGCCTACTAGGATATGTGCTATTTTACGCCAACGCTATATTTATCCCCAACAACCGTGCATAGTAAGGCAAGCCGAGCGAGTACGTGGTTCAAACAGAAATCTGTTACCTCTCTCTCTCTCTCTCTCGGTCCTTTATAGTTTTCCCTGGAACTGTTTTGGTTGCGACAAAGTAACGCCGTGATCTGCAACGAAAACTCACCTCATTTGAATTGATATAATGTATCCTTTTGTTTTCCCCGTAATCCAAAATTGTCTTCGTGTGTTATAGTGAAGCAACTTCTCCCCGGGTCGCTCTCTCTCTCTCAGAGAAAAACAAACTAATGCACGGCAAATGGTGTAATTCGATCCATACTGAGTCAATCCATCAAGAGAGCCCTCCACAGCCTACCAATGAGCCGCGCTCTGGCTCCAGTCCCTCCCCCATCTCCCCCACCTCGCCCCCCCCCCCCCCTCTCTCTCTCTCTCTCTCTCTCTCTCTCTCTCTCTCTCTCTCTCTCTCTCTCTCTCTCCCTCCCCCTCTCTCTCCTCGCTGTGGCTTTTGGCAACTCTCCCTCGCTAGAGCGTTTTATTCCTACTGCCTGGAGAGAAAAGAAAAAAGGCTGCCCCCACCTCCTCTCTTGAGTGACCCTGTGTTGCTCCCCTTCTCTTAACCCCATCCCCCACTCAGCTGAGTGCCTAGTAAAAAAAAAATCTTTTCAGCAGCTTCAGAATTGTTGTTGCTTAGTAAAATACAACAGTACTACCTATTGGCCTCATTGGCCCGAATATAAGACCATGTTTTATTTTCACAACAGAAATATCCCCAAAAAAGTGAGTTGTCTCATAGTTATCTGGGACTAAACTATTTTACATCCAATGTTCCTTTTTTCCACAAATGAGTCTTGACAAATGGGGTCTAACCCTAACCCAGAGTCGTTTTATATATTCGGACCATACAGTATTTAGGATGCTTCGTTTGCATTATAGAGCAATACGTTGTCTTACATTTTATCCATTGCTTTAGCACAGATTCATCCGTTGTGTAGGCTATGCACCTAAATACCAACATTTTGCACAGATCTGTCTTTTCCACATCAGGAATGCATAAAGTAAATTACATCTAGCTTTGCTTCTGCTGCCCTTCTCTTTTATGTGTGCCACAAATCACAGAACAATATGTAGATGCATATGAAATTGGAAATGCAAGTTGCCTATTTCTTCTCGTGCCAATAACACTAAACTGAATTGAAGGAATTGAGATTAAAGATGACATACCACCACATTGTGTTCTGTGATGTCCATGCATTTGTTTATGCATGCAAAGTACAGGCTTGAATGGCCATGTCAGGTCATTCCAGTCAGGGCTGCATAGTCACAATGGTGTCCCATTTACACCCCATTAGAAAGACAATTTAACAGATGTGTGAGGGTACATACATACACACACCCACACCCACTCATGCACACACTCCTGGCACCTCTCACACTATGAGCTACAAATGTGGGATCTGCATCTGAATGCTTCCACAGGAAACACTAGTTTTGTGATGCTGATAACCAACTGTGCTTCTTGTCCTTTGGCTCTTATTGTTGCATGCCATGTCCATCTGAGTTCTGCCTGTCTGTGTTCCCCTGCTTCGCTTTTTTAATCGCAGGTGCCCTATTTGTCCCCTTTTCGTTTATCTGCCTTTCCTTTTGACAGAGCATGCCTGTTTCTCCTCATAGGAAGCCTCTCCTCTCTTTTGTATGCATTACGTCTGTCTATTGACTCTGTGTCCTGTGAGGACTGAATCAGCAGGCGCATCTATCATTCCGTGAGATGGATAAATCAATGTGTCAAAGTTTTGGGCACACACATACTAGGTACTGGATGTGGGGATGGATGGATGGACAGATATATGGATGAGTGGATGTCCAGAGGTGGGTGGAGTCATCGTGTGTGTGTGTGTGTGTGTGTGTGTGTGTCCCTCCCTAGCTTCTGTGAGTCCGCAAGATGGCTTTTTGTTTGTCAATGTGAAGGCACTTTAATAGCATTTAAGCGGAATAGTGCACTTTGACACTTTGTATTTGTTTGTGAAACTGAGCTTATTATTAACTGCATCTAAACACTGAACAGTTTAACTTCACCGACCTTCAAGGATTTTGTTTTTCTTTTTGATTATAAAAGCGGAGGCAGTTTATTTAGGTGAAAAAAGGAACAACACAGGGAAAGGGAAAACATCCATTTATAGAGGACATTTAGAAAACAATTTGAAGGCCGGCGTGTGTATGAATACGGGAGTTGTTGTGGGTGGATAGATGCTGAGTCTTTATAATGATTCAAATATGGTAGTAACAGGATTGAAACAGATGGGCAAATAAAAAGGTCAGTGAATAATGTCAAGATGGACAGATGAAGGTTTGATTCTAGGAAGACAGAAAGCACAGGAGAGATGGATGGTGGGAGGCAGGCGACATGTAGGATGGGGGGTGGGATACTAGACACATGACAGAAGGGCCATACATGTCCCATAGGCTGCTACGTTCCCTTGGGTCCCCTGCAGTGTGTGGGTTAACCCCAGGGGATGGGCAGGGGTGGGGCCTGTTGCATGTGAGGGCTTGGCCTGTGTCATGGTAAGGACTGCGTCACTGCCTAATTTACTGCCTGCAAAGTCACTACAGATGGTCTAAAGGTCTAGTCATGGGAGCTGGAGTATAAAAGCTTAAATTCACACGCTCAGCATGCTAAGTTAACCTGTAGATGTGTTCATTTTTGCAGGAGACACATTGTAGTACTGATATGATCATGCTGTACATCCGGAGAAGTCAGCACAATGTAAATTAAATACGCGGCCCTCCACCCCAACCTCATGTTATAGACTTGAGCAGCCCCGCCCCTTTCAAGGCGTCGCCCGTGTTCCAGAAATGGAATCCTCATTCATTTTCTCATAGACGTACAGTATATATAATATAAAGACGATTACCCCGCAGACAAAGGGTTGTGACAAACATAATATTATTATGCAATATCTAATTGCAAGAAGGAAAAAAAAACAGCAGGATAACACTTTTTGTTTTGACTTTCTTCTTAAAAATTATTTGATTGTCCCAAAACACTGTGTGTGCTGTCATGATTTGTCACAACCCGAGTCCGCTTTGTCCGCAAACTCGGGTTGTAATTGTCTTTATATGAAGCAATTTTGAAAAGTCTATGAGAAAATGAATGGGGAATCCATTTCTGGAACAAGAGCGATGTCACGAGGGGGAGGGGACTGCTTTGCTCTATAGACAGACGTCTTGAGGAAGAATGTTCTTGAGGGTCGGGTTAGAGACTAATGCAGATGCCTCACTATCACAGACGGCTGGCTGTGTGTACACAACAGATTTTAGACCATAGACATGTATCAGCGGCCCAACATAGGCTAGTGTGTCAACGCCTTAGGCTTAAGGCTTTCTCTGTTCAGTTTTCTGCGGCACCCCTTATGCCTTCACACAAAGTGACTGACCATTGTACTAATGGAGGCTGAAACATCCTTCTTTGGTGTTCATTTGATCAAAGGGGATGGTTTCTAGGTTTGAATTAAAAGCAAAATGGGATACAGTCAGCTCCCCAATTCTAATTTCCATTTTCATCATGGCAAAGAATAGGAAAGTGGTTTACTTGGACAGTTGTACAATGTAATAACAATCAAACCACCCCTTTTTCCACCGTTTGGGAACCGTTTCAGTTCAGAACCAGTTTGTAGTCCAAGAGCCAGACCTCTGCAATTCCCGTAATGTTAATTATGAGTTGGCAAAACGATATTTATATTATATTGTCAATATAAGTACATGAATATACAGTATGATAACTCTGGGTCGCACACATAACACAACTGCTGACACCATAGCTACTGCTGTGGAAGGGTTATCATATATTAATTTATTTATATTCATCCTATCCTATAAGCAATTTACTTATAGGTACTGTACGTTTTTGCCCCACAATTAACATTACAATTTTGGAGGTCTGCCCCTTGGACTGAAAACTGGTTCTGAACTGACCCGGTTGGAAAAGTGGCCCTTGATCATCATTTTCCTAGCAGAAAGAATGAGGAGAATTGCAGTAGCAGCAGGGTGGTAACAGTCAAGGATGGCTGTGTGCTTTTCGTCTTGGCATTGAGTGTTCTATCAGATGGTCGTCTCTGGATGGGGGCAGTCTGGACTGAGCCTCTGGTGTGACCCCTGATTGATTAAGAGGCCATTTCTGGCGCTCGGCTGCCCTGGGGCACCATTTGTCACCTGACTGTGCAATCCTGCCGAGATGGGTCTTGTCCTCCAATCTACATTAAGAAATTATCTCCAAAGCCCCGACTCAACCCAATCTCTATTTTTGTTAGAGCCACCTATGATAGAAATGCATTCACTTCAATTGTCTGTGTAGATTTTCAATAGGCCACTCACCAAATTACATGCTGGGGACAATGGACCTCAATCTCCAAAGAGTTATTAGTATTGGGCGTTTTAAGCCTTTATTAGATTGAGGCAGGAAACAGAGAGAGTAGGCGAGTGGCATCCATCAAATGTACTCCATCTAACGCCTCTACAGTCTGCACACAATTCATCCAGTGTAACCAGAGGTCACATAAGTGACAAATGCAGTTGCCATATCAGTTCTGACATGCAGACAGTTGTGAAAGTTCCTCTGCACTTTGTAGTGAGTTGACCTGTGTTTGCATTAGGCACATTGATCCATCAGCCGTTTTTATTAGTGTTGCTTGAGACTGGAGAGAGGCTCATTTGTTTTGCCATAACTTATTTGGCATGTCGGGAAATTATTCAGTCTGCTTTGACACAATCCTGATGACTGTCACATGCGTTTACTCACAGAAGCACATGGGAAGGTATGAAATGACCACAGATCCCCTTTATTGTAGTAATAAGACTTTTTCCTTGGGAAAATGAGAATGCTAATACTATTCATAGCCAATGCAGTGAGTAATTTGCAGCTAATAACGGCTGCCATAACAATATAAACTGGCTGGTGATTGAGGCACTCGCCTGACATTTTGACTTATTATTTATTGATCCTATTTCAGTTTCCATCCCAATGTTGTCGTCTGTGAAGTTGTGTGAGGGCTCACGTGGCAGATGTATATCACATTTCTCTGCACGTGGTCTGACACCGACACGACTGTCCCTCTGTCTTGTGCCTGAAATAAACAGTTGTGTGACTATTGCCACAACCTTGACACCATTAGGACAATGTCTCCACCTCAGAAGGTTACAGTTCTCTGGGCAGTTCTTCTGACACTCTAATTCACTCGCCTGTCGGCAGAATCCCCCCTATTAAGGCTGATTTATACTTTGTTGCTCGCCGAAATAGCAATCTACCAGCTCATGAGTCACGACGCACTCCGTTGTATAAGGCCCAAGGGTATAAATTAACACAAATTCTGCCATTGGGGACGAGAGCCGCCAATTAATTTATATGAAACAATAGTTGCACCCCCCACAATGGGCAGCAATCGTTGGCAAACATACCTTAATAGTGTTATTCTTTGAACGGGTCATAATGCTATTTCGCTGTTTGCGTCTTTAGCGCAATTTCGCCAGCTATTGTTGTCAATATCACAGGATCACACATTGTGCACATAATCATCCCTTCAATCTGTTTCTTTCAATCGCCTGTCCGATTCCTTATGCCAGACGGCATTTTTGGTCAAAACAGCACAAATTTCCAGACCAGCCGCAAAGTGACTCTATGGAGGCTGCAATCCGAAATAAAATCTTAATTTCGTATCGCAATTGAAATTAAATAACATCCGTAAATGTGTGGCATTGCAGATACCGTCATGAACATATTATAGGTTGTATTTTGTATTTACTTTTTATTGTTCTATTGCACAGTGTTCTGATACTTGGCACAGATGTGCATTTTGTGGCTTCATTGGTCTCAGGGGGGGGGCAGTCCTGGATGGGGTTGTTTTTGTCTGTCTGTCTGGTTGTGTCTTGTGACTTGTCTTGTTATTATTTTTAAATTATTTTATTCATGATTAATATATTTGGTTATGTCTCTCTTGTCTTAAAAAATGATAACAAAAATACATTTCTGGTCTGGTAACTTGGCTCTTTAAAATACAAACTCAGCATTGATCAACGCTGGCGGCAGCTACCTGCTGCAATTATTTAAAAATGCTGGCGGAGTAACTGTTAAGTAGCGATGCAGAGATTTCCATTATTTCCAATAATGATAATAAATGCTTCCCCCCACCCCGTCGACATGGAGTTCATTACTACACTGACTGAACCCATGCATTTTCCGGTCAAATCCATCATTGTGGTGGAGTAATGAATGCACAGGTGATCCCACTGTGTGTCTTCTTTCCATTAACCAGTTGACGTACTAATGAAAAAGATGACATTATGAGAGCGGGGATGTAACTTTAATATTGATGGCAGCAGACAGGCGGTGGATTTAAGCTGGCTGAAGTAATGGTGTGAATGTGAATCGGGAGGGTTTTAGAGGTTTCTCTGTTCACACGCTCCCAGGGATCGGTCCATTGCTGTCTCAGGATATCCTTGTATGCATACAGAAGCCTAAATGGTAAATGGTGCATTTATATAGCACCTTTATCCAAGCTTTATACACTGATAAATGTCTGTGTGACATTTACACACTGGTTATACACAGTGGACATGCAAGGCTCAACCAAGTGTCTTACTGGGTGAACCCAGGTTTGAACCGGAAACTTTGAGGTTACCAGCCAGTGACTCTACCAATGAGCCACTGCCGCCCATGCAATGTGAAGCCTACTTTATACATTGCTGTGTGACAGTGTTGCTCACAGTGAAAATGACTGATACTCATGACTGAAACACACAATGCCATGTTTGGTATTGTGTTTTGTTTTGTTGTTGTTGTTTTTTTTAGTTTTTGGGGGGCGGGGTGGGAGAATATGCTCTCTCCTTTCATTGGTCTACAAACGCACACACATGCACAGACAGGTGTCGGTCTGCGACATCCTGACTGTATGGTGAACAGCTGTGTGTGTGGGAGCATGCATGGCTCTGGGAGGTAACTGCTGCTCAGACCTCTCTGCCGGATGCAGCATTACACACACAGCATTACACATACGCACACATGCACAGTGGCACGCATGCACGCACGCACACACACACGCACACACACACACACACACACACACACACACACACACACACACACACACACCACACACACACACACACACACACACACACACACACACACACACACACAGACTTCTTGGGCAGCTGTAGGGTGCCATATGTGGGGCCCGAAGCCAACTGTAACCACCCACACTGAGCTCACTGTCTCCATTCATGATATTCTACCTCTGCGTCCAGAATGTAGCCTTCGCAGATATGGTCTTCAAACTATACATTCAAAACCTCTGGAATCCCCCCCAGACAAAATGTACTCTAATCCTGGCTCCAACCGGAGACCCCCCTTCACCCTAAGCCTACAACTTGCTGGCCCAAATATTTACCTATCCCCCTCCCCCAGTATCCCAGCAGTAGCCATAAACCCCCAGCCTGAGAGATCCCTGGCTGTCACTACTACACCCTGGTGGTTGGCCTGCTGGTCAGGCCAGCTATAAGTCCTCCAAGGCTATCAGGGACTTAAGTGGAAAAGCCTTTTATCCAGGGACTTTCTCTGTGGGCTTTGCGGGAGCAAAAGTCCCAAGTCAGCAAAACACCATACATGCTGCAAACGGCATCTTTTCTATTGGTTCAGGGATATGGCTAACTATATCTTTCTGGATCATCTGAGCGCATGCATGCATGGCCTCTAGTTGTCGAACAAGGCAGCACAAGTGGAAAATACATTATGGCATAGTGTAAAATTGACAGATGTTCCTATGCATGTACTGTACATACGTATGTACTGGATTTCCGTGTTTATGAATCTGTGTGTGGCGGAGGGACGGACAGACAGACTGAGGGCTTTGTGGGAAGTGCCGATAAATGCTGATTAGGCTCAGAGGTGGACCAATCTGAGGGATTTAAGCTTTCCATGACTCGGGAATGTCAATGGCCTCTAAGTCCAGGCCAGGTGTTCACACAGTGGTCCGCTGGGGGCAAGGGCGTGTGTGT
>CM076966.1:16779558-16784558 GCA_039105355.1 Benthosema pterotum
AACATAGATACATAAAATGGAAATGCTTGGCCTATATGCAAAAGAATGTCACTGTAGCATGAAATTACAAGCTTCCAAGAGAATACTCTGTAGTTAAGAGTTCAAATATGCTTTTGTACGGAAACAGACTAGAAGGAGACAGGAGGGATGCTTAACCATTGGGACAAGCCTGTACTATCTGTAGATCTTGGATTCTTTGTTATTTTATCCTGAACTTGTAACTTTGTAGGAGAGTTGCAGACTGTTGACTGTCAAATGTCACAAATGTTTCAACTCACAGGGCTCTGGTTTACTCACAGGGCATCCCTCGTAAACCAGGGCAAAAGTAATTTCCTTCACAAGTAATTTTCCATCAAAAATCATGAATGTCCCTTAATAGCAAGATGAATGCAATGATACTGCATGCATTCGAAACTGATTGCATTAGTAAAGCTCAATTTTCTATATCTAAAATCCTCAATTGAGTTCCTAAAGTAAAACAATTAGTTCCAACCATGGTGAGTGCAATATACCAGAGGGCCAGTTCTAATAGTAATTAAAGGGATATTTTACTTTCAAAAAAACGTTTGGTCATTTTATGGTCTACTCAGTCTCATGTGAACACCCCAGACAGTTAATAAGTTCAGTATTTAGATATTTGATGTTCATTTCAGCACATCCGCCTCCTTCCTATACATTCAGTATTTAGATATTTGATGTTCATTTCAGCACATCCGCTTCCTTCCTATACAAACCCATTATAACTTAAAATTCCATTTTAACCATGACAGATTATTTGAAAACATCCCATCTTTTTTTCTGGTGACTGGTATTGTCCTGCTAATACGTGAGTGGGCCGTTGAATTTCATTTACAGTTTTCATTTATTTTTAAAATATCGTTTTATTCATTTGGGTGGGCATGCCGAAATATGGAGGCGGCTACATTTTCCAAAACAATATTTTAAATAAATGAAAACTGTAAATGAAATTCCACGGCCCTCTCATGTATTAGGAGGACAATATACTGATATTGTCCTCCTAATTTTTGAATAATCTGTCATGGTTAAAATGGAGTGGGGCAGCTAAAATGAACATCAAATATCTAAATACTGAATGGAGTAACTTATAAACTGCTGGTGTGTTCACATGAGACTGTGTAGACCATAAAATGACCAAAAGTTTTTTTGAAAGTGGTCTATCCCTTTAAATATCTTCCCGTGGGCAGAAGATAGATTCATTTGCGAGCCTGATTTGACCCCCGGGCCTTTAGTTTGACATATGTGTTCTAATCTACACCATTGCTTTTAATTGATCTTTCAATTCTTTGTTATTCATGTCCTCACTATATTGCATTACTATTTATCTATTTATTTATTAATTATTGTTGTTGTTATTACTATTATTTTTTATTATTATTATGTAACTACAGTATTATGAAACTACTTGGTAGATGAACCTGGAAGATGAACCTCATCTGAACCTCATCTAGCGATATACCCCTGCATGTACCTAAATGTGACCTTTTTACATACTGGTATGTCTCCTTATATTATATCATGATCTAAGGGAGATTCCAGGATTAACCGTACAAATTCTCCTGACCCAGTGTCTTTTCCCCTAACGCCCGACAATTGCCAGTTGAGTGTACGGAGCAGCACAGTCTCAAGGGGTTTGGGGGCTTTTCTGTACCTCCAATTACTCCTTCACAATGATACAGTAGTGCAGACTCATCTCAGTGGGCATGAATCCAAAGTGCTAAAATACCAGATATGTCCTGGTTTGACCGGAGTTGTCCCAGTTTGGGTGTCCCGAGTCCTGACAAATACGCTGTACATCGCAAACGCTAAAAATGCATGTACCACATCATCACTGTTTTCAGTGGTGGAGAGTAACTAAGCGCATTTACTTTAATACTTCAGGTAAGTACAATTTTGAAGTACTTGCACTTGAGTATTGGACCCAATTATTGTACTGTTACTCCACTGGCAGCTTTAGTTTAGACAATATTCAGACCGATATTGACCTTTTGAAAATAGCCAATTTACAAGCTCACGTCTGAAAATCCTGAAATTAGATATTCTGCATAAAGAGTACTTTCTCATTTTGTTACTTTAGGTCTACTGGAGTGGTGCCCATTGGGCACTGGCCTACCCGGAGTTGTAAGTTGGGAATGCCCCACTTTGGGGTTATGTTGTGTCCCTTTTATGCCATAATGTGCAGTTTTTTGTCCACATATGGGATATGTTCCATATTACAGCATGGAAATGAATGATCTGAGCGGTTGTTTAGTCTTCTGTGGGTATAGAGAGGTATTAAAGGGCAACATAAATTCGTATCCTGGTATGGTTTTTAAAAATATGTCACAGTATGCTGAACACAACACATTACCATTTGAAAAGGCACGTTTTAGGATTTGCAGTGAGCAGCTGCCAGCCCAGCAGCGTTGAAGTTGGATATTTTATCCTGCAAGTTACCATATTTGCTAGATTTTTATAATACGGTGTGTTCTTATGCAGTCGTCAGTCCACTACTCCACATGGGCAAAACTTTTGCGGCTTGGATTCACTCCCCAGCTGCTGGATGAGCTCTGGTTCCACCTGCAAAGCCCTGATAAGTTAGTCAGCATGTCACATGGATGCACATATACACCCTGTGTGGGCAACGCCATCTCTATAATGAATGTCTATACGCATGCACGCACACATTCCTGTGTCTTAAATGCGTCTGCTCTGTGTGTGTGTGTGTGTGTGTGTGTGTGTGTGTGTGTGTGTGTGTGTGTGTGTGTGTGTGTGTGTGTGTGCGTGCGTGCGTGCGTGCGTGCGTGCGTGTGTGTGTGTGTGCGCGCGCCACCAACCAGTCTGAGCCTGCGTTTCCATGCAGAGCCATGATGCATGGCCAATCCCTGAGACTTGAGGAGATATATCTGGGTGAAAAGTGAACCGGGTAATGAGCACCCTGTAGTGTGTGTGTGTGTGTGTGTGTGTGTGTGTGTGTGTGTGTGTGTGTGTGTGTGTGTGTGTGTGTGTGTGTGTGTGTGTGTTGTGACTCACACCCTCGCCTGCGGGGGTCTGGGCTGTGGTTTCAATCCTTAAAACAGAAGGAGTGATTAGGCAGGAGAGGTAGACAGTGTGCAGTGTGTGAGCAGCGCATGAGTGTTCTGCGGTGCCTGGAGTTTCCCTCCAAGGATGAAGGATGCTCTTTTTTCCCCCTTCTTCAGATAACAGGTTTTTCTTTTTTTTGCAGGACAGCTGTCAGCCCATGCTCCTGATGTGGCAGACGATGATGGAGAGAAAGGAGGGACCAACTCATAAAATACGAGGGGATCAAAGAGGAGAATGCGATATGACAAAAGCAACGGGACCAAACTTCAAAGCAACTCCCGGCAGCAAAATCTTTTGATTAGTCCTGGAATAAGCAACAATTCTGACTGCAGCGCCGCTACCCTATAGGCAGCGGCATCCGCTGACACACACACACCTGTGTGAGTCAGGGAATGCACACTTTGCACAGTATGGTATTAGCATACAAGGTGATGATTCTGGCGAGGTTGTCTGAGCTCAGACTGTTCCTTCTCCCTTTCCACGCTCCGTGCTGTTATATTCCTCCTCGGCTGTGTATCCCATGAGCCTCCATCCTGCCAGTATATTTCCAACTGGCCGGGCCGCGGACGGCCGAGGCTACACCATGTAACATTTCCCAATTGGGGGGACAAGTGAAAATGGTATGAGGGCGGCTTCAAGGGCGGCTTGAAGTCGCACCCATACCATTTTCGGTTACAGGACTTTTATTCGGAAAGTAATCATCAACAACATCAGTTGTTGTTGAAGTTGCAACAGACAAACAGCATGCATAAAGCTAAAAGTCTGACTTTAGGTCTGGGAGTTTTCTGTTTTGAATGATGAAATGGTGTTGGTTTAGTTGTGCGACAGTTAGTAGAATGGTCAAATCAAAATCATTTCAATCAACTTTAATTTGAAACATCTTTGGAATGTGGGTTGTTTGCATGCCATCGTGTTTGGTGGGGCAGTCAGGGCATTTAAGGAGGCATGCCCCCCCATACCCATGCCTATATTCGGCCCTGAGCTACACGTGACTAATTGTGGAGGTCACTAGAGGGGGTTGCTCTGACTTTCTGAGGATCACTCAATCTCTCCATATTTCCTTTTCCCCACTAACCCTCCTTCTCCTTTCATCCCAACACCTTCCCTGCTTCTGTTGTTTTTTTCTACTGCCCTCTCCTGTGGTTATATTAAAACATTACACCAATGTGTCGACGGCAAAATAAACTTTGATGAATAGAACCTCAAGGTTACTTTAGTTCTTGACTCACCCTATGGGACAGTGCCATCGGGGCGAATCACTCCGTGGATTAACTTGAAAGAAGTAGAAATGCAGTTACGGTTAATTCAGTTTGCACAGACGTATAAGTTAGGGTTTAATATTTTTCCCAAATTTGGCCCATTTCAAATCCCGGGATTTTGCCGACAATTTCCCGGGCTCCCGGGAATTCCCGTAAAAAAAATAGAAGGATAAGTCAGTTAAAAAAGTCCTCCTAAAAATGCAATTATATGTCGACAGTTAATATTCTCAATTGAATAGTGATATTTTATTGTTTTAAACCTTTAATTTTAACAAAATATGAACAATATCAAATACAAATGTAAGCCGGTTACACAAATATTAGCAATGCGGCACGCAAAATACGCTACTTATTGGAAGGTTAGGACATCGGAGAGAGAGAGAGAGAGAGAGAGAGAGAGAGAGAGAGAGAGAGAGAGAGAGAGAGAGAGAGAGAGAGAGAGAGAGCGAAGCTGACAGCGCGTCTCAAATGTGGTCTTGGATATCGCATAATAAGGTTGTCTGCACATCAAGAGGATACGATGGTAGAACGCGCCTCAAAAGTGCTCTTGTACATCGCGTATGATACGGTGATTGAGGCTTGACGAACAAATATTTGGTATGGGCATAAGGGCATTTAATACTATTGATTGCAGCCGCGTTTCCAGCTCATCAATGCAAA
>CM076966.1:16787058-16792058 GCA_039105355.1 Benthosema pterotum
GGCTGATGCCAACACCGATTTATGTAAAAACCTACACCGATGATCCCGCTGTTTTGGAGTGGGCCGATGTTTAATAATGAATTAAAATAATAAAAGAATACATTTGAAAAACTTCTAAACTTCAAATCTATTTTCTTTTTCAAGTTAACATTACAATACAATGAAAACATTTAAATAATGTGACTTCATCATACTTAGAGAAATAATAGAGAAATAATTCCACACCTTGCGTTTCTGTCTTTCTTTTTCTGTTCCAGCACATATCGCCGATATATTGACCAATATATCAGTATCATCGGCCGATATATTGGCAAATGGTACCGGTATATCAGTATCGATATCACAGATACCGATATACCGGCCGGTATATTGGTACGACCAGTATATCAGAAGATCGGGCTCTAATCCGATCTTAGCTTTTCAGTCCCCCTAATGACCATGCACTTTTACTTTGTTCTCTGTTCTTCAATTTTTTTTCTTTGTATTATTATGCACTTTATTTTTATTATTTATTTATTATTTTCCGCTTTTTAATATATTAGTCTAGGTTACTCTGTACTATGTTGTGAAGCATGTGAAGCACTGATTTTTTTTTTTAATGTGCTACATAACTAAATTTAATTTGATTTGATTTGGGTGTGCAAATTCATACTGAATTTGTTTAATTCAAACTGTTCACGAATACGATTGCACAACTGTATTCAGCTGGGCTTTCCTCTCAGTATGCAGCACTGCCATTACCACATCTGCCAAGAGTTCCCACGTGCACACCCAAGACCATAGTGTGAGAGTGTGTGCCGTTCCCAGGACCGGATCACCCAACCATTCCCAGGATCGCACTGAAAGAATTGAATACAGGTGAATGAAGTGTACTTGAAGGCAGAATAATCTAACTCTGTGAATGTGCCCTGAATGTGGCCCTTTAGTCTTAGACTTAGGCATATTTTTATAAAGGCAACGTTAAGGAACAAGATTAGGTTTACGCATATTTTTACTGAAGTTTTACTGATATCAGTGACCTCTGAATTTTTGTTTTTGACAATGACAAGTTGATTGTCATTGTCAAACTTAAATGTATGAAAACAACACGGCAGCTAGAAGGTCCTGGGTTCGATTCCCGCTGGAGACGGGTGGTATATGAAACTGATGACGGCTGGAAGGACAGACACGCTGAAGTCGACTCGGTAATGATGCTTAGTTAGAAAATCTACCCTGCAGTTATGCAAAACCATTTTGTTCCTATACATTAATCCTACAAGGTATTTATTTATACTGCAAAACAAAAACAAAAGCCTAAGAATAATCTAAAATGCATTTCTGTTAAAATATATAATAGCCAAAAAGTAATGAACAAAAAGCCTGTCCTGCTTTCATTCCCCTATAACCCCATTGATCATTTTCTCTCTCCATCTCTAGTAGAAGAGGGACGAGAAAGAGCACAAAGCAAAAATGAATACAAGGACATTACTGATAAACCAAACAAAGGCATTATAAATGGCTCATTACTGATGAACCATTGGCCTACTAAAAGACATTATAAACAGGACATTAGGCTACTGATAACATAGAAAAGGACACTACAAACAGGGAAGCCCAGACAATGAATCCGCCACTACATTGTCGCACCCCTTAATGTGTCTTATCACAGTCTCTTGTGCCTCTTAGTCTCTTATGATCATTCCAAATTGTGTTGCTGCAAAACAATATACAGCCAAGTGTTAATGATCTTATCTTATAGATTGGTATTGGGTATTTTTGCTGCAAGGGCATTTGCTCTATATTATTGTAGTTATTATTTTATTTCTGTTAAACTAAAATGTTTCCCCAGTGCTAGGTTTTGTTATATTATTTTGTTTTGTTTTGTAACCTGGTCGACCTGGGGACCACTGTTGAGTTTAATGGTGTGTGGGATCAATCATAAAAAAGAAATATATTGACTGTAAAGGCAGGGGGCTTGATTTAATTTGTTCATTTGAGGTGAGATAGATCAGTCATTTTTTTTTTAACAGAGATATGCAGATATAGTAGTGGCCCGGAGCAGGAAAAGGATTGAGAACCACTGATCTATTCCTATCACATGGTTACCCTAATTCTGCTCTCTTAACCTTTGACTTTGGCTCAGGAGGTATAGCAGGTCGTCCAATGATCTGTGGGTCAGCGGTTCGATCCCAGCTAGTTGTCAAAGTGTCCCTGGGAAAGACGCTGCACCCCAAGGTGCTATATACAGTAAAAGCGCCATTTAAACTCATGTTAACCAATTCATTGCAACTCACGTGTGTGTGCTCACTCACACACGTCTGATTCATTATATGGACACTGGTCAGTCTGGTATACTTTCATGAGTTTCAGTTTTAATTTAGATTATATGGACATTCCTAAATAATGATTTGGACCAAAACCCTCTCACTTTCCAATTCAAACTCCCTTTTCTCTGGAAGAAAATTCTCTGGCTTCCGACAAAAGTGATATAGTTTTTCCCCCCAATGTTAAACTAGCCTCGGTACCCAGCCTTACATCTGTGCTGCGAAATGAAAGCCTGGGGACAAAGTACCCCAGACAGTCCATCAAAAGGCGGGAACTTCCCCTGTCCCCTAGAAGTTGCCAAACCTCCCCCAGAAGCTGCCATTCTTCAGCCAAACGCAGCGCAGTGCTCCCGAAAATGTATACCCCACGGACACATTTTATTTTTCCCTTTGTGCTCGCAAAGCCGCTGTAAAGGCTTAAAAGATGGAATCGTGTGCAATTAGCACACTTCTACAACTGCTTTGTTTGTGGAAATAGTTTTTTTTTCTGCAAATAAGAGTGAAGTCAAGTGAAGACTGAGCAGGGTTATTTCAATAGGCACTGTACATAAAGCAACTTCCGCCAACGACCGCTGATAGACTCCAAGCGTATGGCACCCATGGTGATTTTAAGAAACGATCCATCCAGGATTCATTCATGACCACTAAACCTTTCAATCTGTGAGAGGAGTAAAAATGAAAGAAAGTCACTGAATCAAAGGTACTATATGGTCATAATTCACCAGGATCCAGGACGACTTGGATTCTAGTCTTAACAGGCTATAAATACATTAGAATTTTTCTATGGGGGGAAAAAGAATGGGGTCTGGAGCGACGCATGAACCACTTGCTGGCCACAGCTCGACGTGGGGGCCCAAGTTCCCACCAGCCTTGTGACTGCACATGCTGCACTCACGTCTAATGCAGCCCGCCTGAGGCATATACCACTATAGATCAGAGTGGCCTTCCTCAGACAACATCCTTTGCCTCCGAGAAGAAGAGGGCCGTTGGTCTGACCTCAGAACAGCGTAGGGGGGTGACTTCAGACACAGAGGGCTTCCCGCAGCCCATGGCGTCTGTCGGAGGGAGCAGCACAGCTCTATTCATAGCAGGCAGGAAGTAATAGGGGGTGAAAACCCTTTCATAATCAAGCAATTACATTTGTGTCAGAGAAGTAGTGAGGTTGAGCGGTTTCTCTCTCTCTCTCTCTCTCTCTCTCTCTCTCTCTCTCTCTCTCTCTCTCTCTCTCTCTCTCTCTCTCTCTCTCTCTCTCTCTCTCTCTCTCTCTGCCTCTGAATGGAAGTCAAATGGCGAAGTCTTTGTGTAAGAGTCTCCGGCAGCAGCAGAATGTCGTCTCCAGGAGCATGCATATTCTATTAAGCCTCTTCAAACAGACGTGTGTGTATATATATATATATACAGGGTAGTATGGATATGTATGAGGGTGAAAATACACGTGGCTAAAGACCCTTTACAAGTACGCACATAAACGTTTGCACTCTGAGGTTAATTTAACCTCAGAGTGCATACAACGTAGAGCATACATTTCTAAAGCGTTTAGCACTATCTTAAGCAGTGGTGCACTGGCAATTAACCTTGAGGTAACTGCAAGGTTTCCACCTCCAGACTTAGTGTTGAAATGTCTGTCCTTGAGCAAGGCACTGGACCCCTAATTGCTCCTGATGAAACTTGCATGGTTTCCACTGCCATTGGAGTGTGAATGTCTGTGTCAATGGGAGAATGTAATGCACAATCTTCTATTTACAAAAGGAATGTGAACAGAAAAAGGAAAACTATAACATGATCTGTCTTTTATCGCACTTGCCCAGCCAGACTGTCCTTCTTAACCATTTACAATTACTCAAGCAGTTACTAGAGTGTTTCCATTTTCAATACTGCTGCTCCATTACATCTCAGAGGCTGATGTACTTTTATCCACTACAAAAAATGGAAAACTTTAGTTAATAGTTACATTGTAGATTGTCATTATTATTATTTCTTAATTTTTTATACCACAACTTTATAAGCAATTTTTCACCCAGTGCCAATTCCTAATGTGATCCTGGGCTCTACACACCCTCTGCCAACCTGGGGACTCGCCTCATGCTTCCTTCAATGTATGACGAGGTCAAGCTGCCTTCTTTTCAGCTGACAGGTGGGGACTTTCCCTGGTTGGACATATAGCGTATGGAAGGAACACGTTATTCCAACCAGTTCCTGTCTCCTCCATCAGGTGCCCCGGCTGGCCAGGGGGAGGCAGTTTAGAGCCCAGGATTACTGCATTTTTTGTGGAGGTATCTACCTCAAGGGACACGGGCAGAACATGCAAACTCCACACAGAAAGGACCTTTCACCAACCTCGCCTCGGGTATGGGCACTGATGACGCGGAGGAGGAGACACGCCGCCAGCATCCACGGCGGCGTCCCTAGCAGGAATCGAACCTGAGACCTTCTAGCTGTGATGCAACAGCACTATTACTCATTATTATTCATCATTATTACATACATATATTTCATTTGAAAATAGCCGCTTCTCGTTGTTGTGAGGATATATTTTGTAAATTTGAAAACTTACCAAGACCTTTGTACTTTGCGCTCAAGTAAATTTTGTGTTCTGACCTCTTAGTTGTAACTTGAGTATTTCTACATTGCACGTATTGATACTCTTGATACTCGATCTTCAAAACGTTGAGTCGTTTTTCCACCAGTGGGATTAAG
>CM076966.1:16794558-16827058 GCA_039105355.1 Benthosema pterotum
GTGCTGAAGACATCGCTGAAGCAAACTGCCTCATATTGTTATGTCGTTTCTCAAGTGACATCACTCATGCGACTCCTCCCTTGCTCACTGTCACTCAGCTGACTGGCCAATCACAGCACGTCTTTGCTTTGCAAGGAATCTTTGGGGGAAATTGTGCCGTCAGTATACCTTTAGGTCTTGTCCACCCTAGGACACTTTCCAGTCGGGCTCATTCATTCCAATGTAAATATTATGGACTTTAAACATTCAAACATACTAGTTCATTTTTGGAACCAGACCTTCAAAATCTCTTCCAGATCCATCAACAAGGCATGCCTATGCAGTGGAATGTGTGTTTGACATTTTTTCATCATGTAGGAAAGCTATTGGTGGAGAGGTTTTTCTATCACATGTTATGCTTAGCTGTGATTGGACCATAGCAGTTTGGGGAGGGGCTTACCTATAAAGGTCTATTGTGCTTCTGCTCATGAAGGCAAATGCTTTGCAAGGAATCTTTGGGGAAATTGTGCCTTCAATTGAGACCTGTGAAAGGGCATGTTTATAATGTCTATGGTCTAACTCTAACCACGTCTATGTTTACATGTCTATGGTCTAACTCTAACCAATGTGTCCACCCCAGTGTGAGGAGATTTCTCTCTCCAAGAGAGATGAGGAAAATGGGAGATGAGGATGGTAAGCCTCGGCCCTTGCATCACAACAATAACAATAACAACAACAAAAACAAAAACAATATATGTTATTTGTATAGCATATGATCTGCATATGAACTGGCAGAGAAACCAGGTACAGCATAAACTTTGTGTGTGTGTGTGTGTGTGTGTGTGTGTGTGTGTGTGTGTGTGTGTGTGTGTGTGTGTGTGTGTGTGTGTGTGTGTGTGTGTGTGTGTGTGTGTGTGTGTGTGTGTGTGTTTTTGATAGACGTCACTCCTATTGAATAATTCACTGTCAGGCCTATATATAGGTGTTGGACCACTGGGCTCCGTATTTTTATCTAGCTGTGAGACTTATATAAGGCCCTTTATATAATCACAAGATTTAATGGTGAGTTTTGCTGTTCCCTCTGATGAACAGAAATAAAAGAGAGGACTTAAATTCCTTTTTGTTGAACGCAACTCATTCTCTCTCTGTCGCGCACGCTGGCACACACACACACACACACGCACAGCCTGGGCTTGCACACCCATAGTTAGGGTTTCCATAATTATGTAATGTATAATGTAGTGATCTACATATGTACTGAATGCACCCATGGCTCAAAGTCCTCCGCTATCAGTTTCACACGTGTGATTGCAAAAATAATCTCTCGTGTGCATGCATACACACACACACACACACACACACACACACACACACACACACACACACACACACACACACACACACACACACACACACACACACACACACACACACACACACACACACACACACACACTTTCATAACTTTCAATATTTATCGATCTAACAACTTACTTTTACAAATGGATCTTTAGCTAAGACTCTCCCAAACTGCTATTGTCCAATAGACCTTTAGGTCCAATCACAGCTAAGCATAACATGTGATAGACAAACCTCTCCACCAATAGCTTTCCTGTATGATAAAACATTGTTTTAAAAAATAAATGTCTCACACACATTTTTCCACTGCATAGGGCATGCCTTGTGTAAAGTGATATTTACATTGGAATGAATAAGCCCAGCTGGAAAGTGTCCTAGCGTGGACAAGAGGGCGGGGCTTAGCTAAAGGTCCATTAGGCTACAATTAAGTGATTTAGTAGCACTGAGCTTTTGAGAGCAATTCCGCACCAAGGCATTCAACAACAGGAAAAGAATTCTTGGTAACTTAAGAGCACATTTATCTTTGTACTGTGATCCCAGTTTAAAGGCTGTTTACTCCTTGTGTAGCAGAAACACCCAGCAGCTTCTTATCAGGAGCCAAATGGGAGACACTGTGACAACCACAATTAGGCAGGACAACACCGCAGAGCATAGGGTCGCATGCATAATAATTGCCCTGTCACTGCAGTGACGTAACCGGTACCAAAATAGTGTGTACAGTTCAACTATTAAGGCAAACACACAATGATTCAGATATGCACTGTAGATGGGGGAAACTCAGAGAAGAATAGAAGAGTGTTCCACGCTCACCAACTAGGAGCCAGCTGTCACTCTATATTTCAGAATTTTGTTTAGTGTCATCCGACTGGCAAAAATCACACCCCGTGTGAAGTATGTGGTGCCACTCCATGTGGGGTCCCCTGAACCTCCAGACACGAGAATGCACCCAGGGTGCTGGCTTGAAACTGGCAAAACGGTTGAGAAGTGACAGTTACCGTGAACGCAATTTCCGCACTCAGGGACACAGTGACACACATGAAAGCACACAAGCATATGCGCGCATGCACACACACACACACACACACACACACACACACACACACACACACACACACACACACACACACACACACACACACACACACACACACACACACACACACACACACACACACAGAGCTGCGTATTGGAGCGGATAGGCACAAATCAAAAATAGCAGTTCTCTCACTAATGCTTTTATGGGCATGCACGTCACCACTGTGACTATGTGTTGTGAGTCGACACCTCCACTCTCACAACTAGGTGACCCCCCACACACACGCACACATTTTTGAGCATCTAACTGGTTGTTTGTTTCCACTTGGACGTCTGTTGAAAGCTTATTGGTCAATTTAAGATTGATGGAAGGGTGACTATGCCATTTTTGCCTCACAAAAGCATGCCTACATGTGAATTTTGGCTGGGAATAAAAACAAAAATAAATAAATAAATAAATAAATCACCAAATTGAACCCACAGGCTCCCCACACTCACACCCCCAAACCTTCAGATACCCCCTTAGGACAGCACCATTTGTACCAGAGGAATGAATAATAGATTGTTATTTTTATTGTTATTATTTTACAAGCACTCTTCCATTGAATTGATGAAATGGGGACGGATCTCTTAACTGGAGAGGGACTCAGGGACGATTGAAGGCATGACACCCTGTATCAGGCTCTCTCATTTGTTTGCTATCCTACGGTGGGTGTGTGTGTGTGTGGGGGGGGGGGGGGGGGGGGGGGGGGTATTGAAAGTTATCTGAAGAAGGAGTTATTATTGCGGCACAGGTCTAAGCAGGCCCTCTGAGCCAAGACAACAGCTTTGGCTGGAGTGTCCTCTGAAAACAAACTTGAACTCTCTCTGGCACAGAGACGTTTATTTATCCCAGAGATGAAGCCCTACAGTGTGTGTGTGTGTGTGTGTGTGTGTGTGTGGTGTGTGTGTGTGTGTGTGTGTGTGTGTGTGTGTGTGTGTGTGTGTGTGTGTGTGTGTGTGTGTGTGTGTGTGTATGCGTGTGCGCTCCAGGCTGCCTGACACAGAAACAGCCTTCATATTTCATATTATTCACCGAGGATAAACAAGACTAGCCCCGACAGTTGGCGTGCGCTGATGTAGATCAAGGTGTGTGTGTGTGTGTGTGTGTGGTGTGTGTGTGTGTGTGTGTGTGTGTGTGTGTGTGTGTGTGTGTGTGTGTGTGTGTGTGTGTGTGTGTGTGTGTGTGTGTGTGTGTGTGTGCACGTACCGTGTGTGTGTGTGTGTGTGTGTGTGTGTGTGTGTGTGTGTGTGTGTGTGTGCGTGCGTGTGTGCATGCGTGTGTGTGTGTGGCTGTGCTTGCGTGTGTGATAAATGTTCATGCTGCGACAGTGCAACAATGCCTGGAGCAGGAGTTGAGAAACTGCGACTTTCTTCAATCATTGATCCCGACTTGTTTTGTCTCCCTTTCATTCTCTCTCTCTCTCTGAATGCGCTCAACGTTCTACTTTCAAGCACTCTCTGTATGTCTCCATTTCTCTCTGGATTCATCCATTTATCGGATAAAAAGTCACAGTAGACTTGAGCCATTAAATCTTCTTTTTTTATTGTAATAACACACACGTGTGCACTTGCACGCACATGCACGGATTGCACGCGTTGAGGATAAGTGTTATCCTAGAATAGATAGAAGACATTTCTTATCTATGGTAACCTGCACTTATCGTTTGTTGTAGCAGGAGGTTAAATTGAGCTTTTATTCTAGCATGCGTTATTTTCGTTTTCCCGTAGCCTGCAAATAATGAAAACGTTGGCACACAGCTATTTGGAGTCAACATGTAAATTAGCATCCTGCCACTTCACCACGGCAATGTTTTATGGGTATCAGCATGCCTTCCATTTTAGTCTAAATGGAAACAAAAAAAGCAACAACATAACCTAACAAAACAACAGTCATCACAATTTAGCATTAAATGTAACTAAACCAGGGGTTTTCAACAGGTGGTCCGGGGACCACCATTGGTCCTTGAGAGGATTCCAGGTGGTCCCCAGGCTAAATGATGGAAAGTTGGTTGAAGCCAAATGGACCCTTGCTGGTCCATTTGGTTTCATGTTTACACTCTCAAGAGTTAAAATATTCATCTTCTGAATTAGCCTCAAGTCTACACAGCTAAAGAATATTTGGTTAATGGTCATTTTGATCTGTATGTTTGACTGTTTTGTTTCTGAAATCCAGGCTGGTATTGTGGACAAAAGCAAAGAAATCTTTAGTTCTGTGGGGCTAAAATGTCCTCAAATGGTGGTCCGTGGCTGAAAACCACTGAACTAAACCATTATCTCCACCAGATCCATTAGCATGTGTCTAATCTCACATATCTGATCCAATTAATGTCAAACTTTGTTGAGTACTCGACTCCACCTTTTTTCAAATCGACTTCCTGGTGGCGCTATAAGGACACTTTGGTATTTATTTCAAAGTTAATGGCACTTATGGCTTCCAGAAACCTTCCAAGTACGGACAACAGCAGAGAATATGAGGCAGACTACCTTCATTTATCTCACAGCTCTGGCACAGCATTTCCATTGAACTGTAACCCGTGTGGAATGAAATACGCTCTGTGAAAAATGTTAAAATGCATGGTGTGTTCGAGGTTGTCCAGCTCTAACACGTCTTAAGATGTTTTTGCCAGTGAGTAACTTTTCAACATAATTAGATACAACATAATTATAACACATACATAGCGCACACGTTATGAGTGATTGCAAATTTACATTTGCAATTTAGCAGACACTCTGAAGTGTTATTCCAGAGACGGCAGTTCAGAGGGATAAGTTGCTCTCAGGACTTTGACAAGCGAGATGACAAATGAGATTGTAGTGATACTACCACAACGGACACGCATCTTACTGTATCATATAATACTAATGACTATGACACTATTATGCCGGTATTTCATCTTGGCGTTTAGGTTGTGTTTATAGATTACTCTCTGCTCAGGGTATTAACAGACAACTATTTAACGGTAACCCCCCCGGGTTAACAGAACCAGTTCCACCAACCCAGCACTGGTGGTGCTGTGTTGGTGGCGGTGAGATCAAACAAATCCTGACTGACTGAGCAGAGGAAGTGCACCGCAATGAATCAGGTGAGCTTAAGTAGACCACCAGATACATAACATTTCCCACGCAAAGCTGCACATGCGTGTCTCTGTCGAAACTAGTCTCACAGGTTTTGTGAAGTGCTTCATATCTAGAGCTTGGAGGCTCTGAAAACCGTTGCTTGGCAAAATACTTGACAATGACAAGGTTTCTTAGCATAGAGACTGAACGAACCAGCACTCTAATACAGTGGTTTTCAACCTTTTTGACAACAGGGCCCATCATTTATTCAGTATTTGAGCCACGGATCACCATTTGATGACATTTTAGCCCCAAAGACCTAAAACTAAAGAATCCTTTTGGTTTTGTTCTCAATTCCAGGCTGGATTTTGCAAACAAAACAGTGTAGACATCTTAATTAAGTAGTGCTAATTCAGATGATGAATATTTTAACTCTTGAGAGTGTGAAAATGAAACCAAATGGACCCGCAAGGGTCAAATGGACCCGCAAGGGTCCATTTGGTTTCATTTTTACATTCTCAAGAGTTACATCTGGTTAACCAACTGTCCATCATTTAGCCTGGGGACCACCTGGAACCCTCTCAAGAACCACTGGTGGTCCCCGAACCACCGGTTGAAAACCCCTGCTCTAATAGAAAAGGAGTATATGCCATTTATCTGTTACTCATCTGGGAAACTGCCTGGGCACGTATAGCAGCACCTGGATGACTGCACCTAGGGATAACTGGGCACCAGAACAACTGAAAACCTGGATGAATGGTCAACCAGGACAACTGGGCACCTGGACGATTAGCGACAGACAGCTGCATCTGCGAGGGCCTGGAGGTGTCCAAACCTAGTCTAGTATATTACCTCTCTCTCAAGCAAATACAAATTGGCTTTTCTTGCAGCAACAGTGCAACATTCAGTGTAAAATAGGGGGAAACATATACAGTATATTCAAAGCACTAAATTAGATGACTGTCTGATAGTGGTCTATTTGTCTTAATGGATTTTTATACAGACTGCAGTCTATTAAAGTGATTTATATACTGATCTCCAGTGAAAAACCTTACTTCATGGAACTTCTCTCTTCTGTATTGAATTAGTTATGTGCCTTTAAAGGGCAAAACATTAAAAACAGCTACTGTACATTGCTGTGTGTGTGGGTGTGTGTGCGTGCGCTCACGTGCATGACTGTGCGTGTGTGATAGAGAGAGAGAGAGACAGAGGTAGAGAGAGAGAGAGAGAGAGAGAGAGAGAGAGAGAGAGAAGAGAGAGAGAGAGAGAGAGAGAGAGAGAGAGAGAGAGAGAGAGAGAGAGAGAGAGAGAGAGAGAGAGAGAGAGAGAGAGAGATGTGACAAGTCATGATGTGACAATGGTAACTATGACACTCCAGACTGGCAGGTGTAGGTGTATTTAACCTTCATACTCACATGTCCACAGGCAAATTAAAATGACAGTTTTGTATACAATTTCAATCCTCCAGTCAGACAGTTTTCAAACTTCTAGCCCCTTTGTGGCATACACAAGAATTAAACCGGTATACAGTATCTCCACTCAGAGGAAAACACCTGACCAGGCAATTACCTTCAGGCTAGTGAAGGGATTAGTCAGTGGTTTTCACACCTTTTCATTAAAGTGCAAATAACATACATCCCTAAAATTGTTTTTTAATCATAATGTACCGATATATGTCCCTCAAGATTATTTCTAATGGTCTAAGCCTAAACCACCACCACTAATAACCAGTCTGTGTCATTTCTTTCTGGGGCAGTTTTACCTGCAATACCACAATGTCCAGAGGGGGTCATTGGGACCCCTTGCAGATTATATTAGAAGAATCAGTGTTGATTTAACTCTGTGAGTGTACAAAACATCTATTTGAACACTCATAACCCATAACATAACAGCCCCTCTGGTAACTTCCTATATGTGTAGACCAGGGGTTTTTAACCAGTCGCCCGGGGACCACCAGTGGTCCTTGAGAGGGTTCCAGGTGGTCCCCAGCTAAATAATGGAATGTTGGTAGCCAGATGTAACTCTCGACAGCACAAACATGAAACCAAATGGACCCTTGCGGGTCCATTTGGTTTGGAATGTAGAAGACTAATGGTCATTTTGGGTCTGTGGGCCTAAAATATCATCAAATGGTGGTCCATGGCTGAAATGCTGAGCCCTGGTATCAGAAATGTTGAAACCCACTGGTGTAGACCCCCTGGAACTCCCCTGGAGGACTCCTGGGGGTCCCCAGACCCCACTTTGGGAACTGTGGGATTAAGGCACTTTTCAAGCCAGAATCAAAAACAAAGGCTCCACAATCTCAGCCAACTACCAGATCCGTAAGTTAAGTAGGAACTAGCAAGAACAGATCAAATCAGGGTTCAATGGAAACCGTTTGGCTGCAAGTGCAAGGCAGAGGGAAAATAGCGAGCAAAGTAAGAGCACAGGTCCGATTTACGACACATGAAAGATCTGATCACACACACACACACACACACACACACACACACACACACACACACACACACACACACACACACACACACACACAACACACACACACACACACACACACACACACACACACACACACACACACACACACGCACACACGCACGCACACACGCACGCCCACAACACTTGAAAGCCATGTCATCATTGAATCCTCCAGGCTCCTACCACTATTCTCTCCCACCACTCCAGACGGGGAAACCACGGGTCACGAAACCCTTCAAAATGTGGGGAAGTTTTGAATTTGCATGCTCTCAGTACTCCCCTCAGCCCCCACGCATTTCCAGCCAGTGTGGCCGTCCGATTCCAGTTAAATCTAGCAGCATGGTTGCCGCAGCCATGTGTTTGAGGTAGAAAAATAAATAAAAAACTAAAACAGAGATAGACATTGATCTAGTGGTGTAACCGCCCCCCCCCCCTGCAGCACTATATACAGCACAAGTTGTGTACAAGTTGTAACCAAATGGATCCAAGTGTACAGTTAAATGAACACTGAGAATCTGATACTCTCATGCGTAGCCGGCAGATATGCTGGCGGTTGTCTGACTAACTGTGACTAACTGTGCCACTGTACATTCATCCCATGCTGCATGTGTATAACCCAGTGTTTTTTAAACCGATGGTCCAGGGACCACCAGTGGTCCTCGAGGGGTTTCCAGGTGGTCCCCATGCAGCTATATGATGGAGAGTTGGTAACCTGGACCATGGAGATTCCTAACCTGAGCCTGTACAGCTCCATTTGGTTTCAATTCTACGCTCTCAAGAGTTATATTATTGTATTTACATTTGCATTACTTAATTTACAAGAAGCCTAAGCATTTAGAGAATGTACACAAATTGTTATTTTGTTTTATTGTTTTCCAAACAATATTCAAAGTTAAAGGTCTGAAATCTAATGAAATGGTGGTCAGTGGCTCAAATACCCAATAAATAATGGGAGTTGATATGAAAATGCTGGAAAACCACTAGCATAACCTAGATTTTCTGCTTCGATTTGGCCTTGCTGATGCTCAGGAGTCACAAGTTGCCCCCAAGACCAAAGTAAATTATTTGAAAAAAATAAAAATAAATAACATTTCAGTTAAATAATTGATTCATGTCATCATGTCAACAGGAGATAACGTGAAAGATGGGGTGGAAGCGTTGAATCTGTACCCCTATTCCACCCCCAGTTACCCTCTTTTTGCCCAGAACTGAACCCTCGGACTGAGCAGCAACAATACCACATCCGTTCCATTGTTGCTTATCAAGGAGTCAAACGGAGGCTTTCTATGGAAAGACAATAGCCTGGTCAATGGAAAGCAGCCGTCCCACAGCCTTTTGGGGGCCTGCGTGTTACCTCATCTATCTTTGTGGGACCTGTCCAGAGCTCAATTCACAAACTCTGAAGGTCTTTCATCTCCCTGGGCCTATCGCTCGGAACTGGGAAATAGGAGCCAAGAGACTCTCAACCCACAGCGGCCCAAACCCCCTCCAACGGCCCCTCACCCCCCCGCCTTCTGTCCTGGCCTTCTCAAAGGAGTCTTTCAGTATTGTGTTGAGGCCCAGTCATAGGTCAACAGGAGCCCAGAGTTTTAGACCCGCGTTTGAGTGGGAACAAATGGGTTTGTTTGGTGACGGATCTGAGGGATCTACCACGCTTCTGAAAAACCTAAGCCCATGCCCATGTTAGTTCCGTTGTGGCAGAATTGAAATATCAGTCATGACGCCAAATTCTGTTAGGACTCCTTGGTCCACACAAGGAAATAAGTAAGTAATAAGTATAAGTAAAAGTAAAACACGCGTGCATGTGCACACACACAGTAAAAAGGGACATTGCTATTGATCGCTCAAATGTACCCGAGAAATTAAAGTTGGTGACACCTGCAGTGGTATTTTCAAAAAACACAATTGTGTTGACCTGTGAGCCGGTGCTGGCATTTCAAAAGGGCCACGATCACATTTGCCCATCAACTTTAACACAGCGAAATTCTACGTGGTGCAAAAAATAAATCATTTTATTGCACGTGGCGACATCGTGAGCCCACGGTCCGCACGGCCTCTTCTCGATCAGTGCCCTTTAGAAGAACCTTTTTCCTATATTTAGTGGCTCATATGCTGGTGCTTTCTTCAGACCCCCCCACCACCACCCCGTTGGCCCTGGGAGGCAGCTCAGGCTTCATTTAGGAGCCATCATTCCGCCCCGCTGCATCGCATGCTGTCTCTCCACCCTGGCCTTTGTGTGAGCCTCAGCCACTGATTGGGCTGTATAATGTGACTGATGTCCTCTGGGCAATCTGCTGAAGGGACAAGGACGTGCTCAGGTGATCCAGAGGCTGATTGGCGCCGGGCTAATGGAGAGGACACAGCGACCTCAGAGGCTGTCAGGTGCCAAACCGTCCCGTTAATTATGCATCCGGACAGTGGTCCAAGGCGCTGGAAGCAGACAGCCCAGCCCGCCAGCCCGCATGGAGTGGAGTCTAGACATGCCTTTTCCAATAGGGTTGTTCGCTCCAATTTCCCTCTCAGCCTCCGCCATTGCATTCCGTGTGTGTCAAGTATTTTGCCACGGCCATCTGGTCTCAGGCTGCATCTCTCTCTCTGCACTGGTGTTTGAACATTACTTCTGGGATTCTCGACTCGTGCTTGCAGGTGTGTGAAATTGCCACGTTTTCCCTGGTATAGGGTCCTAATGGCCGGCTGGTGTTGGCCGGAGCAACACAACATCTTTCTCTCTCTCCCCCACACCACCCTCCCCTTCGGCATCACCTGCTGTCATTTCCATCCCTGGCTCCCTACGTCTCTCCCCTGTCCTTTGTCTGAACCTTTTCCATCTTTTCCCTGCATTGCGTTCTATATTAATGCAGTCCACTGTGTGACCTCGCTCTGCATTTTACATATAGAGTCTTGCATACATTTCTTTTGGCCTGTGCGACGCTGCTGTTTGAGCATGCAAAGTGGAATCCTCGGTGCTAATTTACCCATTTGATACTCAGAGAGTGCATCCAAATTGACCCTCGTGGGTTGCACCTCAAGGCTCCCAGAGTTAAATTAACATCCTCCTGCCCTTGCCTTAGGGAGGAGTGTCCTCTCTGCTTCTCCAATCTCCCCTGCACCTTGTTTCTATACACTCCCCTGTCTCTTGTCTTCTCTATGTGTCCTTTGGCTCATGTTTGTCCACCCGGTCCTTTTCCTTAACATTTTACACTGACTTCCTCTTTCCCATTTGCATCCTGCCCTTCTTCATAGGTTTTTACCTTGAGATAGAACTGAGAGATAGGATAATTTATCCTTCTTTTATCACCTAATCAGAACTCCCCAAGGCAGGTGGAAGAGCGTACAGCACTTCTAGATTGTGTGTGTGTGTGTGTGTGTGTGTGTGTGTGTGTGCGCGCGCGCGTGCGTGCGTGCGCGTGTGTGTGTGCGCGCGCGTGCATGCTTCTTGTCTCTCTGTGCGTGTGATTAAATAATGGTTATTGCATTGTTAGAAGTACACTGGCTGCCAAAACTATTTCCTTTAGACAGACAAAGGCCCTGTTGTGGATGAACCATGTTTATTGTTCATGCTGACAATGCTTTTATGACATAATGACTAATGAATACAGTGTGTGTGTGTGTGCGCGTGCGTGTGTGTGTGTGTGTGTGTGTGTGTGTGTGTGTACCACGATCCTTGCCGCTGTTTGTGTGTATGTACAGTACAGTATGTGTGTACAGTATATATGTGCAACTGTGCATGCTGTTGTGTGCATCACTATCAAGCAAACACAATATCAATTGCCAACATTCCCATGTGACAGTATGGAAAATGTACCATTAAACATGTTTACCACAATGCACAGTGCACACTTCATGTGTGCGTGAAGGTTAATTGACCAGTCACCCCATTGCCAAGGCTAGCAGCCTACACAATCTGCACCACATCACTGTACCACCAAGGTACTATGGAGCGCACTAGCCTAGAAGTGAATTTCCCTTTCATTTTCCTCAGAGACTTTTCAAAAAGTATTTATTTAAATACCTTTTTAAGCGCCGTACAAAGCTAACTTGGGTCATGACAAATCACGAAAACAATATTTTGCACCAGACAAATAATTACAAAGAAGAAAAACAACAAGAAAAGTGTTGTAGGCTGACGTTTTGTCCCAGCTTTCTAATTATTTGTTATGTTTCTTGTCATCATTTGTCACAAGTTGGCTTTCTCTGCAGCGTAAATGTCTTCATATAAATACTTTTTGAAAAGTCTATGAGGAAAATGAAAAGGGAATTGACTTCCGAAAGCAGCCATTGAAGGCAGGCGGGACTGTGGCGCTCTATATGGAAGGGAGAACTGCAGAGACACAATGAATGCAATACATCAGTGGTTTTCAACCAGTGGTCCGGGGACCACCAGTTGTCCTTGAGAGGGTTCCAGGTGGTCCCCAGGCTAAATCATGAACAGTTGGTTAACCAGATGTAACTCTTTGAGAGCATAAAAATTAAACTAAATGGACCCACAAGGGTCCATTTGGTTTAATTTTACACTCTCAAGAGTTTAAAATATCATCATCATTAGCCCAATAGACTATTAGAGAATGTAGAAGAATGGCCATTTTGATCTGTTGTCTGCCCGTTTTGTTTCAGAAAACCAGCCTGCAATTATGGACAAAAACAAAAGAAATCTTTAACTTTGGGTCTGTGGGGCTAATATGTCCTCAAATGGTCGTCCGTTCCTGTGGCTCAAATGCTGATAGCATTGATGATAAATAGTGGGCTATGGTATCAAAAAGGTTGAAAACCACTGCAATAAATGATTATTTCTGTTTTTTTTTTGCTTTTTAGCTGTTGACGTGTTGCAGGTGGTGACATGTGCTGCAATTTAACAACAAAAAAAAGAAAAAAATGGAGTGATGTGTGTCAGTATCCTGGTCTAGCCTTAGCCTGTCTGCGGTGATTATTGATACATTACTGTGGTTGTGGGGCTTTTAATGGAATGAGGGCTGAAAGAGGACCGTTGTTCCTCCCAGACATGAGAGGGTCAATAAAATGACTCATCCCCAGCCGGGATGAGATCACGGCGAAGGAAAAAGGTAAGGGGGAGGAGGGGCAGTAGAGTAGACCGACCGGTGGTCTTCTGTGAAGTGCTTTTATACACCAGCAGCAGGTCTGGCTAATTCATTCATTAGCGTCCCACATCACATGCCCTCAATACAATTGCTCCTGGCAGCCACGTTAAACCTTATATTGTCACAGACTGACCAAAGCCTTGTGTCTCTGTGTTTGTTTCAACCTTTTAACATCTTTTTTTGTAAATGAACAGCATGCTTGATCTTATGCAACATACAACAGCAGTGAAGCTCACAACATCTTGCGATGTGAGAGCATTATATATACAGTATACCATGTGATGGAAGGGCATATATACTGTACATATACTGTATGACATGACTCCTGTAAATAAAAACACGTAGGAGGTGCACTCGAAGTAGAGGAATATAAACTGCACACTTCAGAACAGAACAGAAATTGACAACTAACTGATTTATTATCATGAGGCGTTTTGACGTGAGCTTCGTCAGGTGTTGTGCTGAGTTGCTGATGATGAAATGTATACAGACAATTCCATTCCCCATCTATACAGTATACCACTTGTGATTGAACTTTCTTAATTAAAACTGCTGCTTATTGTCTATAGATCCCTCATGCTTTCAAATGACAGCCTGAGTATTGAGGCATGAATATCCACTCAATCTCTATCCTTGAATATTGCATGCTAGACCATCAAATCACCTCTTCATGTTGGGGTCGCTACAGCAGGTTTGTTTCTGTCTGGTTATCTTCCTCTCTGACTCTACATCTCTGAGTACCCCTCACTCCACCATTTCAAATGTTCAAACATGGACTTCCATGTCATTGTTTTGCTATGCAGGATTCATACATCCATCCATCCATCTTCAACCGCTTATCTGTGGTGAGGTTGCAGGGGCAACAGCTCCACCAGAGAGCTCCAGACTTCCCTGTCCCAAGCAACATTAGTGACTTCCTCCTGTGTGATCCCTAGTTTGTCTAGGGCCATCCTTCCATCAGCCTCTCAGTCTGCCGCGGGGTCTCCTTCCAGTGGGAGACCCACAAAAGGCATCCTAACCAGATGCCCAAACCGACTAAGCTGGCTCCTTCCCAGGCCAAGAAGCAGCGACTCAACTCTGAGTCTCTCTAAGGGAGATACTCGCCACCAGTCAGAAAACTCATTACGTCCACTTTGTGTTCAAGTTCTTCAACACAAACAATAGCAGATGGACAAACTTGGAAAACTCAACAACAAGTGTTTCAGGACACAGATCACGGGTACAGGAAGCATCGCCTCCTCCATACGGGGCAACTGCCAATTATCGCAGACATTGAACAGAATTATGCAAATGCCTCAGCACTTGGCTTGGGCATTCTTTCAGTCTGAAGGCCTCTCTCAACTTTTTGTAACTAAACCAACAAAATGAAATGACTAAATAAATGCAGTAGAATCACAGTGAACTGATCATTATAGGAGTTTTATCATGTGAGGGGTAAGGTGATTGTGATGTTAGTGATGTTTTTCAGCTGAGAACCACTGAGTTAGACCTAACAGCAGCGTATCTGAGAAGATAAGACAATTCTACTCAGATTCTCTGTAAGGGAGATGCCAGCCATTCTTCAGAGAAAACTCAATTTGGCCGCATGCATTCACAACCTTATTCTTCTGGTCATGACCAAAACCTTGGACACTTCATGACTATAGGCAGTAGGAACAAAATATCAAATACATATCATTTCTTTGATAATAGCAGATTTAAAAGCTCACAATATTAAGGGCTAAAGGTTGGCTGAGTATAAATTCATTTAGCTGGTGACCCCCTCGAACCCACACAAGGACCCAAGGATCCTCCGAACTCCTTTCTAAACCCACAAACCGACAACTTGGAAAACAATCCACGCCCTTTGGGCAGAATTGAATATTATCCGTGTCAATGTGGTCCAAAACCAAAATCATGCATAATAAACATGCCAAGGCGCAAGGATCGCTACCATGGACTAACAGATGGAGCTGGCTGGGAATTACTGCCACTGAGACCGAGTGCTGCAAACGCTTGGATATCCCAGACGCAACATAGAGGCAGGCAAGTACCCCTGTGGGATATCTGACTGTGTCTGATGTGCTAACTGTATGCTCACTGCAGAATAACAGTGGACTCCGAAATGAGACTTGGTTGAGCAGATGATTAATATCCCAAGCACTGAGGCTAATTCAGCCGTGACAAAACACACACACACGCACACGCACACACACGCACACACACACACACACACACACACACACACACACACACACACACACACACACACACACACACACACACACACAGGTCACTCGCACTTTCACATGCATACATACTGTAGGTCACACCCAAATTCACATGTTTGCACGCACACGCACACAGACACATTTATCTTTACTTGCATTCACATTTAAAGGAGCATTCACCGTTCACTGGTCCAAGAGATGCACATACACACTGGGCAGATTGCAACAGGCCAACAGCACGTGCACCAAGGCCTGTAGCACTTGATCCTGATTGGATGAAGGCTTTGACACCCCAAAAGCCCAAACTTATTTTTTACCCCTGTGGTTCACTGGGGACAGGGAGGGACATGGAAGGATATATGGTTGTAACAATCCATAGTATGGAGGATTATTGCCTCCCCAAAAATAAGAATAAAATAATAAAAATAACTAAAGCGATGCAATTTGCAATTGCAAAGAGTTAGTAAAGTGATGTAAAATCAACTATTGGGTTAATCTAGACCAATACTAAACTCCCAGGATTACAAAAAAAAAAAAGATATTTGAAATTATCACTGAATATACTGAAATTCTGAGCACAAACAATATAGCAGTTGCACAAACTTGGAAAACTCAAAAACAAGTGTTTCAGGACACAGATCAGGGGTACAGGAAGCATCGCCTCCTCCCTAAATGGCGACTGCCAATTTTCGCAGACATTGAACAGAATTATGCAAATGCCTCAGAACTTGGAATGGGCATTCCTCCAGTCTGAAGGCCTCTCACAACTTTGTGTAACTAAATCAACAAAATGAAATGATGAAATAAACGCAGTATAATCACAGTGCACTGATCATTACCACGCCATCTTATAGGAGCTTCATCATGTTGAGGGCTATATGGCGGCTGTGATGTTACATGTTTATGAGAACCGCTGATTTTTATTGAGCGAGGCTGCCAAGCATCAAGCATGAATTAGACTTAACAGCTGCATATTTGTGAAGATAAGACAATTCTGGAAAGCCGAATGTCTCTTTTCATCGTTATGTTTCCCTTTCTTCTCCCCAAAGCACCGTGCCACAGAAGCAGCCAACACATTATTCAAGAACGAAGCCCCATTGAAAGCCAAATGTACTGGAACGATGTGCTGCTGTTTGTTGCGCTCCTCGGGCTGTTTTGCTGTGTCTCTATGGTGGGTGTAGAACCTCTTGTAGCTGGGACCCCCCCCACCCCAGAGCCCAAGGAGGAAGATTAGAGATAAGTTACTTAATCACTGTTTCAGTGGATTAGCGTTCCACAACTTGGCTTGTGGAAGAGACATTTTGTTGACGCACCATAAAATGAGCTTGACTAAGCTGAACATGGAGACATGGAAACATATGAGACTGATTCCTTCCCTTTGGGCTGCAACAGGCGAACACAGTGTCACCCAGTCTTCATGTGCTTGCAGGTTGTCATTCTAGCTCAACCGAAACAGGCATCTGTGGTAGCTTAGCACTCTCTGTCTCCCGTGTGTGTGTGTGTGTGTGTGTGTGTGTGTGTGTGTGTGTGTGTGTGGGTGTGTGGGTGTGTGTGTGGGTGTGTGGGGTGTGTGTGTGTGTGTGTGTGTGTGTGTGTGTGTGTGTGTGTGTGTGTGTGTGTGTGTGTGTGTCTACACTAGCGTGCGTCTAGCTAATCTTGCAAACCGCTGGACCACTCAGCAGCAAATGTTTTGTGCACTCTGCTAGTAGGCCAAGAAAGTCACTCCACCACAAATATCTGAAATCAGTCTCATGGTGTTGTTATGTTGTGATAACACAGTCTGCTTAATGTTGTGAGTCTTGTAGCATTGTTCACAGTTTCTGCAGCATTTTGCACGAAAAAGGTTTTAGTACTAATACTACAGTTTCCATGTGATAAACTTGTATCATATACATTATTGTTATTCCAATTCTTTATGGCTAGTTGGCTTCCTGAATTTGCGTGAGGATGAATGCATTGTCCCATGGCCACAAACTTGCAGCACATATTGAGGGAATCCACGAAATATACAGCCAAAAACAATTTCACAGGCCCGTAGTCACAAATAACATACCAGCGAAGTGGGTAATTCAATATGAATAATCAATTATATGCGTTGATGACCTTGTCTATATGCTAGCCACCCATTGAAATTGTATGTGCACATTGTTTTCTTTTAATAAAAATGTGTTATCTTCATTCCGTTGGCTGTGAATTATTCTATGCCATGTGCCTATACTATCAGTTAATTATGTAGAATAATGAAGACGTATAGGATGGTCTCACAGGCTCAATACTGCAGATGAGGGTAAATTATAGAGTGCCTGCAGGACCAGGTGAACAACCTTCAGGCTCATGTTGTTGCAAACTGTCATGATTCATGAGTTTGTGAGAGTGTACAATGATGCCTCTTCTTTACACTACAATGAGTGCTATTGTGAAATGATACTTGTAGTAAGGAGAGAGATTACTCCTGACAAGGTACTGAGACTAACATGTAACAGATTGCTGCTTTACAATGAAAACATCACATGGTACCGGTAAATGGTGCATTTATATAGTGACTTTATTCACTGTCTTTACAGAGATTGTGCAACACACACACACACACACACACACACACACACACACACACACACACACACACACACACACACACACACACACACACACACACACACACACACACACACACACACACACACACACACACACACACAAACACACACACACACACACACACACACTCACGCACACATACAGTACATGCCTGAGGAAAGAATGCAAGGCACCATCCTGCGACCGCGGCCGTCTGCCTCAGTCGCAAATTGATTTTGGCCCTCCTGCAATTTGGGGTTCAGAGTCTTGCTCAACACTGCAACACTAACTCTGGGGGAGCCTGCGTTCGATTTGTGAACCTTGCGGTTTCCATCCGGTCACTATAACCCCGAGCCACTGCCGCCCCCATCTCAGTGTGGGGTCAGTAGGGCAGAGTGGTTGGAACACACCCTCACCGCCTGGCATCGACCACAACAAGTATTTCATCATGAAGCTGAACGATGTTGAGTCCTAAGCTGAGTGTGAAACGAATGTTTGGTGTTGAATGATGAGCAGCAGCAATTATCAGCAGCAGTCTCACATTCTCTCTTAAAAATATATATCTCATCGGAGTCAATCTTCTCCATGTGCGTGATGCACAGGAAGACTGCGCATCTTTTTTGCTAGTAAATTGTCGAAGGTCATTCAGGCCAGGGTGGTCAATTGCTTGCAAATTAGCTCCTTAACATGCTTCTCAATGCTTTGAGCTCACTACAGGAATGAGGGCACTGGGAGGAGTCATGGCATGTTTTTCCTTTTTTAATTCGAGCATGTTATCATGCTTTCTTTTAGCACCTGAAGTCCTGGACAATGATGAATGACTTGAAGCCGTATTGATCTACTACTACTCAATGGAAAGGGAGAGAGAGGAGCATATACTGTTGGCTCTGTAAGACTGTAATGGATGCTGTGATCACCTGCCCTGGAATGCCCTGCACATGTCATCCTCTGCCACAGTCGCGTTGTCGGTTTTATAGGGGCTTAGCCCTGCAGGCATCCAATTGTTATAAGTATATTGTTTTTGTGGTCCCCACACAAATCCAGGAGACAAGGGGGCACATCTCAAAGCCTGTTATGATCTGCGCGAAGAGATCAAAGCAGCCGCGTGCAAATGCAGATGGAGGGATTGAATTATATCTAAGTGACCCATGTAGTTTTATGGCATGGATTACACACCATATGAGATAACAGATCGAGACAGCTGAGTGTTGCCCTCCATACTGGATGAGCTGAATGCTTCTTACTCTTGTCAAGGCAGTGTTGATGTTTTTATTTGTCATCTGAAATTTTTACAGATTTCGTTTTACATTTTTACATAACTCTCCACAGAAAGGACCTTTCGCCTCGGGTATGGGCGCTGCCCGACGCTGAGGACAGGCCTTCTAAGAAATGTTTTAGTTTTAGTGTACTTTTAGTCAACTAAATTTCAGAGTCAACTAAATGTACACTTGTACAGTTGATTTTGTCTACAAAATATTATTATTATTGTACTTTCAGAAAAAGATCAGCCGCTCTGGCTTGCTATTTTATTGATTGAGAGTTTGGATTATTCTTCAACACAATGACAAAATATCACATATGCAGATATGCACATGCACAGATGCACGCACACACACACACACACACACACACACACACACACACACACACACACACACACACACACACACACACACACACACACACACACACACACACACACGCACGCACACACACACACACACACACACACACACACACACACACACACACACACACACACACACACACACACAAATATGCCCCCTTTCTGGCCCCTCGTCATGTGCTTTGGGAAACAGTAACTTGGTTACAGTGGGCCCCATTACAGGCTATTATGATGCCCCCCCTCCAGTGCATGCAGGATTAGTATGAGGCATACAGACATGGTATGAGGCAATCTGGTGCTCAGGCCAAAAAACAGTGCACCCATGTGGACCTCACAAAACATATATGATAAACTACCTCATATTTCTGCCAGATAACTAAGACCAGTATGTTTGTGTGCGTGTGCGTGTGCGTGTGCGTGTGTGTGTGTGTGTGTGTGTGTGTGTGTGTGTGGCCAACAATGTGTTATTACACTCAAAACCAACAGGGGCGAAATCAATTTGTGACTGTGGCATGTGTCGCAACATATGTCGCAACAAGTGGCCCAATGGCCGCAAACAGTCACAACTAATTTATGATATTTTTCAAGCTAAGGTTGGGTTTAAGCATAGATTTTACGAAGGTTATGGTTAGGGTTAGACCATTGGGCCAATTGATGCTACCAGTAGTAAAACAGTCAACCGCTTTCACTGGTTGCAACTAATTTGTAACAGTTGGGAATAATGTCTAATGCTGGCACTATACCCGCCTTGGCCGTTATCCACTTGTTGCAACATATTCTGTGGTCGCAAACTGATTTCGCTCTCTCCCCAAAACCTTGATATTGTGTACCAAGCATTGCACATTATGATGAAAGACACTGTATTTTCATCTTTTTTCCCCCACAAGAGGATAATAAGCCCCTTGAGATGTAGCATTTGGTTCGTTTGTTTTTTCTCTTCTGTTCTGTATTTGAACTGACTTCCCAAGTTGACATGTGCAAAGAAACTAAACTGTGACATAAGAATTGCCTAATGCTAGAAACAACAGCTGGATGTGGGGGGAAAAAGCTGGAATCTATATTATAGGTTTAATGATGGCTCTGATTCTGAATGCAGAGTGCTAGTGTGTCGTTAGGCTGGCTAAAGCCAGACCGTAATCTACTTTTGTCAATAATGTTATATTGCCAAAGCAGTGGGGATATTAATGAGTCTGTTTTTAGCCAGCCTAGTATGTCGTTTTGCAACCATCGCTGTGACGGCTCAGCACCTGCAGAGCTTTCTCTCATCTGTATATGCCCTGCTATATGGAGTACCACACTACAGCCAGCATTGCATTGCTTGTTAATGGCACAAAGTGTCTTTGGTGTGTGCTCTGAATGTACATGAACCAGAGAGCACTATATAACCTGGGTGCTCAAAGCATATTTATGAACGCAAGACATTTATTAAGAGGCACACTTGGGGGCCAATCACACTCCCCTACCACAGCATCCACCACATGCTCACAACACATCCCGGTCGGTGCTTACATTCCAAACAGTGGATCTTTTTCACGATGAGCAATGCCTTCATCAAGTTCTGCTTGTATGATAGGGGTTTCATTGGGGGTTTATATGAGCATTGTGGAACAGAGAATGGCAAAGGAATAATAATACCCAATTCACCAAAAGTCAGAAAAACATTTGGTTGGAATGCCCAACCACAATGAAGATTATGTTCTAGAAATAATGGGAAAATGACTTAGGTTTACACAAAGATCAAACCCACATGACTACATTGACAAACTGTCAAAGAACTGGACACACGTAGGATCATCATGAATAGACAGATTACCACTAGACACAGATCCACTAAACCAGGGGTTTTCAGCCTTTTTGACATCAGGGCCCACTATTTATTCTGCATTTGAGCCACGGACCACCATCTGGGTATATTTTAGTCCCACAGAGCCCAAAACTAAAGATTTCTTTTGCTTTTGTTCACACTACCAGGCTGGATTTGGGAGACAAAAC
Organism: Benthosema pterotum; assembly: GCA_039105355.1. Taxonomy (NCBI): domain Eukaryota; kingdom Metazoa; phylum Chordata; class Actinopteri; order Myctophiformes; family Myctophidae; genus Benthosema; species Benthosema pterotum. Next base: position 16,816,011 of record CM076966.1, read on the forward strand.
AGGCAAACATACATTAGATCCTCTAGTTGTGTTGATTTAGGCTAATTCAGATGATGAATATTTTAACTCTTGAGAGTGTAAACATGAAACCGAATGGACCCTTGCGGGTCCATTTGGTTTCATTTTCACGCTCTCAAAGAGTTACATCTGGTTTACCAACTGTCCATCATTTAGCTGGGTGAACTGAAAACCACTGCACTAAACAGTCAGTCAACACAGGGATGGACCAGGGAACTAACACAAATTTGAACACGATGTCTGAGTAAAGGTTGAGACACAGGCAAACAGTGAACAGACAAGCACAAAGACAATACTTCACAAAGACAATAAAATAAGACATGTGAGTGAGAACCAGATAAACAGAACTACAAAACCTAGAAACCCAAGCTGAGCTGAACATATACTGTAACTACAGAAACTAGGCATAAAATACAACCCAATGCAATAACCAAGGAAATGAGACACATTGAACTGATCAAAGGATGCAAGTGGTTTTCAACTGATTGGACCACCATTCTGACAACCTGAGGACCACTGTTGTGTTGGGTGGGGATATGGGCTAAACATTAGTGCTGGTTGGAATGGGAACAGCTATCAGAAATCAATATCAGTAATCAATATTAACCCGTGGGTCGCATTAAGTGGAGGTTGGGGGCACATGTGCATGGCCCCCTGCCCGTCAGTTGCCCGTACGGCCCAGATCATGACACTTATAATAAGGCCAACATTAGAAACATGACTATTTTGGATGGGTAATACCCAAATAAAATAACAATGTATTCATTTGAATGCTAATTTGCAAAGGTTGTAAGGATTGCCATAACTTGAATATGAAAACATTAGGCTGTATGCATGACCCAGTATGCAACACACACACACATGCACGCACCCCCCCCCCCCCCACACACACACACACACACACACAATATTGTTTTATTGGTGGGATCATTACGTTTTATGTTGATTAATGTTCTGTTGCTTTACGTCAGATAATTGATGTTATGTTTAATGGTTAACCCACACTTTTAGATCTAATTTAGTCATGGTCTTTTGAAAAATACATTTTTGTTTTTTTCCAGATTTAGTTAAATCAACATTATATAAACATTAATAATTAGGATGATAATAACTACAAAGGTGTCAGCTGACTCCTTGTCCTGCATAGCAACAGTCGCTGAACTATTAGGATTGGCATTGGGCACTGCCCAATGCCAATCCTAATAGTTTAGCCCAATAGTCACCTAATAGTCACTGCCCAATGGGCAGTAAGCGCTAATTAAGTAAGCGCTAATTATATAGATTCCTTTCTGTCCTGTTCGTAGCTTACCAGTATGTATGATTCATATGAAATAATCTGTTATGTATATGATGTATTGCCATGCCTTTTCTATTGTTCATTCCCTAATTTAAATCGCTCTGGATTAAGAGGCTGAATTGTAATTATTAATTGCAAATGTAGATGAGTTGATGTTGTCAACAAGATAATTGGGAGACCTTAATATTTGGTGATAATTTTATTCTACGGAATCAACACAGCTGTAGATTTAGCTGGGTTGGGTTGGTGCTTTGGGAGACAGTGCTGTGTTGTGAATAAAAGAGTGTTAAAAAGTAGTTGTCATGACTACTCCTTCAGATCAGAAACCCACCAGTCATTACAATACAAATGCATGTACCAGCAGGCTCCGTAACGCTAGCAGGGCCTGCAAGCGTGCTGTTTTTCTCTTCTTGTTGAAATGGAACTTACAGCCTGAATGATATAAACAACGTTAATTAAAGAGGTCTCTCTCTCTCGCATACATAATACAACCAAGTGATAGCAGACAGCATCACAGTGTTTATATCACAAAAATGATGTAAAACCTCAATTAAAAAGATATAAATAATTAACGAGATAACAATCCAAGCACTATTAATTATGACAAAGTATCCTCTGTGGCATTTATGCAGCAGTCAATGTTGTTTGTACTGTCACTGTTCAAAGTCATGTAGCCTTTGGTCACAAGAATAGAAGAAAAATGGTGCAAAAAAAAACAAGAATTTGCTAAATACTGGTATCTTTTAAAAACATAATCATTCTTTGCCTAGCTGCTTGGTTGCAACTATTACTAGCAAGCTTACCAACCACATGCTGTGTCTCTTTCACTAGGTCATAAAGCAGGTATATGGGAAGACAGTTTCACTAATGAGATCTGGCTGGAGCTGTCTGTCTGCACCGTAATTCATAAATTATGATCTGCGTCACTACAGTGCGCTTGATTCCTAAACATACATGCCCGGCGGTGTCGTTTTGCCCATGTTGGACATTTGTGTTATGTTGTGATGCTACAAGTGAAAGTCATACATGGAGGAGGACAGACATAATGGAGGCAGATAGCATAGTGCTAACATGACATCAGTGGACACGGTACAAAGTGGTGATCTCCTGATGATAGCTCCTGATAAATGTGCTCTGCTCCTGCGGGGAATGATTTAAAATGCTTGGGGTGTTGGGGGGCCAGATATTGATATTTTACCATGGTAAAAAAAAAACATTTTGGCCTCATTCACACCAGTACGCATTGTAATTTGGGTTTTTAAATAGAACAACTTTGTACAATCAATACAGCTCTATCAGACAGCAACACAAGGAATACTCAAGGTTGCTTTCAAGGACAACCCAATGTACACCAGGGATGTTTTACATATTTGGCAGATGAGGCTCTCTCTCTCTCTCACTCGTGCACGCACACACACACACACACACACACACACACACACACACACGCGCGCATATGCGCACACAAGCGCACACACACACCCACACACAGACGCACGCATCAAGCACGCACACACACACAGGCGCACGCATCATGCACGCACCCGCACTCCCATGCAGGCACGCATGCACACTGCATGCACGCATACAGAAGCGCGCGCACACACACACACACACACACACACACACACACACACACACACACACACACACACACACCCACACACCCACACAGACACACACACACACACACACACACACACACACACACACACACACACACACACACACACACACACACACACACACACACACACACACACACACACACACACACACACACACACAAGCGCACATGCACATGCACATGCACAGGCACACACAAACACACGTGCACACAGAAATGTGCGCATGCAATCACACACACACACACACACACACACACACACACACACACACACACACACACACACACACACACACACACACACACACACACACACACACACACACACACACACACACACACACACACACACACGCACTACACATCGCTCCTCCAGAAACCAGGCCAATCTCGTCTTGTCTGCGGAGAATGAGCTGCTCAACGGAGCCTGTTAATTACATCATTCTCTAAAGGGATGAAAAGTTAAGCCTTTACTGGTTGGGTCATAGGCAGTGGAGGCGGGACTTCTGGTAATCTTAATAATCTACAGGGTGGCGTCCAGGACGCGTCCCTGTTCCTATTACTCATCAGTGATTCCAGCGATTTGTCATGGAAATGCGAAGCCGTCTCTCATTGGTCCCCCGTTCCAGCCATCTATGCACCCCCTGCGGTCTGACACCCATCTCTATATACTCCCCGTCTTACTCCCCCATGAGCCTCTTTGGTTCCAGCATGCACAGGGTCGTAATTCCAATTTAACACAGTCGCAGGCACAGGGGATGAGTCTGCCTGTGTGTCTACTCTCTAGTGGGAGCCGGATGTCTGCTGATCCTCCCTGACCACTACTGACCCTGGGGAGAGGACCAGTCAATCATTCCAAACCTTTCCATCATCGATTATGATTAATACATGATTATTCAAAACACATGCTGCATGCAAGTATAACGAAAGCAAAACCACAAGCATCACTTCATGACACATCATCCGTCATGTGTGTGTGTGTGTGTGTGTGTGTGTGTAATTAGCTACGTATGGCTCCGTGTATGCAGGGATCAATAGGTCATGCTGTCTAAACAGCAGGGTCAAAGGTCCTACTCTAAACCGTAGACATATAAAGGTAGAAGCCTCTTCCGGCTCTGGGGCGTGTCTTCTCAAGATGGGACAAAACTTTCCCAAGATCCCTTGCAAAGCATAGCGGAAATTTATGCACAGCAGAAGCTTCTGTTATGCATATGTTTACGCTATACTGTATGCTGTAAAAGATGTGCTGGGATTGGCCAGTAGTCACTCCAGTGACAGCGAGTAGCGACGCCAGACACAGAAACACACGTAGAGCAGACTGTGTGCACCACTAAAAAAAGAAAACCTTGCTTCTTGATTATTCTGTTATAGAACAGCCACATATCGGTTTCTGTGTATTTTGTCAGTTAATTGCCCACATGCTCTGCAGTGTCTAACCAGGAGAGCTCATTTCTGTGCAGCACCACAAAGCCAATAAGTGCAGCTCACTGTGTTATAATATATAAAACATGACCAGTCTCCCCAGAATGTTGCTCACTTGCAATTTTCAAATGCTCCCATCATACAGTCTGGATTTTGTATTCACAAAATGTGCACACATTTGTGCTAATATAAATTGAAATCATGTAGGCATATAAAGCTTGCTGCTTGCAGAAATGGGAATTAAAAAAATAAATACATGTAAAAATATTTAAAAAATATATGTTAGATATTTGCGCAAACTGAAATGCCAGCTTCTTTCTAGAGATTGTGGATTATAGTTGTCTGGCTAATACAGTATGTGACTGGAATACGGAGCTGCATGCCTCAGAGATGTGTGAGAATACCTGCAGAGGATGATGTTTTGTTGTGACATCAGGAAACCGTTTGGGCACATACTGTTGTGATCGTAGCGCGCACAAGCAGGTCTGGAGGTGCTGGTTTTATGGCTGATACTTTGTCAAAGCGCTACATGATTTAGCGGTTCCTTCCCCTCCCACGTGCCAACAACATGAGACATGGCATGATAATGGTGAGGCCTGTTTACTTACACTCTCGCTTAGTTATTAAAAGATGTTTCCTAAAGGTCAAGTGATGCATCTGTCGTGGCTAACCTTTCCTAAATTTAATTAGTGCCAGGAGCAACTCGGGCCATATGGCATAGCCTGTGTGTGTGCGCGTGCATGCGTGTGTGCGTGCGTGCGTGCGTGCGTTTGTGCGTGTGTGAGCATGAATGTGTGCGCGTATTTGTGTGTAAGTGTGCATGCATGTGCTTGCATTCGTGAACGTGCATGTATGCATGTGTAATAATAAACAATACTATATATATATATATATATATATATATATATATATATATATATATATATATATATATATATATATATATATATATATATATATATAATATAATATAAGACCGATACACTGGCGATAATATAGACGAAGCAATAGAAGCAGTCGCTTTGGGGCCCACAAGGGGGGAGAGCCTGCCAGGGGAGGGAGACACCCCACGTCACACGGGTGTGATTTTTTGGAGATGATCTAATTGAATGAAGACTTCATGGGGGAAAAAAACAATCAAAATTATGTCATTATTATTTTGACAATAAAATTACATAAATGAGCTTTAATTTAAACCATATTAGGCTACATATGTTTTACATCTTGTATATTTATAAACACAATCTCGCAGAGCATGTCAAACCAATATTTCACGCACACATGCGCGCGCATGCATGCACACACACACACACACACGCACACACACACACACACACACACACACGCACGCACGCACGCACGCACGCACGCACACACACACACACACACACACACACACACACACACACACACACACACACACACACACACACACACACACACACACACACACACACTCACACGCTTGCGAAACAAATAAATCTCCAGAATCTCTTGAAACGGCGAGACGGCGAAGCAGCATGTGTAGATGTGTACTTTGTGTTTGTGCACGGATAATGTCCCACGAGTCAACTTTGCTCTGCTCTGATTGTCTTATCAACCCTGTTGTGAGTGGACAGATAGGGCAGTGACCTGTTTACCACTGGTTGGATATTAATTGGCCTGATAAGACCCACGGCGAGGGCTGACTCCCTGGGCAAACAGCCCGGCCCCAGATTATACTGCTGCTGGCGCATACATACCTACAGTACACACTGAACGGCCTTGTTTCCACACTAAGATTGGCGTTTATGCCCAAGGCCTTTGTTCAGATCCATTGATTTGTGCTGGCAGGAGGACTCTATAGGATCTACAAGCTCACAAGGCAGAATGTTAAATATTAAATATGTAGATCAGGCTAGAAGGGCCACAAATCCATGGTTTGTGTTTGTGATGATGATTAGTATTTCCTCATTCTGATAATCTAACTAATCAGAGGAAAAACGTATCCCCATTTGGTCCTTCCTTCTTTCCTTCCTATTTCTCTTCCATTTAGTTAGTTTCTGCAACCCCCCCCCCCCCCCCCTCCCTCCAAATGTTACCCAGTAAATATCAATAGCATCTGCATGATATTTACTGGTGTGGAGAAGATGAATGCCTCCTTCTAACCGCTTCAACCTCGCTACCTCTCAGAATATTATTCATGTAAACAACGTCTGCTTATTAATGGTAAAAGCTTTCCCTAATGATCCACACCTCACATGAGTCTGAAATATCAAGTCCGGGCATAAAGAGCAGCCATAGATCATCATAATAAATGATGGGAGACTGGCAGAGGGCTGGGGGAGGTGATCTGTCCCCATACTAATTCACTCTCCATTTCCCTACCTGATTCATGTGCTGTTTGGTGGCAATACATCAGTGCTAGATGATTCTCCCATTAACTGGCTACTTTTGCTTTCACTTTACTAGAGGAGGTACTTCGGCATTATAAGACATCTGTGTGCACGCGGCAGGGAGGGACACAACCGAATTACCCTCCCCAAAAAGAGCCCAACGACAAGGAAATGCACCACTTACTACCCTGGGTGCATGTTGAGAGAAGAAATCAGAATCAGACTCTAATTTTGCACGTCTCAAGTTGTTCTGTTCCCCGGAGGCAATTCTTCCAAGGAACATGAGTAATTTAAAAATCTAATCAAACGTGTTCAAAAGGAGCGGTATGTGTCTTTTAATGAGTGTTCTGATATCTGGCTGACATGATCGCTTCCCCGAGAGAATCCATCAAGGCCCTGTTGTCTTTGCCACGCTGGATGGTTCAGGGGGAAATTGGCTGTGGATTTGTTCCCGTCAAATGTTGAGTAATCAAAACTCAGCCTGCCGTAAATAAACAAATTCTCATCGCAATGAGGTGACATACTAAATAGGCTCACCACTCCTCTGCCCATAATGGGATGTCATTATTTCTTTATGGGTGCTGCACAATGATTGGCGATGATTATAATTCCGTAATGAATGAGACATATCTATGAAAAGCATTGCTAATGGCCTTTGATAAATATTTACCATATCCCCAAACATGTTAAGCCTGGCTATTACAGTTTGTTTTTATGTGTCAGTGTCTCACATGAAAATAGCAGAATTATATAGTATCAAAATCCTGCCATGCCGATAACTTGCTCCGCTTGTTGCTTATTGTGGAAACACATGGACACACTCACTCAGGTTTTTCATGAAATCATATAAGTCTCCAGAGAATGCTATCTAAGTCCACATAAAAAAATATCTTGAGACTTTTCATACGCCTGTAGGAGGTCAAGGCTTGGGTAAGTACTACTGCAAGTGCTATGGATGGACTAAGATGTCTGAAGAGGTGCATTTTCAGTTTGAGGCAGACGATTGGGAGTGTGATGCAGTTCTGACTGCAATGGGAAGTGTTCCATAGTTTCGGGGCCAGAAGGGAGAATAGTGTAGGGCGTGTGGAGCGTTGTACTGGCACTGTCCTGGCACACACACACACGCACACACGCACACACACACACACCACACACACACACACACACACACACACACACACACACACACACACACACACACACACACACACACACACACACACACACACACACACACACACACACACACACACACACACACACAGAGCATAATTTGCCATGCAAAGACACAGGTATGCTCCAATCCAGGAGAAAGTCAGGCGATGGACTCCTGCCAGATTCAGGGTGTAACTTATCACCGTCACCGTGTGACTTCAGTGCTCTATAAGCTCAACTATCTATAAACCAGGCTTTAGTTGGACCTGCTCTGCATGTATAATAGCCTCCAATGAACTCCTATGAAAATGGCGTCCGGAACAATGACCCAGGGTCAGGAATCAGACCGCAGCACATTAACGTCGTAGTAAGTGTGGGATATAGAACATTATCCACCACACGCAGGTGGATGTCTCCTCTGAGCCTCTTAACTCTGATTATTTGATTCACCAATTAGCTTTAGAGGCTATAGCTGGAGAGTCTAATGGATGGGTGACTTAAGCGCCACTAAAGCCATCTGTCTCAGTGGCGTTTCCATTAAGCTGATGCTGTTTAGAAGGAAAACAACCCCATATAGACACACACACACACACACACACACACACGCATGCGCCTGCACCCATGCATGCATGCATGCATGCATGCACACGCACACACATGCTCACAGCCACATATTAGCATTTTGATAAGCATGCAGAGATGCATGAGACTGTAGCAGCTATATAGCCATTCTGAGGTTATTCTAAGGTTATGGGTCTTTCTGAGTGCTTAAGTTGTGCATACCCGTGGAAATGTACTTGTTCACAAGTATGCATTGTTGTGAGACAGAGAGAACAGATGAGATCTTCCCCAGAGTCCTGCTAGTGGGTATACTTAAGTCAAAAGTGATTGTGTTTTAGACCAGCACTAAAATAGTCTTAACCCATAATAGGACTGAGGTCAGTTTTCTATGTCTCTAGGGCAGTGGTTTTCAACTGTTTTGAACCAACTTTCCATCATTTAGCAGAGGACCAGCTGGAACCCTCTCAAGGACCACTGGTTGTCCCCGGACCACTGGTTGAAAACCACTGCTCTAGGGTGTGATCGTGTGCACAAACCCGCCTGGCTGACAGCAGAGGGCAAACTGCTGGGCGAGTGCTGGTGCTTAGGCATGGTGGGCTCAGATTATGGAATGAAATCTGTACTGGCCATATGTGGAGCATGTCTTGAGTGTAGGTTTGATGAGTTCAGATAAAAAAAGACTTGCTGGCCGGCACCATATGTGCAGATCTACAGTAGGTGAAGATCCAGTCTCCTCCATGTATGGTTATCCAGGGTTAGATGGGGACAGTTGTTCTATACGGTATATATCTTCATATATGGAGATGGCCATATATGGTGGCATGATGTGTCACAACAAGGCATGATGCCATGAGGCAAGACCTTTTTTGGACGTGTTATGGGTCATCCATAATAAGAGTCTGAGTTCAGATCCATATATGGAGATATAAGGATCTGTCAAATCTTATCTATGCTGGTTAAAGCGCTTAGCTCTGAGAAACAACTTTACAAAGCAGCTGCTGTCTTATCTAGCATTTGATACCTTTACTGTTAAATACTGCTAAAGGGGTTTAATCCACTGTGTGTTGACAAGCACTACTACAGTACAGAGTCAACATTCTACCAGTGCAGGAATGAATCTACACAGAACCTCTTCCCGGAGCTAAGCTCATAGCCAGCATAGATAAGAGGTGATAAACAGAGCATGGGGACTCAATGATCTCATGTGATGTCATAAGACGTTATTACGCCTGTCTGGGATATACGAAATAAGGCATGGCCGATTTTCTGGCCAGGGAGTCATTTTTAATAAAAACAAGTGGTTGGGACAAATTCAGAACGCCCCTTATTTACACACCTCACATAAAACTCTTATTTACACACCTCACATAAGCTCATATTTCCTGCTGCAGGGTACTCCCACACTCCCTGGCATCCAGGGAGTGTGGATGTCCAAAGATTAGCTGTTCACAGACGGACACACAGACAGAAGGACAGGGTGCAAAACATAGTCTCTGCCATACCTGTGTCCTGGTGAAGCGTCTCTAGATGGTATGAAGACCATAGGGTTGGAGGTGGAGCTCGAAACCTGATACAGGAAAAAACACAATAACAAGCGTATTGAGTACCCAGTATCAATGAGCTTGCCTTATCAAGCATAGTGGCCCATGACATAATGTTTAAACAAGCAAGGTGATCAGGAAATAAATCTAACCACCCTGATAACTACTACTGCGTAAACAAGAATTCAGTAAGCCTCGTCCAACAGGCAAACATAATACGGTATGCTCATTTCTGGTCTGGAAATGTGGCTCTTCAAAATAAGAGCTCAACATAGATAAACACCAGAAGTATCAAACCACAAATTTTCAGTAAATGCTGATGGGAAAAGGAAGTTAACATTGTTCATTTCCAAAAGGTAATTTTCCTTCCACCTGTTAGGCTACCTGTCTTTCTATAATAGAATAATAGAAAATTCTCGATAGAGGGCTTGATAAGAAGCCTGATTGATAAGTCTGATCGATAAGGTGCTCGATATCAATAAAGATTAACAAGCTTCATCCGTAAACATAAACTGTTTTTATTCCATTGATCAAATGATATCACAGATGTCTCATGGGTGTAAATGAGACGACAATGCCAGTTTCCCACTTTTCCTGAATTATATCTATGGAGATAGATTGTACCACTGTGTTTTTTCAGAAGAAGTAAAGTAAAAAAAATGTTTGCATTCCAACTTGAATCCATCATATACAGTAAATGTATGTAATGCTCAAAGGTTCAAGGCAAGCAACCTAAAGTGAAGGGAAAGATGCTCTGAAATGGGCAAACTTAATAGAAGATTTCATAGACTATGCAGCTAGGGTCAAGCTTATCAAACAGATGCCATCATATGTAACATATTTGTGTTTTAGACCATGCGGTATCATGCACCAAAATGACAGCTATTCTCAACTTATAATTGGTGGAATTATAGACTGTCTACAGAAGTATTTGAATATTGATATAGTGGACTGGCTTGAGAGTCTATATTTGCATCTAAAGAAACCCTGATGGCCACATATCTGCCACTGGGAGGGCAGACAGCCCTACTGAGCAGAGAGGGATATCCCAG
>CM076966.1:16834558-16924558 GCA_039105355.1 Benthosema pterotum
GCAATTTTGTAATGCCTTTTCCTATATTATTCCATGAATAATATTGACGTAATGTATATCCCTACCCTTGCATGAAGCAAAATGAGCCAAATCGCTCAAGTGTAAATTGTATAGGCCAGTCAGCAATAACACATTGTATAAGAATTGCATTCCGATGCGATGCCACAATACAACATATCTCTGACATTAACAGTTGCATCTTTTCAGAACAAGTCTGATGATCCGATCATAAATCTCCTCCCTCGTATATGTCAACCCACACATTGTCCTCTAATGTATGAAGCATAATAGTTTTGTTGTTATTGCAAGTGTAGGTCACAGTTTACTATATGCACTTCTTTCAGTCAATCAGTCGTTTGGTCACACCTACAACGTACATACACTATATGGTCATGCATTGTCACATCACAGCTCCATATATGGTCACTGGATGGAATCTGCCGCAATGTTCCCGGTTCGAACCCCTGTTTCCCTGAAGTGTCCTTGAGCAATTGCTCGCTATGAGCAGGTTGGTGCCTTGCCTTCTGCTCCTCTGGGAATGTGGGGGGAACCGTGAACGTATTGCACAAAATGCACCATTTATGATTTTGACCTCAAATCTGGAGACTGGATCATCACATAGATCTGAACACAGTGTATGGAGCCGGCCAGCAACTCTACATCTGACCTCAAACCCTTAGATCTCCATAATATGGAGCTGACCTGTGCTGACGTTCCACATGTTCCACCTGTCCGTCTATCTTCTGACTGATTCCTGTCTATTCTGTGTTAAACCTATCTGTGTTACGGTGCTTGGGTCAAACCTATCTCCGCGTTGCGGTGCTTGGATTAAACCTATCTCTGTGTTACAGTGCCTGGGTTAAACCTTTCAGTGCAGAGAGGGTATTTATCTGATCCTCTGGTTCACCGAGTGTCTGCGTCTGCAAGCGCCGAGGGGACAGAGGGGACACAGGGGACAGGGGCAGTGAGAGTCTCTTAGGGTGGAGGGAGGGGGTAGGGCAGGGGTGTCAAACTCAGATACAGAGTGGGCCAAAATTTTAAACTGAACAAAGCCGCGGGCCAAGTTTGAACAACTAAGCTTTAAAGGGGAATTCCACCAATTTAAAAAAAAAAATCCTGAGAGGGTTCAAAGGGGTCTTAAAAAATCGTTAACATGGTGAAATATATCTTGGTGATGTCATCAGATGTATTTCACCATGTTAATGATTTTTTCAGACCTCCATTTTTAGGCAATACAGAATTGGGGGAACTTTTTTATCATGTCCACACAACATCTCACACAACATCAGGTATATTAATGACATATTAAAATGTTGAAAATGGGTAATTTGATAATGTCTCAAGGGCCAAATTGAAATTACACGGCGGGCCAAATTTGGCCCGCGGGCCAGAGTTTGACACCCATGGGGTAGGGGAACAGGTGGGCTACGTGCCATTCAGGAGGGTCACACGGCACAATACCTACGGCTCCCTTTGATGCTGATACCATCTTCTGTGTGTCTGCAGCAGCCGGCACAGCCCTGCTCCCCATTTCACTGCTCAGCGACTTTACATCCCCGTTGCCTCCGATGGTGCCTACCAAAATGCCTCCGGATCCAATAACGCAGTGCCACAGTAAGACAATTACCCGCTTTAATAACGGGCGTCATTACACACCCAGCGGATAGAATATGAAATAAGAATTCTTCCTGTGTGTGTGTGTGTGTGTGTGTGTGTGTGTGTGTGTGTGTGTGTGTGTGTGTGTGTGTGTGTGTGTGTGTGTGTGTGTGTGTGCGTGTGTGTGTGTGTGTGTGCGTGCGTGTGTGTGCGCACACGTGCGCGGGTGGGGCGCTGGAGGAGCATGGGATCTCATCTGCACCCCCGCTGATTACTGCAGGAAGTTTTTATGAGTTTAGTTTCATTAGATCCTTTATAGGTCTCCCTAATGATGATGTTCAGCTGAAGATAATGTTCTCAAAGAAATGTGAGTGATGGCTGTTTTCCGCAGTTTGTCATTACTCGTTTCTCCCACGTCATTCCGTGAAGTGCATCAAAAAAGCATTAGGTCTTATCTCAAAGCCATCACCGGTATTCACAGCCAAGTCAGTATACTGTAGATGGGGATTAACTTCGGGAATTGGCTTTTGGCCATTCATTTTTGTATTTAAAGTGGTCTGTTTGTGCTGATTCAAATATTAGGTATGGTTGAAAAATTAAAATAATTGATGAAACTCTATGAATTCTGTTGCTATAGGACAGGGGTTTTCAACAGGTAGTCCGGGGATCACCAGTGGTCCTTGAGAGGATTCCAGGTGGTCCCCAGGCTAAATGATGGAAAGTTGGTTAACCAGATGTAACTCTTTGAGAGCATAAAAATCATGTTTACACTCTCAAGAGTTAAAATATTCATCACCTGAATTATCCCAAGTCTACACAACTAGATAATGTAGAAGATTAATGGTCATTTTGATCTGTATGTTTGTTTTGTTTTGATCTGTATGTTTGTTCTGTTTTGTTTCTGAAATCCAGCCTGGAATTGTGGACAAAAGCAAAATAAATCTTTAGTTTTTGGGTTTGTGGGGCTAAAATGGCATCAAATGATGGTCCGTGGCTCAAATTCTGAGTAAATAGTGGGCCCTGGTATGAAAAAGGTTGAAAACCCCTGCTATAAGACGTAAAAGACGTAAAAAACAAGCTGTTCCTGAGAGCAATTTACATTAAATCTCTATATGATATGAAAGACTGATTGCTCAAACTAGATACTTTGTGGGGATGAAAAAAATACACAGCACACACAGCACCAAAACAACAAAAAAACATAGTTGTTGAATTTCATGTTATAACATGAAAAAACTGCAAAGGTGGCATTTTTTGACATGATCGGAGCACCTCTACCTAAAAACTAGTTACCAAAAGCCGAATTACAAGTTCCAACCCAGCAAGTATAACTAAGCCTTTCTGCAAACATCTTGCCTCGGTATGTTCACAACGGGTGATATTGGACCGGCTCCAGCCATAGCCTGCGAGGGACCATAATAGAAATGGGTGCGCGTGACATCCAGAGAATAGAGAAAAGGGCAAAGCGAGGAAGCTGATAAGTCATTCATGAGACATACATCATTAATGAGCATCATGATGGTGGAACAGAGACTGGGAAACACACAGCACCATCTGGACTACGATGACAGTTTGTCAAAACAAAACGGATAAATGAAATCTTGATTAGGTTTATTAGTAGGCCCAGATCTAATTTGCGCAGGCATTTATAGTCTTTCCCCCACGAGCCCTTCCGGCCCACGGCCACGATAAGCGGGCCGGGAGCAGGCTAAAGACATAGGGGCATCATGAGATAGCGAGGCTGAGGCGCGGTCGTAACGCTTACGATTATGTGCTTCTAACGGGTGATAGAGTAAAGATTTATTGGTCGCAGATTAGGCTTATGACGTCGGAATCATTTCTAACGGGGGGTCTTTTGCATCTCACACTGAGCCAAATAATTGTATTCATGCGCTTTCGCATTTGGAGCCCCGCTGATATACTGTAGCTAAACAAATAGATTTGTACTTGTCATTTTATGCTCATTATAATCTCTCCTGCCTGTACAGTAAGTGGGTGATGATTACACTGCCGTATGGCCAATGGTTTAGCGGTCATTGCATTGTATGCTGGTGGTGAACTAATGTAGACCTTGGAGGGTTACGCAAATGTAGTTTACACTTTAGGAGTTAAAGTAACACTATTATTACTGTATAAATATGTATTGTGAAACGCAGTGGGCCTTTACTAAGGAAGACAGGCACAACAACTGAGTGCTCTTGTGTGCTCTATTTTAGCATCCCCATAAGCAAAACAGGCATGGAACTCCATATTTGGACATGGTATAATCATGGATCGCCTAGGAAATGTAGATAAGTAACTTGTGCAAAAGTGGAAGCAAGCCCTTACTGTGAAAGCCAGTTCTGCCTGGCTTTCATAGTAAGGGCTCACTGTGTCTGTCTGTGTGTCACACACTATTTTTGGGTGTCAAAGGAATCCATATGACTCTATATTGGAATTTACTGTACGTACTGCGTTCGCTTCTCACGCAAGTAAGACTCTCAGACGTGCTTGTGCGTCTTACTTGCATGTACAGTATTTGTGCTCTCTCTCTATATACCACTAAGCGTCTTTGAGTACTTGCTAGCGCCAGCATATATTCCAGATATTACTATTATATCTGTGCATCATCATCTGGAGACTGGTGTCGAGTTATGTATCTTTTGTGGTTTCTTGGCTCTGTGATGATGCCACTGAGCCTGAGGTGATGGACAGAAGCCCAGGACTATATCTCTCTAGCAGAGTGAAGTGAGATCTCCTTACCTCCTCCATGCTGCAGAGACTGATGCAGCCAGAGGCTTATATCATCTACTGCTTGACCAGGTGCGCTTTCACCATTTGGCACTCAGCCTGAACATTAAAGTGAGCAGTAAAGGGAGAGAAGGGAGGGGGAGAGAGATGTCTCGCCATAATCATAATCATAGCTCAGTAAAACTCTACTCCCAGCTCACACACCCTCCCTGCCGACCCTTCCCTTCCCATAAGTCCAAACAGCTCTTCTTTTCTCTCTCTGATATGAGTGAAGCTGGCAATCTGACTGGAGAAGGCCGCGAGTCTCAACTCCGTCTGAAGAGTCCTTATCAAATTCCAAGAGTTTCTCTCCTCAGACTAATCTATACGGGCGCATTTCCCACTTTAATCTGCGTCTGTTGTATGAAGAGTTTCCCATCAGGGCTGCCATACATTTGAAGATTAATGAACCCAATTTGCAAGAGTGACCTTTTTGGCTGCTAAAGCACCACAGTGGCTAAGCCTCTTAATGCCTGCCTTTAAAAAAAACATCTCTTCAGATAAGAGCAGGAAGAATAGCCATATCAGAAGTTAGAAGGAGTCTGGACTAAAGTCCAGTTGGACTGGCTACTACATTAGGGCCTCATGGGGACACATTTCAAAGGGTCAAAGGAGAACGATGATCAGAGCATTCAACTGTAAAAATCTGAAGTTAGAAGAACTGTCAGTGACACGGTCATCTGCATCACCCTCTGACAACAACACATATCACAAATATTAAATGTGACACGTTTACTGAATGTAGCTTATATTGGTTGCTTTCTTGATTATTATCTTGAGTTCATGAGTGAACAGATTGACAGGAAAAAATATATCATGATATTTTGAGATTAGCTGATATGCTTGAGCATATGGAAGAACTAAAAATATATACATAAACAAAAACATACATTTTGAGCAGCTGGTGACTTTTTTCACTCTGACAGTAGACTGTCTATATGTGCTTGAAACGACACGGTAACCATCTATATCTATGTATAGTATTTGTTAAACGGTCTCCACCATGAATTTAAAATCTATTTATTATATTAAATCTATTTATTATAATTTATTATAGTAAATGTTGACCTTTAATACCACTTTACCCACTGAATCCCAAACAACCACTCGAATAATTTTCCTCCTCTCTCAGGATGATGTCTCAAGCCATTTCAGCTGCAGTACCACAAATGTCCACATCTCAGGTCAACCTCGCCCCCTGTCCTCCTCGGGCAGTGTCAGTTTCATAACCTCTGCTAATAGGCACACACGCACATGAACTGGACTGGGCGCTGCTAAAGAACATGCACGTGCATGTGCGTGCAGCACACGCATGCATATACAAACACACGCATGCACGCACGCACGCGCGCGCGCGCACACACACACACACACACACACACACACACACACACACACACACACACACACACACACACACACACACACACACACACACACACACTCACTTTGACTACAAATTTAAAATGATGCATTTCTAGTATTTTTTATAGTATCTGTATATTTACTAATTTATTGTTTGAGAGGAACCATACAGGAACCATACAGACACACCTGGTGTGTCAGAAAATCCCAGAATCAAAGATTTCTCAATGAAAGCCTGACCCTTTAACTTAAAGCAACAGACATATACTGAATGTACACACACGAAAGCGTGAGCGAACACAGCTCATAAATGAACGTTAAAATCGCTGCCGCGGGGCCTCTACAGTGGAGGCATACATAATATAATAGATTTATTTAATGATAGGGTCAGGTAGCAATACCGAGGTTGATACAGAAGCTATCCAACCAGCACAGGTTATGCTGTATATCAGCCCCAATAGTATGGTAATTTTTCGCCACACATCCAGGTTTTTGACTAATAATGACTTTTGTATGCCCCTATAAAAGCTATATGCCTATATATTACTGTATGTAAAACACACACATTATACCCTTTGCAATATTTTAAAAAGTATTCACTCTTGTTTATAGTTCAGGTTGTAAGCAATGTTCTATTTTCATTTACTCCGTTGAGAATAGGGAATCGTTTAAAACAACTGAACTTGCATTTACCATAAGAATGTGTTTTTCTGAGAAGTTATTAGATTTCTTCAAGCAACTGATGGCAGAGCAGCATTGTTATTCTAGAATGGTGCAAAGATTTTAAACAAGCGGCCAAACGGGGTCTCAAGTTGTTATTTTTCGACCACGGTCCCATGGGCCTTTCTCCCTCGCTCAGGAAAACACATCACTCAGGCTTTTAGAGGCATTGTAAGTGCATGGAAATATGATTTAGCTCTGGAGCATGCCTCTAATTCTTGGACTTTTCTTCACATGTGCTGCCATTTGTATTCGGTTACAATGGATTAAATGTGTTTTCAGGGGAACGCACACAGCAGAGGGAGGCCTCGCTCAGCTCCCTGTGATGAGACTAAAAGCTTACATTAGCAATCTGTCCTCTCTGATGGCAAAATTGTAGAATTAGCATGGTCTTGTGCATTGCGTGCAACGTCTTGATGTTGAGATTGAATTCACCTGACACAAATGGAATATAGACGACGGAGAGCCACCGCTGCTAGTACACTACAGTAGGAGAAAAATGTCTAGGCCCATTCTGTTCCATCCATTGACAACATATTGTATGGCCTTCCTTTTACACTATGTGTGTGTGTGTGTGTGTGTGTGTGTGTGTGTGTGTGTGTGTGTGTGTGTGTGTGTGTGTGTGTGTGTGTGTGTGTGTGTGTGTGTGTGTGTGTGTGTGTGTGTGTGTGTGTGTGTGTGTGCGAACGCATGCGCGCACGTACAAGCGCAGTGCGTGGATGCGTGTGCTCACACATAGACATATGAGCGGGTGTGTGCATGTGATGAGATACTGTCAGTCAGCATAATGGCAGTGTTATGTTATGTCATATTAAACTGTTGCTCATTCCAGAGACCACATCCTGACTGAGAAAATATTGCATTACACTGCTGCTAAGGTGTTTCTCTCTCCGTCTCTCTCTCTCTCTCTCTCTCTCTCTCTCTCTCTCTCTCTCTCTCTCTCTCTCTCTCTCTCTCTCTCTCTCATAATATGAGATATATTGTATATATATTATATACAGTATGATCCTGTTTCTTTCGTTATTACTTCTATTACTTCGTTATTATTATGTCTTCCTCTATCCCACTCGTTGTTCCTCTTCCTTTGTTCCTCAAACAAAGACTGTGATTTGTAATCTCTCTCCCCCCGAGATTCTGTGCAGTGGACTGTTGGAATATAGAAAATGTGTTGCATTCTCTCTCTATATATATACTGTATATACAGTATATATCCTGCAACATCCTCCTGAGTGTTGATTTAACTAAAGGGACCCTCACTTCAAACACATGTTGAGTATTAGCTCCTTACAACATGTGCAGTCCAGTGTGTTGATTGCATTGAGGAAGTAGCATAATGTTTTTGTTTTTTCTTTTCCTCTCTCTTTTTTTTCTTTCTTTCTTTCTTCTTTTTGTTTGGTCTTAACCAGACAAGAGCAGTCTGTTGAGAGCATGATCATTGGGCGAAGACATTAGTTACCCCCCCTCTCCATTCACACGGCATGCTTGCGGCTGCCGAAGCCGTTGCATAGCAACCTGCGTGGAGGAAGAAAGAAGTTTGGGGGGAAATGTATGTGCGTGTGGTCATTCTTGTTGAAAGCCAGGGACAGTGATGAGGTTTTCCAAGTCCTCCGAGTGGGAATGTACTAGAATCGACACTCCTGTTAGAGATAAAGATAATGCAAGAATCTCAGTAGTCAGTAGTTTTGAGTTGTTGTTTTTTTTCTTCTCACCTTCGTTCACAACAGCAGGCGACAAAAACACATGTCTGAATTCTTCTTTGTTTTTATTAGTGTATTTAGCATCTGTCTCCGGATAAGAAAAGCTCAAAACTAATTAATGCCTTCTGAGAATAGCGTGCAAAAATGTTCCCTTGTCCTCACAGTATGGGACGTGTTCACAGTGGGGATGGAGAGTGAGAGAGTGAAAGGAAATTTAATCGGAGACGGCAACAGGGGAAAAGGAGGAGGTGGGGGTGAGAGGAGTGTGTGACAGATGGAGGTATAGGAGAGGAAGGGAGGGGCTGGAAGAAAAGGAATCCAGTGAGGCCGGACAAGGTGCCTTGTGGACTACCCCCCCCACCCCTGTTTATATGCTGCTAAATTTTGGTGACAATTTCACAGTCCTCCTTTCAGCAGTGCATTGAAAAGGGGCAGATTCCTTCCTGGTTACTCACCCTCTACGCAGAAAGAAAGAAAGAGAGAGAGAAAGAGAGAGAGAGAGAGAGAGAGAGAGAGAGAGAGAGAGAGAAAGAGAGGGAGGCTATCATGGGAAAATCCGAACCTTTGGCATCCTCCGCCGGACACCTCGGCACGCCGGGCATTAGCCTCACAGCAAACAGCGGCCCCCGGATAATGTCTGTGAAATCTGTGTGTGCGTGCAGAGGTTCAGGGCGAGACCGCCGCAAGGATTTAGTCAAACAGGTTCTCCCATTCAGCGGGTCCTCGCTCCGCGGCGGCGGGCCTGTTTGCGCTCACGCTGCTCTTTCAGAACCCCGTCCAGTAACCGTCTCTCTCTCTCTGTGTCTCTCTGTTTGCATAGGAAGCATATAGAGTCGGATCCCGAATGCAGGCTGACCTTGCCAGATGTCAGGCCACAAAACCCTCTTCTCCTTAACCAGACAAGAGGCACCCAGAGACCACAGTGGCATGCCGCCATCCACGCCCAGCGAGGGAGTCAAGAAACCCACTACCAAGCACCAACAGTAAGAGGGAGGGAGAGGGGAAATGGTCAGGGCGAAAAAAAAGGCAAAAAAAGGCACATGAAGGATGTAGGGCTGGTCGGATAAAGCTACAGTAGCAGCACTCTGCCTATATGGCATAATTTGACTTGGATGGCAAAGATCCAGGGGTCTTTTACGATGCCTTTAAATATGCTTCAACGGCGTCCCGCCTCCTCGCGTTCCACGTCTCTGCTCGGAGCTGTGGACCTCTTTATGCTTTGTCCCAGGTGTCTTATTAAAGGGCCACCCTAACATGGACATGGCTACAGCCATACAGAGTTATGACAGTGTCGGATGGTGTAAGCTGAACCATTAGAATAACATTAGGGCCGAGCACAATGGCCGCCTAAGAAATTCAGTAGCTCGCCTTATACTTTATGAGTTGCCGAGTATGATATATGCGCGTACGCCCCTGCGTGCGCACACAGTGTACATGTGTGCGTGTGTGCACGCTTGCGTGGGCGTGTGTGCGTCACTCACTCATTCACCCACTAGAATCACCTTCTCTGCAGACTATGGATTTTTTGTTACAGTGCATAACCTCTGCTGAGAAGCAGAGAAGAGATGCATAAGAGATGTATGAGAGATGCCTAAGACTGATGCATGAGAGATGCCTAGGACTGATGCATGAGAGAGATGCATAAGAGATGCATGAAAGATTCATGAGACAGATGCATGAGAGGCAGATGATACAGTACATGTGTAGGCCAGTGGTGGTGTCCTTCCTCTCTGTCCTCTCTTTGCTTCATGATGTTGAGCCTGTTGCCACTGAAGACAGCCCTGAGCTGCATCTTCCCAGGCCGTGGGCAGCAAGTGTACCTTCAGGGTTCAACAGTAGTCCATTGGCTGACATGACCCATCCAGTGTTGACGCGTTTCTGCTGCAGAAGAGACGACAGTGGGAAGATGTGCTCTCTCCAGGACTGTGTGTGTGTGTGTGTGTGTGTGTGTGTGTGTGTGTGTGTGTGTGTGTGTGTGTGTGTGTGTGTGTGTGTGTGTGTGTGTGTGTGTGTGTGTGTGTGTGTGTGTGTGTGTCTGTGATCCTGTACCATCAGCTGATGCCTGGTATATGCCTCAGGCAGAGAAGGTGGAAGCAGTTTAGCTGCCCTCCTTGATGTGAGTATGTTTCTGCCATGGAGGAGTGTGCTGATGACACAGTGCACCTCCGCGTGGACTGAGAGTTCCCTTCCTCTCGCTGTGAGTTTTCCAATAACAGAAGCTGCTTTTGCAATGTGGCTGCTGAACTCAGCATTGAGTTACAGGCTGTCAGTGACGTTTGCAGCTTCTTGTCCCATCGTCCTGGTTTTAATCAGATATATGTTTTCTCATGCCATGAAAGCCCTTTGAATTGGGAAACAAGCAAACAAAACCAGAATTGAATTGTAATGATGGGTAGGCTGACGTCCGGTCCAGGAAGCGCCCAGGCCTCTCCTCCCCGATGACGCCCCCGTTCAGTGACGCACGTGAATTGCTTCACCGGAGTCATGCGTCACATTCCAGGAGGAAAAATGGGAAATATTGCTCAGCTCTGGCATTGCCTGGGGAGAAGCAATCATTTACTGTACCATTCTGCACGTATCAGTATAGGCCTACTTACCTGGAGTCGGCTGATCGCAACATTCAGCACCACGACTCACTTGGTTGTGCCTGTCGTTGATCACGCCTGCCAGAGACAGCGCACTGCTGCTATTTTAACAGTTTCTTGCCCAACTACTGCTGTAGTCTTTTCTCACCAAGTGAACAGAATGAACTTGCCTGCAGTGCGACTGGAAAAGATGCTTGTATGAGATGCTCAGCGGGAGACCGGATATATAATCATCCATAAACATTCAGATTATGACTGCCCTGCCAGGCTACATGGCATGCCGGCAGCCTGTAACTCAAATATGACTTGTACACAATTGCTTAATTCTAGTGTAACTCGAGAGTGCACTGCTCAATGGTAATAAGTTAAAAGGTATTACATTCATGGCAATGGCAGTGGCTCAGGGCTAGAGTCACTGGATGGTAACCGCAAGCTTGCCAGTTCGAACTTGCAAGGCCTCCCCCAGCGTTAGTGGTAATTGCTTGTGCGTAATGTGCTGGTCAGTACCTTGCATGGTTTCTTCCACCATTGGTGTGTAAATGGGTGAATGGAAATTACAATCTATGTAAAGTACATTGGATAAAGGCACTATGTATAAATGTACCATGTGTACACTAGGATTGGATTACAGTACATGATTGCTTCTATGCTGATGGGCTCCAATTGAAGACTGATATGAGGAGCCTGACTATGTGCACTGTGCACTGTAATGATGTTAGAGTGACATTTTTCTTTTTGGTGTGTAATTATTATGTGACTACAGTAGCCGCCCCATGCAGTCTGCAGTGGCATTTCAGTGAGTTGGAGTGCATCGACTGCTTTAAACATGGACGGCAGCAGGGAACCAGCCCCCCGCCCCTCCATGTACCCCCCCGTCTGGGGGGTGGAGGCACACCGTAACAGCAGCACATTAGTCCACTTCCTGTCATACCTATTCTGGAAGCTGCCTCCACCACAGTGTGTGTGTGTGTGTGTGTGTGTGTGTGTGTGTGTGTGTGTGTGTGTGTGTGTGTGTGTGTGTGTGTGTGTGTGTGTGTGTGTGGTGTGCGTGCGCATGTGTGCGCATGGGTGTTACAGACACTGAAGAACACAAGAGAAGTAGGCAGACAGACCGGACCGGGAGGAGGGGTGGGGGGTTAAGTGAGAAAAGAGAGAGCACTCAGTCTAGGGCATTAATAAGCATAGCTGTTGCCTTGCAAGTGCTTCCTTACATTTGCACAGCATGCACGCACGCACACACACACACCCACACACGCACACTTTGTGCATTGTGATGGTCGGCCCCTAGCCAGCATCTCCCTGAGGTGGAAACCAATGGATGTGTGTTGCAGCCTACGGCTGGCAGAGCGAGCATGGTGCCACTGTGGGACAGTCCATTATACACACCCCTCACTCTGCATCTCAATGGCTACAGCCAGTAGAGAGAGACAGAGAGAGAGAGCTTACAGAAGCGGTCAGACACTTCCACTAGGGGGGAATCAGATAGGAATGCACTCATCCACATGTCCAAGCTGTCTGCATGATTCATGATTCATGCTTGGACTAGCATAGATGTCTTCATCCCTTCCTCAATGTCCTTCTCTGTCAGTCATCTCATCACTAGCCCTGTGTAGTATGAGATGATCTCGAACGACTGTGCCTGAGCCGTATGAGCTATGAGATGTAGTCTGACGCTTGTCCTGTGTGAACTTGAAGCTGTCGGAAGGGCAAAGTTCCTGGTATCATTCGTCATAATATATGTGGTCCATAATGGACCGGGAAACACTATCCTCAGCCTTGGTCAGCGTGATTCTGCACGTGTGACATATAGATCTGTCTTGATTTTAGAGGAGGAAGGCGGTAAGTCCATGCAGGTTTCATAAAGCAATTAAGTGTGTGTGTGTGTGTGTGTGTGTGTGTGTGTGTGTGTGTGTGTGTGTGTGTGTGTGTGTGTGTGTGTGTGTGTGTGTGTGTGTGTGTGTGTGTGTGTGTGTGTGTGTGTGTGTGTGTGTGTGTGTGTGTGTGTGTGCATGCTTGAGCGAGCTAGCGAGTGACTGGTTGACTGAAGGAATGAATGAATGAAGGCTGACGCCTGACACAGGCTTGCTTAGTCCGTATTATTCAAGATTTCCATACAGTACATGCATCTCAATAGAACAGCTTGGCTACAGCAATTAAATTAAATGAGTGGAGGCCTCCCTCTGAGCTGAGGCGACCGACTGCTCCTGAGCAGGGCATATGAAACTACGCCCAGCCCTGAGTCTCACGCTCCTGATTGTCTCCACCAGGCCCAAGGCATGGGGAGAAATCCGTCCGTGTGTCCGTCTGTTCGTCTGTCCGTGTTTCCATCTATTTGTAACAGTTCATCTCTGACATCCGTTGACTAGATCACAGCCAAACTCTGCACACACAAGCACGCACACACTCACGCACGCAGGCACGCACACACACACACACACACACACACACACACACACACACACACACACACACACACACACACACACACACACACACACACACACACACACACACACACTCCCTGAAAGCCACTGCTGAACCTCTGCCCCAAAGTTTTCACATTGGTCTGTTATAGTGCCACCAGGAGGCTGACATACAGTATGTAAAACACATTTTCTAATATTACTCCTTCTGATCCAATGTATCCAAATGTAATGCATATTGTAACTACACATGATTTCCCTATAGTCATGTGATGCTTATATTACTGCTACATTTTTCCAAATATCACACACTGTATGCTCCTGGTGGAGACCTGTGCCACTTTTTCTAGTTAATTATGCGTAATACATTTACGAATAGAACATTTTCTATCCACAAACAACTCTTTATGTAAATAAAC
Organism: Benthosema pterotum; assembly: GCA_039105355.1. Lineage (NCBI taxonomy): Eukaryota > Metazoa > Chordata > Actinopteri > Myctophiformes > Myctophidae > Benthosema > Benthosema pterotum. The sequence continues at coordinate 16,848,133 of CM076966.1, forward strand.
AGAATAAATGTTAAACTAGATCAGCACTCGGTAGAGTGCATACTACACTAGTAGTCTATGGCCAGGGCTGGACTGGGACATTTTTTCAGGCCGGGCATTTTGTACTTAGACCAGGCCACCTCCCAGCTGCCCGGCGACGACACCTCCAGCCGCCCGGCAAAGCCGGGCGGCTGGAAAATTTTTGGGCTTTTGGTGGGTCAAAAACGCATAGATAGCAGCATTTTAGCATCTACAACAGACTATACTAACACATTAGGCTTATATAAGCCGCTTATATACCATCATTCGCCTACTACAATGTTGTGTAAATTATAATTATTATATTTCACGTCGTGGCCAGGTGGCCAGCAGGCCAGAAAGCCTTGCAGGCCACCGGGCAAATGCCCGCTATGCCCTATGGCCAGTCCGTGCTACACTAGTAGTCTATGGCCTTGTGGGCAGAGCTGGCGAATCAGAAACAAACACAATTCCTTGTTTATCGCCTACCTAATCTTTAAGGGCCATCAGTTTATTATGCTGAATTTCTCAATAATAATAATTATTAAGGGTCCATAACATAATTATTAAGGGTCCATAACTTTATCATTACGTAATCTCGAATTGCTCAATTGAAATACATTTTATGGTAAAGTCTCCGTCTAAGATTTCCTATTATTCTCAATCACCATTATGTCACGGTCCTACGACTTCCTCCTCTCCTTTGGCTGTTATATCCGTTTCCCCAAGCTCTCCTCATGCTCCTTTCACAGCTCCTCTCCAAGGGTGATGACGTCATTGAGATCTCAATTACGTCATCACTCAAACCGGCCAATAGAAGTGCCCGAGGAACGACTACCGCCAACCACGACGCACCATTCGCTCAACTTGCACCCGCTCTGTTCACACAAGTAATTAGACTTTGAATACAAATTCAAACTCTAATGTACCATTTATTCTGTCTATTTACATAATCACCCTTTTTCCCACCCAGTGTCAATTGTCTAATCATATAATCCTGAACACTACACTCCCTCTGCCAACATGAGAAGAGCAAGGGACTGAACTCATGCTTCCTTCAAGACACATGAGGAGTATATCCCTGAACGACACAGTGTGACAACCTTGCAGTGCCGGCCTGCTGCCCGATTTGCAAGGCTGCTGTGATTAGCAATCACTGGTTGGGGTATGTGGATACTTCCACCCAGCCGCCACAGAGAACGGAACAAAAATCTATTTTTTAGCATGGAGTATGGAGCCAGGCAGCGCAATGGTCGGAAAGTGGTGTAGGGCTTCACCTAGACCGTCTAGGTGAAGCCCTACACCACTTTCCGCCCCTTGCGCTGGCAGCAACCCACACAGTTACCTGGGGACCTTCCCCAGGGAGGCGACCGTGAATGCAAAGTGAAGATGTTCCCGACCCTGGGATCTGTACTCAGGAAGAGGTAACGTGAGGTGGATGAACTCCGAAAGAAATTATTCGGAAGAGATGCCCTGGCTGGCTAGGAGGAGGCAGTTTATAGACTAGACCAGGATTACTGCATGGTTTTTGAGGGGGTACCTATAGGAGACACAGGGGGAACACGCTAGCCTGGCTAAAGCCAGACCAAAAAAGCTGTTGGCAAAAAAAAAAAAAAATCCAAATCCTGTCAGCAGAACTGTGGTGGCCAATCAGGATTCAAATATATTTGCATATTGTGTGCTGAGTGGCCACCCCGATTTTCTGGAGTAGGAAGTGGGCGTAAAATTGAGCTATTCCGGTCCTGTCTGCCCGCAGGAAAGTTTGGCCAACCTAGCTGATAAGAACATGCAAACTCCACACAGAAAGGCCCTTTTGTCACCCCATGCAGGGGCTGTCCAAAGCCAGGATCGAACCAGGATCTTTTAGCTGTGAAGTGACAGCAAAACCTACTACTAATTTACCATTTCAGCGTTTGAAGTGTGTTTTAGACTTGCAAAGCCATTATATCCATGTTTTTTCAACTGTGTGGAGAGGTATAGAGATGGTCTTTATGGTCTACTATCAACTGCAGGGAAGATGCTACAGCCTTTTCCATGGCCAGTTCAGACTGTATTTCATTATTGATCCATAGGTTTCATCAGAGGTGTCCATTTGTACATTATAGACAGCTATTACCATCCATCAAAGCAGCCCTTGCCATTTAAAAGCCATTTAGCTCGTTTTATTGGTCCGTAGGATGAATTTTTCGCCCGGGGAGTCAGTTCGTGTTAAGCTAGATTAAATGTTTAGATAGATCATTTCAGAGGAGCACGGGCCAGCTAGGGTCTAAGGTGTTTTTTTTTTCAGTGACATTGCAACCAGCTCTATTTGGAAAACAACACTATGGTACTTGTACCCATTAATGATTTAGCAGGGGGCTGTTTATGTTTCTTATTCCCCTTGTGTGATATCACATCATAACTGCCAGAGCAATATGAGAAAACAATATAATTTAGAGAAACATTTTCCTCTGCCACATTTTTACATATTGAATCTATTTGAGGTCACATCACACATCTGTCTGTCTGTCTGTCTGTCTGTCTGTCTGTCTGTCTGTCTGTCTGTCTGTCTGTCTGTCTGTCTGTCTGTCTGTCTGTCTGTCTGTCTGTCTGTCTGTCCAGCCTAGCCTCTGGCGCTTCCCAATGGTCTCTGGTGACTTCAAGATGAAAACGTGGAATATTCAGGAGCCAAAGTGTGCGTTTAGCCCCTTGCTCTGAAAAATTGAGGGATTTTGATAGACACTAAGCACGCTCTACAGACAGGAGAGGCAAAAGAATTGGCTTTATTCTCATCCGTCATTTAACAGCTGTGGCCAATGGCTCATTCTACTCACTCAGAATGAAAAATCATCAGCCATGCTGCGTATAAGCATTAGACTCAGTGAGGGCGTGCGGTGTGGGTGGCTCTGTGGCACTAAATGCCATAAAATGTTATTAATTGGAATGATGGGAAATAGCTACATTACGAGGGGCTGAAGCGTGCGTTCACGCAGCCGCGCATGCAGCCACGCACACAGCCATGTGCGCGCGCACACCATATCACTTACTATTTTTACTATTGCCACTTGCATCCTGTTCGGCCGTTCATTAACATGCTGTAAAGGCAACGACATGCATTAAACATGACTCTTAAATTAACTTAATGAATGTGACCAAATTTGTGCCAGCTTGCTTTGATCTACATGAAGGATTTCCAATCACAATTATTCATAATTCCTTTAACAGTGCTGTGCGTGCGTGTACACTATGTGCGCGTGCTTGTGCGCGTGCTTGTGTGTGTGCACATGCGTGGTGAGAGCACAATATCAAAGGGAATTGAGAGCCACTGTTGCACTCACACTAGAGGGTGTCTGAGGGCAGTCCTGTTGTCAGCATGGTCCGTGGTGGAGACGTTCTTCTCCCCTATCGAGCTAGAACACGCCTGGCCAGAACTGGCAGCTACACAGCACTTTTTTTTTACCCTGCAGTCAGAGGAACACATCTGTTTAGTGAATAAGCCAGCCAAGCAGCAAGGCAGGTCCAACGGTTGTGTAAGAGCCAGGGAGGGAGCAGCAGTCCAATTTATTGAGAGTCAGGGAGGGTGAGTGATATGATCAGGTTGATGTTCCAAAGAGAGAACAGCAGGGTGAGTGGAGAGGCTAACTGAGAGTGTAATGGGGCAAACAGACCTGTAGGGATGGGGAAATGAAAAGCTAAACGATGATTCAGAGGATTCTGCAGCTGCCGTGGCCTCACCTTGTTGGGTATACATGTATGTGCACGTGCGTGCGTGCGCGTTTGTGCCTAAAGAGAGAGAGAGAGCTTCTATGAAAAACAGCCGGAGAGGAGAAAGGTGCATGAAAACCACAAAGACATCGCCACACCTTTTGATGTTTTGGGAAAAGCCCTGGGAGCTAAAATCAAATCATCAATCATCACTTTCTCTTGAGTCATTTCTGTGAGTCTGTGCAAGCTGAATAACATTGCCAGACAGTACACACATTGCACTGTGGCACATTGCATCTCTCAGTGGATGTCTTTCTACTATCTTAAGCTCAGCATAGACAAAACAGAGCCTTCTCCCAAAACACTTTCCCTGTGAGGTCTTGGCCCCTGCAGGAGCTTTTCCAATTCCATCAGCAATTAACACCCTGCTCTCAAGCTGCCAGAAGCAGGGTGTGGTTCTGGATAACCAGCTGCCCTGCAACACACACACACTGCAATGACCACACTTTACAGTTCTACAAGGTCCAGACCTTTCCTCACCAAGGAATCCCCAACAACTCTCTGTGCAGCTCTGCCCAGTGTTGCCAACCGCCAAAATCCAAAATGCACTAGAATGCGCTAGAGCAGTGGGTTTTCAACCATTTTCATATACCAGGGCCCACTGTTTATTCTGCATTTTAGCCACAGAGGACCACCATTTGATGTTGAGTTTAGTCTCCCGGCCTAATTGAGGAGAAATAACTGGCAAAATGTTGGTCAAAATAGGAATTCTTCTACATTTTCTAAATGCGTAGATTCCTGAAAAATAGGTAATTCAGATGGTTAAATATGATTTAACTCTTGAGAGTGTTCTCTCAAGAGTTACAGATCTATAAGGGTCCATTTGGTTACCAATGGTCCTTTCTAGGAAGGAAAGAGGACTCTATCATAGGAGGAAAAATGGTGAAAAACGAGGGTTTTATCTCTGGCGCCTGTCAACCAATTTCGCCCCAACTCAACAGCAAAAAAGCACCAGATTTTTTTTCACTAATTTTGGTGCTAGGGGGGTCTGGAAAAGAGCTAAATATAGCGACAAATCATGATATAGTTCATGATATCAACCAGCACTCCCTACTATACGATATATCTGCCTGCCGCTTTCTTCCTTCCAGTGTCTTTATCTGACTTAAGCTTGATGAAACAAAATAATTCAAATGAAAACATTCAAATAAATTTGTTCAAACTGACTGATTAATCAAACCGATGCAGACCAGTCTAAAAACAGCAAAAAATCGGCTGATACCAATTACTTTCCCATCACTAAAAGGTAATCCAAAAGTAATCAAACCAAACAAAGGGGATTTTGGATCTACAGAGGCAGGCTAAAGGCTAAAAGCTAGATTCAGAGGATGTTCAAAAAATAAATAAATATAATATATAAAATGTAACCCATGGAAATGGAATGAATGTATAATTCATGCATGTATTAACCTCAATAAATCCTCTCTGAAGTGTGAAACTCACACACACTCAGGGGAACATGTGTGTGTGCGAATGCACGTGCATACTACGTACTCACACGCACACGCATGCACACACACACGCACTCTAAAATTGAAGCACAGTCTAGACCTGCAAGTTCAGGTTCCAATTACAACCATCGCCCTCTGGAATATCCATGTAAAGTCTAGGAGAAACATTTAGACAAAAGGGCAAAAGGGAGTGAGATTTGGATTTTGGAGATTATGTATTTACAATACATCATAAATAATAAGGTAGCCCCTAGCAAGAAACGCCAGTTATTCCCAGCAGCTCCATCTCAACAGCGATTGCTGTGCCAAGTTCAATGCCTTCCTGACAAAACGCAGCATGTTGCTGTACTTGATCAAGCAACAGGGGCGGACTGGCCATAGGGAGTACCGGGAGCTCTCCCGGTGGGCCGCGACCATAGGGGGCCACTAGGGGGCACTAAAAAATAATAAGGTATAGCAGGGGTTTTCAACCAGTGGTCCGGGGACCACCAGTGGTCCCCAGCTAAGTTGGTTAAGCAGATGTAACTCTTGAGAACGTAAAAATGAAACCAAATGGACCCTTGCGGGTCCATTTGGTTTCATTTTTACACTCTCAAGAGTTAGAAAATATTTAACTCTTAAGTAGCCCATAAGTCAACACAACTAGAAGATGAATGGTCATTTTGGTAGACAAAAGCAAAAGAAATCTTTAGGTTTTGTGTGTCTGTGGGGCTAAACTGTCCTCAAATGGTGGTCCGTGGCTCAAATTCTCAATAAATGGTGGGCCCTGGTATGAAAAAGGTTGAAAACCCCTGAGGTATAGTATTGTACCTGAATCAGTGAGTGACACATAAACCCTGTTCTATCTTGGATCCTTTTGCCAACATCATTCTTGTGAGAGCAGCAAAGGGTTGTGTGTTGGTTTGTACCATTATTTTTAAGTGAACAAGCAGTCACGAAGTGACTTGTTCACTTAATTGATATTGCTGCTTTTCTCCTTCTTCTTTTTCCGCCAGAAATAGCTGTTCTGGCTGAACCGTGCAGTCGGTTTTCGCGAAAATTGGTAATCTGGTAGAGGGTGATGCCAAACGGTGATGATGCGAAGCCTGTGACCACTGGTCAAATGGTGGCGCTATAGCACTCAACTGAAATTGCAAACTTTAAACACTTATAACTCATGAACTGCTCGACTCTCAGAAATGTAACTTATATTCACTTATGCGTCTGCTTATGCCGAACAACTTTTGTAGTCTGACTTTTGACCTCTGACCTTTAGATGAAACGCCATCTTGAATTATATGTAAAACAGTTAAAATGTCTCTTCTCCTACAATCTTTGATCAAAATGCATAACAATGACCTACACATGAACTTTGGAGCCATACAAACATGGGATGGGTGTGAATCATGTTTTTAGTGAAAAAAATGATGTTTTTACGAGCCAATGAAAATTGCTCGTTTGTGAAAATGATTCTAATGCCCCTAATCTACACATGCAGCGTAATCTGCTTCTGATATTTTACAGTTTTGTAGAGGGGGATGCCAAATAGCAGCAAAACCAGTCTTACTCCAATTGCTCAAATGGGGGCGCTATAACAATTCTTTGAAACTGAAACATTTGAATAACCACAACTCGGGCCTCGTTTGGCCAAAAATCATGGGACTTGTTTCTACATGTTCCTTGATTCATGTGGAACGCATCTGTAACTTTGACCGGTAAGCTCCACCCCCAGAGTGTCTGCCATTTTAAGCAGTTTGAAAAGTGCTCATGCCTGATTTTCTGCCTGGATTTTTGATCAATTTGCATGACACCTGCTACATGAGAACTTTGGCCCCATCCGGACAAAAGTTCCGAAGCAAATTTGTTTTCATCAAAAAATGACATTTTTATAAGCCAATGAAAATTGCTGCTTTGTGAAGAGTCTTGTAACCCAGCCAACCGCTTACCTCTGACAAACATGGCAACCCGCTTACCTTCCACCAACCTGGCAATCCACTCACACATATGACAGTTCTCACTCACTCCACTCCCATCTTCACCCTCTGTGGCAAGATGGCCGAAATGTTTGATACATGTGCAGCAGCTCCTCTCTTCTCCACAACAACTCCTTTGTACTAGACTTTACTCCACTCAGCGGTGAGTTAGTTGGCTTGGTATCATTAGTTTGATCATTGGTTCACTTATTTGATTATTTGATGTATTTGATTTTGAGTTATTTACAATTGTTTTGAGTTATGTTTGATTTCATTATGTGGTTTTGAATTGGCATTTTTGTTTGAAAAGATACTTTTAGGTAAATCATTTTGTTTACATGATTGGTCAAGCTAAAAGTTGGTTTTAAGTTAAGAGAAATGAATTCATGAATTGATTCAAAGATATTTAAGATGACTAAAACATTAAGTAGGGCTACTAAAGATTAAAAGCATGCTAATATGGAAACAATTTAAATTAATGAAAATGGATGAAAATGATCCATGAGTGAAATGACTTGATCTTGATCACATCAAGTCATTTCGTCATGATATTTGATTTAATTTATGTTTTATATTGCTTTGTTTGTACAACAATGGGAACTGATGTAGACACCTGGCCCTCCAGGCCAGGGTTTTTTTTTTGTGTGCCCAGAACACCTTGGACCCAACATTGGATGGTTCTGGAACCGGCTGGTTCCAGACCTGGCGAGCCGACCCAGGAACCCCACCTCAGACCCACTCAGTCTTTGTATGTAGTTCATGGTTCTCCATCAAGGAGAAAGAGACTTGACTCACAGAGACTAAAACCTTGACTGGACTTAAAGGGCCCCCCATTCTTCTTTTTTTATTTTCTACACCCAAATGTACTGTGCTTCAATACAAACAAGGTCAATAATAATTTTGTGTTTAAAACTTTAATACTGCTTTTGTGTCTCATTGGTTTCACCCCATTCTATTGAGCTCCTTTGCCGAATCTAGTTACTTCTGGTTGTACGCAGTCATTAATGGTTATTTTTACAATTCAGTCAATTATTCAATTATTAATTAATTACTTCAGTTATCCATTGCGCCACTAGCTACAGTCTTCTTCTGCTTGTTTCTCTCTGGCAACACTGGAGCAAGTATATTGTGCCAGATTGTGTGAGAGCAATAAGCATGTGGAACTTATGGAAGCATGTGAAATATGGTCTTCTGCAAGGCGAGTTTTCCATTTTTATATGGCTTATTGTGCATATAGTGCTGTTTGCATATTGTCAGACGGTTTGGTGGTCTTGCATGTATCTGTGATGTGATGATGTGTTACGAGCATGTCAATGTGCAAAGTTCGAATACTTGGTACCAAGATATAAAAGCTCCCATCATGTGATGAATGAGTGGCAAGTGTACACCCACATAGGATATATATATATATATATATATATATATATATATATATATATATATATATATATATATATATATATATATATAGTGGTGTCTCACTGGGGATCCAGAGCCATAACTGTGTTTCCAGGGTAACAGGTCAAACAGGAACAGCACGGCCTGCCCACGGACGTGTCATAGAGGGAGTGTATGTTCCCAAGTCACTCCTCCGCCAGCTGCGCCTAATACAGCCGACTCCCGCTCGTTACCAATCAGCAGCAGCTGGGCACTATATAAAGCCCACACAAACAGTGCAGCAGTATAGACTGGTTCACCTCAAACCCTGACAGGCGGCGTGTTTGTTTCTTGGCTCTGGACGGTAAGCTGAACACACTCTCGCTATTAGATAGGTGTACTTTTAAAGACATTGTAAACTGGATGTTAACACTTCTCTGTGCTCCAACCTAATAGGCAACTACGAGTGGGGTTGGAAACACGAACAGGAGCTTGTGTCCCCCGTAACCTGTGCCCGGAGAAAAACCCTTTGTTTACATTGGACGTACCTGGAGCTGGATTGATGCAAGGACAAGAGGAAGCCTGAATCTCCAAGCCACCCAAGGTCGTAAGAAAAGACTATTTTTTTTTTTTTACCACTTAATGGAATTAAAGCGGCACTGCCTAGAAGTCGCTAAGGATAAAGATTTTGTTTGAAGACACAAGTTGACGTTAACTGAAGAGGATATTTTTTGTTTCACGTCGTGAAAGAACTTTATTTGTCCCTTTATTCTGCCACTGAGTTTGTAGATCAGCCCAACCCCCCGCCGTGTAATTGAGTATAAATACTTACTTGAGCACTTACCTGACGGCCGAACCCACGGGGTCCCTACGAGGTGCTCTTTCGTCCCTAACTAAAAAGTATTTTCACTCTAATTACTTACCTCCGAAGAAAGTACTTTACTCTAATTACTTGCCCTGTAAAGTACTTTTACTCTAATTATTTTCTGCCTAAAGAAAGTACTTGTACTCCAATTACATAGCCTGCAAAGTACTTTTACTCTAATTATTTTCCGCCTAAAGAAAGTACTTGTACTCCAATTACATAGCCTGTAAAGTACTTTTACCCAGATTACTTACCTCCTGAAAGTATTTTTACTCTAAATACTCAAACCTGTAATTTGAGCGCCCTGCTTTCAAAACCACCCCCTGGAGGACCCCAACCTATGCTAATACTTACCGGACATCTGAAAGAGACCATACTTACCTTTCCATACCGCCTCCACCCCCCGAACCCTAGAAGAAAAGAGATCAGTTGGTTGACAGCCCAGACAGGAGCCTGAGGCCCCAACTACTACTCCACCTCTCATGTAGACTCACCTAACTTTGTTCTCTCGCCCCCTGCAGTACGAAGACTTCTGGAACCCCCTACACTTCTTGATTGAACTGTTAACCATCCTTGGCTGCTGATTGAAAACTGGCAATTTATTTACGTTTTTTGTTAATAAACCAAAGGGGCGCCACCGTGCGTCCACACACTGGTACTGTCTCTGTCCTCGATTTGTCTCAGACCTCCCACAATATATATATATATATATATATATATATATATATATATATATGAAAATTGCTCGCTTGTATCTTTTTGACTGTCCCTATTCGGCCAAGTTGTCACTAGTGACAGTTCACAGCTCGGCTCACCACTCACTCAGAGCTCACCAATCATTCACTCCGTCACACCAGGTTGCAATCACACACACCACACCCCCAGTATAAAGCCAGTACTCTGTCTCAGTCAGTGAGGTGCACATCACTGGCTGGGGACAGGTCTGTATGCTCTCCTTCTCTCAAACATTTTCCCAAACATTGCAATATAAAGCATTATACTAACACAGATTAACATCCTTTTAGACCTACATACAAACCCCACAGGTGAGCGTACTGAGCATGAATGAGCTGTGAATCTGAACAGAATTGGTGAGTTTTGTTTTGGAAACATTTGTTTGATCCGTTTTGTTTGGATTTGATGGTATAATATTGACATTATTTGTGAATACTGATTTTTGTTATTTGAACTTGTAGATCAGTTAGTTGTTTTATTGTAGATGTTTAATTTGGCCTTGTTGTGTTCAGGTTTTTCCAGTTAACTCTTCGACCGTCTGATCATGGTGACGATGAAAGTGAAGACAATGGCAAGCTAACCCAAAACAAACCTACTGTTCTGTTTCTGTCCTAACCTGACGGTAGGACCCTCCATGTCCAAACACACACTCTGACTACTGACTACACACACACTGACTCTCAATGACACTGATCCCGGATGAACTTTGGACAATTGACTAAACACTGACTTGGGTCGAATCTATGTTGGTTTAATTTAATTAATTTGCATTTGTTTATTTGGTTTTTGGTTTTCATTTTCTTTTCATTAATTCAATAATAATTTAATTAAGCATAATTTACAGTGTCCCGTGTTCTTTATGGTTCATTATAATTTCCTTCTAAAAACTACCTACTTCTGTCGCAGTACTGGTCCAAAAACATATTCTCACAAACTATACTCAACAAAAATATAAACGCAACACTTTTGTTTTTGCTCTCATTTTTCAGGCAATGGACTTAAAGACCTAAAATTCATTCCAGATATACAATATAGCCATTTCTCTCAAACACTGTTCACAAATCTGCCTAAATGTGTGATATTGAGCACTTCTGCCTTGTTAAGATAATCCATCCCACCTCACAGGTGTGCCACATCAAGATGTAGATGTGACATCATGGTTAGTGCACAGGTGTACCTTAGACTGTCCACAACAAAAGGCCACCGTTAAATGTGCAATTTTTCTTTGCCTTATTGGGGGTATGGGACTCCGAACCAGTCAGTATCTGGTGTGACCACCATTTGCCTCATGCAGTGCAACACATCTTCTTCGCATAGAGTTTATCAGATTGTCAATTGTGGCCGGTGGAATGTTGGTCCACTCCTCTTCAATGGCAATGTGAAGTTGCTGGATATTAGTGGGAACTGGTACACACTGTAAAAATGGTAATAACACATTATTACCACAGTATTACCATTTCGACTCGATCATGGCCAAATAGTGACAACCACCATTACCATTACATTGAGTTTTACCCTGGGTTACATATGGCTTATTGTGCTTGTCATACTGCCATACTGTTAACAACAATGAAGGAAATTATTCAGTCTGGATAGTTCAGTCAGTAGAGCGCCAGACTTCGGAACAGAATGTTGTGGTTTCAAGTCTGGCGACTGACAATCCAAAGCGCGAGTCTGTCAATTAGCTGATGTATTTCTCAAGTTCAGGCTCCCATGTTACTGTGGCTTGCGCGTATTGTTCTGACTCCTTATTGCTGCTTGCTTGTTCACGTCTTATTGCTGCTTGCAGCATTATTTTTGATTCTTTTGTTTTGTTTGTGTGTGTACTGACAGAGCGGGGTTACCTGCACGCTGTTCGTGGTGGGCCGGTCTAGGCCAAATTCGTCGAAAAAATGGGCCGGTCTGAGCCAAATTCCCGCATAAAATGACCAGGCCGAAATTTCGTCCCAGTCCAGCCCTGTCAAGCAATTAGCATAGAACAGTGATTTTCAAACAGTCCACGGCCGGCCGACAGGTGGAAAAACAATGATTTCATTGTCACTTCTGTATTGACTTTTGGAGTTTGTAGACTTTTGAAAATCACGTGTCCAAAATCAATTTTAATATTGATTTTTTTTGCGACATAGAAGTATTTCATTATTTAATATTGCACACCCACGTGCAAACCCTTAAGATCCAGGCTATTTGATTAGTCCCAACTGCCATTTTCCATGTTCAAATCAATAAATCCTCCAATTTCCTCTAATTCTCTCAGTTGGATGGCGCAGACACAAATAGATATGTGGAGACACTTCTGCAGCAAATAGTTTGATGCGCTGTACTGTGTGGAGCCATGATCCATTCATATTATCTCATGCTGTGTTTATTTTGTTTTTTTCTTATTTGTTCCTTCCTGAGCGATCAATCACAACGTGGTGCCATTCACAGAACATCACTTTTCACATTTCCTGTTAGGTGTTACTCTATATGAACCTTCCTTTCCCCATTCAGTGATTTATCAATCATAAGCCTCTCTGTGCTATCACTGATTAACAGTCTGCCCCTGCACCCTTCCCAGTACCACAGAGACGTTGCTGCCCAGCAACACCTACTGAGTCCAGGGGCGGATGTAGGCATGGGTATGGGGGGGCAATGCCCCCCTAAATGCCCTGACTGCCCCACCAAACATGACGGCATGGAAACAACCCAGATTTCAAATATATTTCAAATTACAGTGCTTATAATTAAAATGATTTAAAACTAACTAACTACAATTGTTGTATCACTAAACCAACAGCATTTCATCATTGAAAACATCACATCACGTGTCTGTTGCAACTTATTGATGCTTACTTGCCTAATAAAAGTCCTGTAACTGAAAATGGTATGGGCTGTGGCTTCGATGGTATGTGTGGCGATGAAGCCACAGCCGCAGCCGCAGCATTTTATCCTGCCCCCCCCAATTGGGAAATGTTACATCCGTCCCTGACTGAGTCTCAGCTGCCCAGTGTCACAGAAACCCTGTCCGCCATCTCTCTTGACACGCAGACGTTCCTGCCAACACCCTGCATCATCTGTCTAGTCTGTCTGCTTGTTAAACTACCAGCTATGTCATCTCTGTCTGGTGTTTGTACTGTATGTGTCTTCATGACTTTCTGTTTGCTTTAGTGATGCACCGAAATGCCTAAACATGCATATTTGGCCAATCCAAGACGAAGATAATATATCAGAGAATAGTTTATGCAATTAATGCATTCAAAATGATGTCCAGTTCAGTCCAGTCCAGTCCAGTGCAATGTTCCTGTCCTGCCCTGTCCCAGCCAGTCCAGTGCTGATATCTTGTCCAGCCTGCCCTGTCTAGTCTTGTTTAATGCTGTTCTTCTGCCCATTGTCCATTTTTGTTTGCTTCTGTGTAGCCTCCAAGCCTGTGGTTCCAGTCTCCAGAGCTTTTTTTCTGCATCATGTCACTGGTGAATTAAAGCTTGATTTATCCCCTGAATATTGCTTACTTTGTCGTATGTGTTTAACACTGCTTGCCCAACAAAATTACAGAAATAATAGCCATTATATTACAATGAGCAATGGTGTAGTCTAGTGTAAACGGCCTGGATGGCAGTATACAGTAGCCCATATTCATGCCATATTATTTTGAGCCTGTTACATATTTATGAGGTTTTGTTCATCTGTCCATCCTTGAGACGGCTTATCAGTCCCCCTGTGTACTCAGAGGGTCAGAGACCTTATACTGTAGCTGGCTAGACCCCTGAAGGTTGTGCCCTTAAGACCCATAACATGATGACTGATTTCCATAGTTAGATAGCATTTATCAACCTCACCGTCTGTCTATGATCAGTGTGTGTGTGTGTGTGTGTGTGTGTGTGTGTGTGTGCATGCGCGTGTGCATACATGTTTGTGCATCTGTACAAACAAATACATATTGTATATTCAAACACGTGCGCGCACACACACACACACACACACACACACACACACACACACACACACACACACACACACACACACACACGCACACACACACACACACACACACACACACACACACACACAAATCTATATTTTGTACTGTACAGCTGGCTGCTTTGTATGCTCAAGAGATCCCCACTAGGCTGCATGTATTGAGCTACTGTATATAGAAAACAAGAAAATGCGAGCAGGAAGTTGTGAATAATACATGCATTATATGTGCCACTGAATTATGTCTTGACACAGTTTAGGGTCTCATTTTCTAAGCATAACGCCAAAGGCTGTATACGCCTAAATGTGTTGTAGCTAATGGTAATGGGTGTGTGTGTGTGTCTGTGTGTGTGCGTGTGTATCCGTGCGTGTGAGTGTGTGTGTGACACAGAACAACATGACACAGGTGTCAGAATCAGGACGGATGTTCTCTCTCCTGCCATAGATCCTAGTTGTGTTCGCCAGTTGATTTACTTGTGATGTGGTGGTGGTGGCGTGGAGTTTTGATTTAAGCAGTCACACGTGGCCCGAGTTCAAACTAATCAGACTCTGAGCTGGGCTGGAACTGTACACCTGTTGACGCACACAGGACACATCAGTCACCCTCACACAAGCACACACCAGAGAGAGATAGAGCCACTGCGCTGACGGCACGTCCATCTGCTCTGGCTTTGTAACATCTTGCCCACTCTCAGAAACAAATGTGTTTGAACATGTTCTCGACTGTGTCCCTGTGTTGGAGGATCCGCAGGAAAAGCCACAGAGGTGGCTGCTGGCGGTAACGGCTTGTGACACATATGACTACTGTCATTAACCATGTCTAATGGCCCCTTTCCACCGCATAGTCCCAACCCAGCACGCCACGGCTCTGCCCTCATTTGTTGTCTTTTCATTAGATCCCGACCATCACGAATGTGTAATGCTCAGTGGCGGAACGTAACCAAGTACTTCGTTTGCAATACTGACGTAAATGTACGGGTATTTCATAGTTCCAGTGCATTTACTGCACTGGAAATGTTATGGAGATTTCACTATTATTTAAAACTGAATTTCGAATTCCAGACTTTAACTTGTAACCCAGTATATTATTTTCTATATTACAGTATTGACATAATTAAGTAAAAATCATTGGAATGCTCCTCAATTCTGATGGAACAGTTAAAATCACACCTCACTGGCAACACACAGAAAGAAATGCACCCATGGATAGACGTGAACAACTGAACTGATGTTACTGTTTTAAGTTTGTATAATTGTAACAATGTCTCCTGTGTAGAGCATATAACTGCTGGTGTTGGAAATCATTGCCAAAAGACCCGTGTCCTTGTCCATTTCTGTACATAATCCTTGCATTTGTAAATACTAGAGCGGTGCCTGTTGTGGGCATAATATGGCCTACTTGGAACGATGCAAAATGCATTCCCCATCTAGTTATTCTTGCCTTTGTCAGGCATACGCGAATGTGGAGACTATGCAGATATCCGAACATTATTGTGTGTCTCTCAATTTATGCATAATAGTTGGTCTGACCGGCTCAATGCCGGGCACTGCAGTCCCTTTGGTGGTGTGAAACATGTGGTGCCGGATTTTAAGTCTGTGGGGCGAACGCTAATACTGGAGGGATGGATTACAGATGTACAGAGATATTTAATAACATGGAGCAGGAGGGGTTATTCAATTTGCTATTGTTATGAATAAACTGTCACTATGATGCAATAATTCAACATTTTCTTGCAGTAGGCTCTGACTGTGTGTGTGTGGTGTGTGTGTGTGTGTGTGTGTGTGTGTGTGTGTGTGTGTGTGTGTGTGTGTGTGTGTGTGTGTGTGTGTGTGTTAGATGTTATGAGAAAATAAAATTATTAATCAATACTGGGTAGAGGTCACCCAAGGACAGTTCAAGGTCATCACTAAAGGACGGCAATGACCTGGGTGGGGCAACTTGGGGCACCAGTTGCAAATGGAAACAAAAGCTAAAATGTGTTTTTGTGTGTGTTTAATTTGTTGTGATGTACCTGCTCTCTCCTGAGATATTATGCAAATGTTGTTTGCATAATATGTTAAAACACACACACACACACACACACACACACACACACACACACACACACACACACACACACACACACACACACACACACACACACACACACACACACACAGACAGACCATCTGCCTGCAGCTACAGGGCTAAAGCCCCCAATAGCCTCTGTCCTCATTTCATCAGGGACATCAGCTGATCAGCTGGTCAGTCGTCCAACCAGACGGCCTGCCTGCTACTACACCAAAGACAAAGTTGTCTCAAGAGGTGTTACATGCCTGCAGCAATTCATTTGCTTGTCACCTACAAACGATCATCACAATGGTAATATCACAAGCTGTCAGCTAGTTAGTCACATCACATGACATCAGGTGACATTATCAGGGATGGAAATCCCTATATGGCAGTGGCTTTGAACCTTTTTGATCCCAGGGACCACTATTTCAGATGATGAATATTTTAACTGTTGAGAGTTTTTTACGCTCTCAAAGAGTTACATCTGGTTAACCAACTATCCATCATTTAGCCTGCAGATGACCTTGAATCCTCTCAGGGACCACTGGTGACTGGTGGTCCCTGGACCCTGGTCCCTACATGGGGTTTCTGGGATTTTGGAATGGCCATCATATCCCTGAAGTCATCGATATTGACCAGCAACTTCACACCTTACGTCGTACCTGTAGATCTCCACCTGACCTGTTCTGACATTACGTATGTTGATCCTTCCCATCCATCCTACTTACTTTCAACTTGCGCTCACCCACATGTAGGCCATGGCCTACTTGTGCGCAACACACAAGTTTGCACTCTACCGAGTCTACCTTTGAAAAGGTGTTTTCCTTTTAACTATTTAAACTCTATGCAGTCCCATCCCAAATGTATTATGTATTAGTGCAGCCACGTCCAGCAGCCGGCGAAAAAGTTCTCAACCAGAAAATTAAACCCCTGATCCCCTGAACACTCACACTAGCTGCACCCACTGCCACCCTCAGATCTCCATACAGAATATAGAGCCATGTTCTGACATCCCATATGTTGATCTGACTTCAACAAACCCTATACACTCATGGCATGGTCCATATATGGCAGTACAGAATTCATTCATATTTTGATCTAACCCCCATGCCAAAGCGTCAGCAGTCCGCTGTTACCCAATGCTGATGCATCCACGGGGGCGAAAAGCAAGGGCAAGAAGTGACCTGGTGTCTTCCTGCCTTCAGGCGTTTATTGGGATTCCTGTTCTCTATTCTTACATGACTATTCTGACTATTCTACGTAAGCAGAGGAGATGATACATCTTGCATCATAAGCGTCAGAGACTTAAAAGCATATAATGGTGTCAACTGCATCGGTATGCTGCCTACAGTATCTGCTTACACAGTTGAGAGTGAATCATCCGGGTCAAGCATGCTGATTCTAGTCCTGTGCAATTTAATAAGATTTCGCCCCCTTGCGAAAAAATCACTTCAACAATTTTTAAATTAAGGTCAGATCACAGTAAGTGTTACTTGCTGGTGAAGTGAGAAGCTAAATGCAGGACAGCCAAGCAAGCTGGAGTTAAAAAGGGTGTTTTAATACAGGAATGAGGTGTATGAGAAACTAAAACATGTGACATCACAGGATAATGGACTGACTGGGGACTGACTGGGGAACAAGACTGATAAAGGGTCAGAAAAGGGTTGATTGCCAATTATTGCCAGAATATCGCCTAAAAATATGAATTATTTTTATCTTTTCGGCAAATGTTGCTTGTCTGTTTGGTTTATTGTTGTACACACGTGTAAAATCTAGTGTAAAGAAGTGTAGATACAGTATAAAACTTTGATTTCTGTTTGAATTCAGCAAGAATCTTCTCAAATTAAAGACAACTGCTCTTGAATTTTTCTTTTAAATGGTGTGACAACCATACATGCCTGTCTAGTTGTTATACCAAGGAAAACACTAGCTGTAGTAGTACCGTATCTGTGTTCAGGATTCATGCACATGCCTGTATGAGCAGTGCCTCGCATGACAACATGTGCAAAGGTCTTACGCACGCACGCACGCACGCACGCACGCACGCACGCACGCACACACGCACACACACACACACACACACACACACACACACACACACACACACACGCGTGCACACATGCACACACTGTTGGGGAAGCAGTAGTCATGACAACAGCTTTTTTTTTTTAGGAATGCTCTTTTATTTGTGATGCAGCATACCAAATACCCAACTAACTTCCTCAGAAAGGAGCCATGCTCCCTGCATGTGGTTTCCTCATCAACCACTGTGACCAAACAAATCTTACAAAATAAATGATTATACCAAATGACCTAATAACATTAATATGAAAACAAGTAAAACAAACCATCCTGAGAGGTCCACTAACATAGTGGGAGGTCTGCAGTGAGCCTACTCTGAGCAGGGAACAAATAAGTATATACCACTTGTGGCCACCAGGCCGCAGTGTAAGTGTTAATGACAAAATGTATTATTATGTAGTAACTAAGCATATTAAATTCTATTACATCCATGGTTGGGCTATAGTAAACTGATAATGTACAGCAGATGAAATCCAAGTTCATAAAGTGCAACATTCACTCAACACGATATTAGGTTTGTGTATTATTTGTGTGTCATAGCTTGTTTGTAATTATTCACATTTTTAACGAAAACCTATTGTCCAAACATTTGACCAAATTAATTCCTCTTTTTACATATCCTCTGCTATTTGCATCAAGATTCAATTCATGATTTAAAATGTGACCAGTTTTAAAAGATTTTACAATAGGCCTATATTGTTTACATGCTATAGGCTACTAGGCCACTGTGTCGGTGCTTCAGTACTAGTGAGGCTTAAGCCCGTATGGCCCAGGCAGTCCTGACTCTCTACTCCAGTTAAAGACGTATTCTAACCTTGGTCCTGCACCTTGCCTGCTCCAACACAGCACAGGGGACCTACCGCTTACAAACCCTATGCTAATTGAATCTCACAGAGACACACCGTGTGTTAATAAATCGTGGCATGACAAGCCTTGGCCGTGTGTGTTTCAGTGTCTCAATAACCCAGGGGCTGCCCTGTGTGTGTGTGCGTGCGTGCGTGTGTGTGTGTGTTCCTGGGCAGGAGGTCCTGTGTGTGGGGGCTGTGGGGGTCAGACACCTGTCTCCAGCTCCAAGAGGGGTCACCTTCTAGGGGTCTGGGAATGGCTGCAACTCAGCATGTTTGTAGCAGAGGAGAGACAGACCCTCGCAAGTTAGTCTTTACACTCACTTACTGACCACCATTGACCTATACAGTAATGTATATACCGCTATACAATTTTGTTTTTTGGCCGAAGGCCACAAAGCTATGATTGCACCGAGAATGATGGTTTAAAGGGGCAACCATGTTCCAGCATTACACATTATTTCCACAGGACATATGCAGCTTATTGGCAATTCACAAAACGTTTTGGTCCCGGTTCAGCATTTTTACTTGTACGTAACATAGTGAGTGTGATCATTGATTTGTCTTCATAAATAAATATGTGGTTGCTCACTTGAGCAGTAGCTTTGGAGATCGATTTGATTCAATTTTGCTCCAAACTTTTTCCCCCCAGACCTAGGTAGTGTAAGCAATTTGTTTTCATCATGTGGGGAAATAGCAAGCACTTACAGGGAATGGCTTCAGACTGCTCCAGCTGAAGAGATGGAGCCTGGCTTTTACCAGTAGTTTGTTCTTTCCACTGACCACTTTACTCAATTTGATCCTTGTTTTTCCCCAATGTTGAATTTACTGGTTGGATAGATAGAGAACGGCGGGAGTTGGTTGGAGGCAGACAGATATGTAGGCAAGTGGACAGGACAAATACATTGATTGTGACGGCTGTTTAAACGGGAAAAACCAAGTGCTCTAAGGAGATAAAAAAGGTTTTAAAAGTATATTGAAGGTGCTTTTATAAGATCAGCAGTAAAGTGTTATTAAAAGGATGACTTCTGGACAGTTAAGGTCTTCATCAGGGCATTATCCTATATAATAATAATAATATACAATAATTTTGATACCCAAGTGTGTGTGTGTGTGTGTGTGTGTGTGTGTGTGTGTGTGTGTGTGTGTGTGTGTGTGTGTGTGTGTGTGTGTGTGTGTGTGTGTGTGTGTGTGCATGTGTGTCGTTGTGTGCGTATTGATGTAAATTTCTGGCTGCATGTCTGGATCTTTGTCTGTGTGTATTATTCCATACTTATTCCATACAAAAGAGAAAGTTTGGATGCCAACTCTCAAGATTCTTTTAAAGTCGTGATAAATGTCTCATAAATGAGTGGGCTGTGATCTCTCCAGTAGAATTTCTTTGATTTGGCACAATAAGCTATTCATGTGTTGTGCCATATTAACACATCATCACCACTGCCACTCCAAGCTATGTGGGTGAGACTTCCCATTGTCACTGACAATCAGCGGCTCTTTGATGCACTTCCAGGAGAAGGGAGGCAGGCCATTGTCACAGTGTGATAATGGTGATTAGCTGGAGAGCAGTGCAGTATTATCACAGCGGATCCTCCACAGCTCTCCCCAATAGCCTACTGACCTGGATCGGTCGGACCGTGATTGCATATTCATGTTGAACAAAACCAACTATTATGTGCCAAGGACAATAACTGCTAAGTCGAGAATGTGTTATTTCGTGACAAATTAGCTTCGTTATGCCGCCCGTTTGATCTACCCAGCCTGTTCATCTAAAGGGGAAGAGGCAGAAAATAATTTTTGATAATTAGCTCATCTACATTTCAAGGTGAATTAAAAAAAGAAAGAAAGAAAAAAGAAAACAGGGCAAACTAGGTTATTTGCTACGGTATCTACTTTGACCTATATTCACTATTTGTCGGGAATCTTAAAAAGAAAAAGTGAAAAGACTAAAAGCAATGTCAAACGTTAACACTGCATCTTCCTCGATATGCAATACAGAGGCGTTTCAGTGAAACAGTGCTGGTGCTGCTCTGACTGGGAATCAGTGGCCATTCTAATTTTGCCAGGCCACCACACCCACCCACCGCTGCTGCCTGGGGCCAGCCAGCGCCAGGCAGGAATGAAACGGGCTGCGTGGCTGCATGGGATGAGAAAATATAGGTCATCCAACCCCACAGATGAAAGATGCATAGCAGCGCCTGGAGGGTAGCAGGGAGGGAATGGGGGTAAATATAGAGAGACTTCCTGCCGCGCACAGCGTGGACAGTGTAGTGGGGGGGGGGGGGGGGGGGGGGGCGCGATGATCGGGGGCAAAGTGAGAGAAATGTGACGGAGTGCGACAGCTTGTGTGTGTGTGTGTGGGGGGGGGTGAAACGGATATGGAAGGAGGGAAGGAGTCATGCATTCAAGGCATGAAACAGGGTCTGTGTATGTCGTGAGAGCCGGTGTCACTTTCTCTTTCTCTCACTCTCTCTCTTTTTCTCACTCTCTCTCTCTCTCTCTCTCTCTCTCTCTCTCTCTCTCTCTCTCTGTCTCTCTCTCGCTCTCTCCCCGACATGTGAGAGACACAGAAAGGCAGATCTCAGAAACAGCTGTGGCCGGCACACAATATGACCTTCTGTTTGGCCGTGTCTGGCGGCGCTTGTGGTCAGACAGGCGCTGATGTCGTGCCGGCAGTATACTTCTCCTTTTGTATTCTTCACTGCCCCCCCGTGAGTTGAGAAGGATGCTGCTGTACTTCTGACATCCATTGAACTACTGTACAGTGTTATATTAATTATTGGGTTTTTATATGATGAGCCGGGCCGTGTTCACTCTGCAGTGCTTTGTGGTCGAAGGCAGTACGGCTCCCAATACAGGTAGTGGTGGAACGCCACCAGCCAAGACACTCTTGTTAGCAGCCTCTCTGAAGACGGCCTGCAAGACCTCATCTGCACTGCCAGCGATGCGAGGGAGTGAGAGATGAATGAGCGATGAAATCTCCTTACAATACATGTTTTTCAATGAGACTGTCCTGACGTACTGCGAGGGCAAATGCGACAGGCAGCGATATCATCCGTCCCTCCTATATTTGCTCGCAAAGTCTCTATTTGAGCGAGATTTTATTGCTTGATCCCTATATGCTACTATTTATTGGTTACAGATTACGCCGCAATGACTAACACTCCATATGAGGACATTTTTTTGTGCAATTGAGATCTAAGCCCTCGGACCCCGTGCTAGTGTGCTCGTGTGCCAAGGAAAGGTCCTCTGTCATGTGTATGTCGAGGAACCTTTGTTGCTGACCCTTTCAACTGCAAAGACATCAACGTAGATGGGGAGGCCTATTGTGTGTCAGATGACTTGACCACTGCTGTGCGTGACCGTGCAATCATGGCCGACAATCGGAGATCTCTGTCTACCACTATCTTCTTCTTTTCATTTCGGCTTTTCCCTTCAGGGGTCGCCATAGCGTGTCTCCATCTCACCCTGTCTTCTGCCCCCTTTTCTCCCTTCATATGTCCGAGGAAACAGATCAGTGTATGAACAGCAGGGAAAAAAACTACTAACAACTACCACTAACAAAGACATGCCAACTGCTTTGTAAAACAATCCTGATACCATCCAATTGCAAATGTTTTTGAGGTGGTTCTGCATTTCTTTAATCTTTTAATAGTTTTTAGTTCTTACTTTTGAAAATATGAGAGTTCTCAGTTGCTGTTGGGAATATGAAGGTACCATAGTTGAGTTAAGGATGATCTACCTCCTTAAGATTTAGACTTCAAAAATAACTGAATAACAGACATTTTATATTGGGGGAAATGCTGTGCTTAACTACTTATTGTATCTGTCTATTTTATAAGTCTCTTTTTATTACTTTAACATTTATTTTCTCATTATATATATAACATCCTCTTATATTTTGTTTTTTACAACCACAGATTACCTTGATGAAGTCAAACAAGATGTGTTTGTCAAAACAGCTGCTCTCAGAGGCAGCAGCAAATTTATGTGCATAGCAACGAGGAAGATATTGCAATCACTCAATGCTGTTGAGTGTGCAGAATTTGGTTATTAGAACATAATTATGCACATTATTCAATTAAATTAGCACGCCTCCTTTGTCTGTTGTCGATTAGTCCCTTCAGATAAAGTTTTAAATGACCTGTGAATACAGGACTTGAATTAAGAAAAGTGATTATTCTCTCACCCTGTAGTCAATCATGGAGTTATTAAGAAATGCCTTTGCACTAATCACTTCATCCTCCCATACTGCACACACAACCAGTCTGCCACCAGAAAGAAACAAGAGATCCCTATCAATCATTAACCCACCATTAGCTTCGTAATCCACCCCCACAACCCAGAGTAGCCTAATGATGGTGATTTCCCACCAAGACAAAGAATTACGTGATCAAGCAAAAAAGATACTTTTTTTTTTTTTTTTTTTTTCCAAAAAGAAACAAAACGTAAAAGAAATTTGGACTCTAGAAGGCAAAACATGTTGTTAAAATACCTGAATGTAATCAAGAAAGCACAGGGACATTAGGCCTACTGTTGCTCATGCGGCGACTCCCCATTCTTTTAATTAGTGGTATGTATGTAGCTGAGGCTACCTGAAGAGTGCATGAGGTTGAGGAGGAGGTAGAAGAGGGAGGCAGGCAGAAAGGGAAAAGCAATGGAGCACTGTGGGGGACAGAGGCTTATAATAGAGGGGTTGAGTTTGTGACAGTCAGGGGAAAGAAAGAGAGGAGGAATTGATTTGGGAGATTGTTCATGTGCGTGTGTGTGTGTGTGTGTGTGTGTGTGTGTGTGTGTGTGTGTGTGTGTGTGTGTGTGTGTGTGTGTGTGTGTGTGTGTGTGTGTGTGTGTGTATGCGTGTGTGCGTGTGTGTGTGTTTTGGGAAGGTGAGACGGCTGCAGAGGTATACAGTGATGTTGGCCAGGCAGGGTGGAGGCAACAACGGCCTGTCTAGTACGGGTGGGCTGGATGTGAAAGGTTATTGCCGAGGGCAGCACAGGGCACTGGGCAGAGACAGACTGTCTGCCTCTGCTGCACTATAAGGACTTTAGGGACACTCGAGAGACTCCCAGACTCTGGTCTAGACACTGGAGATGTCAGCCCACCAGCCAACGCACCCAGCCAGCCAGCGCATTGCACAGCCAGCCATTCAGCCTCGCTCCTGGAGCACCACTACCCAAACAATAGGCATCTCTGGGAGTCTTTGTCTCGAATACAGGAATGACACATTAAATCTGAGTGACAATGGTGCATACATGCAGAGAGAGAGGGAGAGACAGACAGAGTCGGAGAGAGAGAGAGAAGGGGGAGTACAGCGCAGTCTAAATTTATGTTCGGAACTTGACTCTGGTTTATTGGGGAACTGAATGCACACCGTGTAACAAACAGTTATAGGAAAAGTGAGGAGCAAGTGAGCGAGAGAGAGAGAGAGAGAGCGCCCATCGACTCTTCTGCTCCGCCAGCTGTTTGCCATGATGACCCGCACCTGCTGTACACAGCAGGAAGGTCAGCGCCAATCGAATCACTGCAATTTGGCTGGCCGCTTTCAGCATCTCCCTGAGCACACATTTAAATGGATTATATACGCACTAACACCGCTGGGCTGCGTGGGCGCGTCTTGTCTGCCCATCTGTCCGAGTCGTTGCGTCTGTGGGCTCTGTCCGTCCGTGGATCTGGCCTGGGCTTGGGTCCGTGTGTCTTTCTGTCTTTCTGTGCGTGTGGCACGTCGAGGGCCGTGCTGGGCCTGTGTGTGGACGCAGCCAGAGAGAGACGCGAGGGGACAGCAAAGACGAGCTGTTGGATGATTGTCTTGGTTCCTGCTGCATGCTGATAGGTCTCTGTCTCTCGCTGTTCAAACACAGGTCTAATCAGACACTCTAACAGGCTGCCTTGTTCAAACACACTGTGCCCAGCTCTGGGATTCTGGCAAACACAGTGTGTGTGTGTGTGTGTGTGTGTGTGTGTGTGTGTGTGTGTGTGTGTGTGTGTGTGTGTGTGTGTGTGTGTGTGTGTGTGTGTGTGTGTGTGTAGGGGTCAGTATAGAGGGGTCAGTATTCTCAGTATTCTGAATTCTGCATCCCAGCTGGTTCACATTCTGTCACCATCGACTATGCAATGAATTTCACCCTTTTATCTCCCAGGTATGATGCACGTGTGTGTGTGTGTGTGTGTGTGTGTGTGTGTGTGTGTGTGTGTGTGTGTGTGCGCGCGCGCGTTTGTGTGTGTGTGTGTGTGTGTGTGTGTGTGTGTGTGTGCGTGCGTGACTTGCCTATAAAAAAGTTATTCTTCAGCCACCAATTAGTAGTGAGTTGTTTGACATGCATGTATGCGCGCGCGCACACACACACACACGCGTGCACACGCGTGTGCACACACACACACACACACACACACACACACCAGCAGGCCACAGTGCAGACTGTGACCATCCGCTGATGGGAGGGACTCAGAGGTCACTGATAGGAGCAACATCAACAACCTCTCTGGCTAACGCGTCCACATTGTTTCACTGCTCTAATAGCCAATTAAATCCCACCTGTCCCTCCTCATCTTCCCTTTCCTGTGTTCTTTCTCTTTCCATGCATCTGTCTCATACTCATTTGTTAATTTATCCAGGTCGGATCTAGGCATGGGCATGGGGGGGAGGGGGTAATGCCCCCCTAAATGCCCTCAAACAACCCACATTTTAAAGATATTTCAAATTGTGACCGTGACCGATTCTGATAGTAAATGAGTCGCGACCAACAGTACTGAGTAATGTAATGGTAATGAGGCTCCCGGCCGGTATCCCATCAATGGACCATCGGCTGGTTTGAGTGAACAATTATTATGTTTTTAACCCCCTTCAATGGCATCCAGACACTGTATTAGTCGGTTTAAACAGTACTAGTCCTATACCCGTTGTGTAATATATGATGTGGATGTATAGGCCTAGATGACATTGATTGGGACTTGTTGATGTTGGAAAGCTGGATAGAATTTGGGCACAAAATTAATGTTATAGACACTATTTATTCAGGATTGTAGCCTTGGAGGACTGCCATTTGATGTAGAGTTTAATCTGTCAGACCCACAATCAAGGATTTTCAGGGTTTTGTCCACAATTTAGGAGAGATAAACTGGCAAAATGTGGGTCAAAATAACAATTATTCTACATTTTATAACTGTGTAGATTGTTGAAAAGGAAGTGAGTCAGATGTTGACTGTTGAGAGTGTAAAATAAAAACGTAATGGACCCCATAAGG
Organism: Benthosema pterotum; assembly: GCA_039105355.1. Taxonomy (NCBI): domain Eukaryota; kingdom Metazoa; phylum Chordata; class Actinopteri; order Myctophiformes; family Myctophidae; genus Benthosema; species Benthosema pterotum. The sequence continues at coordinate 16,874,429 of CM076966.1, forward strand.
GTCCATTTGGTTTCATTTGAACTATTTCAAGAGTTAGAAATCTATAAGGGTCCATTTGGTTACCAACTGACCATTTAGCATTTAGCTGTATGTGGACCACCTGGAATCGTGTCAGGGACCACTGGTGGTCCTTGGACCACCTGTTGAAACCTCTCTGCTGAATGGAATTGCAATAAACCCTGAAGGAAGGTCATTACAATTAATATGAATATTAATTGTAAGGGATGTGTTCCAGCATGCCTGCCGTGTTCCTGTGGGTTTGCAAGTTTGGGGGACCCCCCAGAGACCAAGTTGTAGGCGACCCGGACCGTCGCACATACACAGACGCACACGCGTAAACTTTGGAGATAACTTTGGAGAGGACTGGATGCCGCGGGCTGCCGCGCGTTAATATCCAGACGTTGCAATGTGGTAGTAGAAAGAAGTTGTAGGCGATCCGGACCGTAGTAGCGCGTGTGTCACCGCGCCGTGCCGAGGGTATATATTGGCTGTGTTGGTTATAGCAGGGGGAACAGCGGTTGCAGTGTAGTGGTAGTAGAAATAAGTTGTAGGCAACCCGGACCATAGTAGCGCGTGTCACCGCGCCGTGCCGAGAGATATATTGCCTGCGTTGGTCAGTCGCCTAGCAGGCGGAACAGTGACAACACCGCGCCGTGGCGAGAGAACGTTGCCTGTGTGGATCGCCTGGAAGGCGAAACAGCGAGAGCAGAGAACACTGTACCCAGCGTCAATGGCTGTACCCGTAAGGGGAGGTGATACGGCAAACTGTGACCACAATAAATGTGTCTCCGTGACACGTGATGTTACACGTGATGTTTTTGTGATGTTTTTTTTATCTGTATCCGGTGAGACTTGATATGCGCGAAGATTAGTTTTTGACACAAAAGTATTAAAATAAAAATGATGGGTACAATATTTTGTGCTTATGAGCCGTGCATATTGATGCTGGATGACAGGGCTGTGTGACTCGAGGTTCAGTGAAGCTGTCCTTGCACCGTGGCGTTACGCAAATGGAGACAAATGACACAGTACATTGCACAGGATGTAACAGACAGACAGACACGATTCCTTGAATTATATAGAGAGATATAGAGAGATAACTTCTATAAACGTTGTATGGGTTAGAAATAACCGCCTGGCATTGTTCCCATAGAGTAATAAAATAATAGAGAACGGACTCGAGCGATAGCCCCGCCCCCTTGCCGTTCATTTCAATACAAGTTGCTCATTGGCGCTTTGAAGCACCCGGAAGACCGCCGGAAGTGTGCCTATTTCCGCATTTGACCACCAAAATTTGGTGGTCAAATGCGGAAGTATTTCTCCATGAACGCGCCCGAAGCAAGGGATTATGGGAACCATGAACGAGCGCCGTCGCGCACGAGCAAAGGAAAAAACATCAAAAAGCATTAAAAAACAAGCTTGTGGGTTTGCATTGAGCTTATTATCTGTCATATAATACATCCGTTGTGTTTTGAGAGGTAGTATATGACGTGAGGACCGCTGGTTCATTCAGAAAACAACATAAAAACAAACTGCCCTGTCCACGTGCACAAAGCAAACGAGCGTGCGTGCTCTCGGGGCGTTCGTGCATGAATTCCACCCGCCTGCAGTACCAAACTTGGCCACCAGCGGGGGAGCTTCAAGCCTGGAGCCGCTGTCTGCCGGTGTGTTTGTTCCCCATTCTATCTGCGGGTCTCAACTTCAACTTCCCTTCCTGGAGGTCCCATAACCTGGAGGGACGTGGCACTCTGATTGGTTGTGAAACTTAAGCCCTGTTCATACTCTCCCCAACACCCCAACTTTTCATCATACTTTTATTTCATTTTATTTTTTCGAAAAAAATAAAATAAAAATCTGAACACAGATTAAGTCCATACTTCACCCGTTCCTATTCGGAAAAAGCGAGACTGTCTCGATAGATTAAACACTGCTAGAGCTGTTGACATAATGGGTAATGAGGGTACCGCGGGCTAATTAGTATCATTTGGGGGGTCCATGACATGAATAGGTTTGGGAACCACTGCTGTACAACATTCTCATAGGTCTGATGAGGAATATAAACTAGGAGAAGCACGCTCAGGCATGCTGATTGTTGCACTGTTTTTGCAGATCCAAAACAAACGAAAGGACTAGACAATATACTGTACATGTGTACCTGTGTGGGTGTGTGTGTGTGTGTGTGTGTGTGTGCAGCTTTCAAACAAAATTTTCAACTTTCCGACGCAACTTTCCAAAACGTTTAGTTGTCTGAGAGAGTATGGACAGGTCTTAAGATTCTCCGTTTGAGGTTCACACTTCAAAATAAAATGAAGAATAATAAATAAATAAATAAATAAATAAATAAATAAATAAATAAATAAATAAATAAATAAATAAATAAATAAATAAATAAATAAATAAATAAATAAATAAATAAATAAATAAAATAGCCGTATTTATATACTGTAGCGTGGTGTGTGCTAACTGTAATTGAACTGATGCTTCTCATGTGTAATTTATTGTGTGCCGATATTGCCTGCTGAACACAACAGATCTACAAGCCCCCACTGCATCATTGTGTGGCACACTCTGGGCTTGCAGATTTAAAACAAAGATTGGCAACGAGGCTTACAAGCCTTATCACTGTTCTGTTGGGACAGGTGTGTGTACTGTATGTGTACATGTTTGCCTGGATGCCTTTGTGCATATGTGTCCAAGTGATTGTGTGTGTGTGTGTGTGTGTGTGTGTGTGTGTGTGTGTGTGTGTGTGTGTGTGTGTGTGCATGAGCGTCTGTACACGCTTGCACAGTTCACACACATCTCTGTGCCTGTGTGTGTTTGCGTGTGCATGTCTGCAGCAGTGCGTGTGTGAGCCTAGAAGCAGACTTTGGGAGCTTATTCTGGGGGTCGACTACTTTTGACTGTTTACCACTGTATGCACAAACCAACATGTAAACATCCACAAACAAACAATCAAAGACCATGTTAATCCCTCTGCACTGGGTTTCTCTATTCCACAGAGGATAATTAGAGGGATAATGGAGGGAGACAGTTTTCTGCTAGCGCCTCCTCATTAGACAGTCTCTTCCCTTTACACATACTCCTTCTTTTTTGTTTACCTGAGTTCGATTGCAAGTCCCACACTAAATTGGTAACTAGATGAACTGGAGCATTGCCTGGACTAGAGTATAAAGCCCTGAAATCGCCAGAATAAATTGCATTAAGGGTATTACAGACGGAGAGTGATGAACGCCCACATTATCGTGGAGATTCCACCATGGCCCTCACCTGATGATCTGATGATAATCGCTCAGTGTGAATAAAAAGCTCACCAGAATTCTGGTGAGGTCTACAAACAGACGATAAAGCAAACAGGCTTGCTTCATCGCGTGGCAAATACTCAGTACAAAACGCCGGTCCTGTTGAAAATGAACTAGAGGTGTGATTTATTACTCCCGTGTTAAGCCCTTTACATTAGCCGAGTCGGGGTGAAATAAAAACATGTACAGTAGCCATGCGTGGCCGGATTTTTTTTCATAACCCGCCCCGCTCTGTCATGCCAAGAGTGCCAGTCTGTCTGCAGCAGACGATCGCGTAACATTTTAATCAATAGGCCGCCTGAGCCCACAGCCCGCAAAAGCAAGAAGTAGCCTAAAACGATGTGCAGGAAGGAAATGACCCAACCTGTTTCCCCTACAGCCTAAATTAGCTGGTTATCAAGGTAAAATGAGCAGCTCGAATGATTGTATAATCGAGAGAGCGAGCACGAGTGTGAGAGCGCAAGAGAGGGAGAGGTGATATCGGTGGCACAGCCTAATAAGTTACTTTACTTGAATCTTGACATGACATTCTGTTCACTTCACTCACAAGGGTGTGTGTAACCTGCTGCAGCAACATAGCTCTCCACTCCAGATGAATGAATGAATGAATGAATGAATGAATGAATGAATGAATGAATGAATGAATGAATAGCTACTCTTCAAGCTCAAATGCTGAAGCAATGCATCCTGAGCTTGTAGTTCTACTTTAATTCTGTCTGTGCTCGCTGTGCACGCCTTTCAATTAAGAAAGATTGTGTGCCAGTTGTGCTCATTACGGTGGTGGCCGGCCACATGTCCAGAGGCTCAGAACGGAGAGGCAGAGCAGAGGACACTGTGGTCAAAAGGCAGGGGCTAAGCCCCCTTTCATAAGCAAGCAACAATAGAACAGGATTATAGTTTCAGCAGGAGTCGACACAGCAGAGATAATAGCTACAGAATTATTTTTTTTCTCATCCGTTTTGGGAGGGGGGCACCCCGGCCCCAGACTTAAACCTTAACCCATCCGCCTGACAGGCAGAACAACCTGTGGGACCTGCCACCATCGGCCCGCACATCACTAATGTAATCATAAAACCTTACAGCACACTTAACTTTAGCTAACAGCTCTGATAAAGTTGATAAAAGGTGGATTTAACAACAGCATAGGGGTCAGGTTCGGGTTTTGCCAGGCGAAAACTGGCAAGGGTTATAGATATACAGGTTGGGAAAAAACACCAGCTCCAGATCTGTGCCCAGACAGGTCTCAGCTAGCTGTGGGCGTGGTGGCGTTTATTTGGATGTCCAGCAATCCTTGCTGGTCACAAACGCAGCTGAGAGGGACAGACAGCATGCAACACACACTTGCGCCACCTCTCGTGCAGACTCAATCTGAATCTTACAGAGTGGGGGTCGGTCCGGTCCAGGTGAGCCTTCCTGTGTCACAAATGGTTTGAGAAAACCATTTGTTGCAGCTTTTCATGCTTGGACATAGAGAGCCAGGGACAGACAGACATACAGACATTGCACATGCATTACACACATTGCTATGGTACGTAATGGAGCGATTAAGCACCACTCAAAAATATTTAGAACAAACATCATTAGTGGATATAGCTAATCTGCTATTTCCACTATTTCTAAAAATGTTTGGGGAAAAATAATAATAATTGATTGAGTGATTTTGTAATAATAGTGAGAGGCCTGTTTCACCAGATGGGAGCCTGTGTAGAAGGTGTGATTTCTGCTGGGCTCCGTTTAGTCTCTCTCTCTCTCTCTCTCTCTCTCTCTCTCTCCAAGCAGGATGAATGAAGGTTAAAAAATATCCCTGGGCATATTGCCAGTCACGTCAATCCCGCCCTCAGATTGATGTCAGGATGTGTCATTGCTATCAAAGCAGGTTTTCCCTCCTCACTTCAGCTATTTGAGGAAAAATATGTTAATTTTGCTTTCCAATTAAGAACGAGTCACTCAAAGAAGCCAAATGGAGGCTTCGTGAGAAATCATTGCCATTTCCTTTTCCATTATTTTGGTCTACTATGATAATGAAGGGCACTGAGTTTGGAAGAATGCATGAAACTAAACCCAAACTTTCACTGATTTCCAATAGAATAAATAAAAAATAAATAAAACATGGCGTCAAAGTGTTGATAGCTTATGGCGTTTCATTTCAGTGTAGTAATTGTCTCACAAATCATCTCTCTAAATCTTCTCTCTAAATAATTCTAGGAATGTGTGTCTGTCTGTCTGTTACCTGCGCAAATGCACTATGCAATGGGGATCGCCCACACATGCCACGGCGCACGGACAGCCTCGATGAACCTCGCGTAGCACAGCCCTGTTAACCAGCACCAATGTGCACTACGTACAAACACCAAATATTTTACCAATCATTTTAATTTAATAGATTTGCATTAAAAGCTCATCGCCGCGCAGATCACGTGACACGGACAGCGCAGATCACGTGACACGGACACACATTTATTTGTGGTCACAGTTTGTCGTGCAACACGGGATCACCTCCCCTTGCGTTCTCTGTCCTCGCTGCTCCGCCTGACACACGGCGTGATGACATAACAAGCTACTGCGGTCAGCTACGAGGCTACGACTTATTTCGACTACCACTGAAATCTACACGTTTGGATATTCATTCCGCGCGGCGACCATGGCATCCACTTCTCTCAAAACTTTTACACAGAAAAGTTACAGGACCACACAGTACAGTGCTTAGCCGTTAGCCATCGGCTAGCTTGACACAGCTGTGACTCAATCATGCCTTCCACACCGGGCAGCGAACCCCGTCTCCAGCGTACGCGCTACTACGGTTACCTACAAGGCTACCACTTATTTCTTCTACCACTGAAATCTACACGTCTGGATATTCATTACGCACGGCGGCCATGGCATCTACTTCTCTAAACCTTTACACTGAAAAGTTAGGGGACCACAGTACAGTGCTTAGCCAGAGCCTAGCGTCTTAGCTCACATCCATTGCATTGCTTTTTATTGAACGGGAGCCAATTGCATTGCTTTTTATTGAACGGGAGCGCTCAAGACATAGCTTTGACGCAATCATGCCACCGGCCAACCCCGTCTCCAGCGTAGGGTTGCTCAGTGCGTGCACCAAACACAACACTGTGGATAAACGAACAAGGAGCACCAAATGCCCCAAATACACCACGTATAAATGAAACGCAACAGGGCACACCAGTGCATTAGGGCGCAGTTCTGAAGTTCCGAACACGCCCCAAATAGCCTGTCTACAAGCTCACATCAACGGTTGCTTGAGCCATGCGTTTCCCCAGCCAGAGCTAAAACACACACACACACACACACACACACACACACACACACACACACACACACACACACACACACTGTGCACACAATTTACCCTAGCCTTTCATCTGTGCCACTCACCAAATATATTAGGGAGTAGCCTACCAGGCTGTGTGACTGAGCACAGGCTACTTTATATGTACGTATGTAGGCCTATAGGTCTATAACATTACTTTTGTGCCCAAGTTCAACCCAACTTTCCAACATCAACAATTCCCTCCCAATCAATCTACACATCATTTCCAGATCATATATTTCACAACGGGTATAGGGCTAGTTTTCTATAATTAATTGATTCCCTTTCGAAAACAAAGAGTTGTCCAGCACTTAACCTGTAAATGTCATTGCACAAGGTCTCTCTAAATGGGTATATTGTCATCAATATGTTCCTTTTTAACAAATCAGAACAGCTATTAGTGTTATGCTGTATTATATCAGTTTAAAAGTGGGTTAATAGGACACTGCGATTTCATCATTACTAGCCTTTGTACACACCTACATAGAAGCTATTCAGCTAGCTAGTCTATTATCATTAATACAACTTTGTCTCGGCTGTGCAAGACAACATACAAATACAAATTTTCTAAAAGCTGTTTTCCCCATATCCTACTCCGTCAGCATTTATTCGATTCATTGTTGTTTGATATCGCCAGATGGCATGTTTGGCAGGTGCGGATGTAAGATTTCCCAATTGGGGGGCAGGAGAAAATGGTATGGGTGTGGCTTTATCGCCTGTGTCGCTTCGTGTCACGGGTGAGGAAGCCGCACCCATACCATTTTTGGTTACATGACTAAGCATCAATAATAACAACAGTTGTTGAAGTTGCAACAGACACGCAGCATGCATAAAGCTAAAGGTCTGACAAGGTCTGATAACTGTAGTTAGTTAGTAGCAGTACTGTTTCAAATCATTTTAAATATAGGCAGTTTAATTTGAAATATCTTGGGTTGTTTTGCATGCCATCATGTTTGGTGGGGCAGACTGGGCATTTAGGGGGGCATTGCCCCCCTATGCCCATGCCTAGATCCGCCCCTGATTTTTGGTCAAAATTGCGTATATTCCACAGCTATTATTTTTTGTCATATTTTTATAGAGTGACAGACAGTAGGCTGAGAGGAAATGGGAAGAGCATGCAGTAAAGGATGTGGGTTTCAACAGTCATAACTGATAGAGCACATGGCTGGTTCCATTCTCTGACCACTCTCTCTATTAACGAGAGGGGGAGCAGGAACTCAGACAAATGCAGGTGATCAACACTGCAGGGATCAGAAAACAGCCATGTACCCGTCTATAGATAGACTCCAATGTATTCTGTAACTTCGGGTTGTCTCCATTCAGAAGTCTATGTAGACCTCCATGTAACTGGCCCCATGAAGGGAACAGAGTTTGGCCAATCTGTTATATACTGTATGAGCTACATTTCACTGGTTGTATGAAACATTGTGATTCATAAATAAAGTACTTTTAAACTGAAATTGTTGGCCAATGTTGTAATAAAGGGACCCCTTGCAATACAGGGGTGCACGGACTGCCAGTTGAAAACCAATGCTCTACGGGCTCTGTTTTCGTCCATGCTAAACTCTTTATCCCTAAACTATTTTTTACTATTTAAAAAAAAACATTTTTGAATAGTTAAATAGCCAATGTACCAGCTCACAACGTGTTATATACTGTACAGTATATAGTTGAAATATTCAAAAACTATACAAAATAGTTTTAAAAAACAGCAAAGTAGTTTAGCATGGACAAAATAGTGCACTTAGGCTCTGGAGGCTACTAAGAACAATAAGACACAGTATACTGTATAATGATACAATGACAAGACCACAACATATAGCAACGATCATATCCTGAGACACAGAATAAGGTCCAGCACTGACCAAACAGTCTCTGGAGCTCAGCTGGTCCTCCACAGGTGACAGCACTCAGGGCAATCAGTCGTTTAACCACAAAGCAGAGGTTATTGGCTGAAGGGAATTGGGATCAGGACATGGTAGGGCAGAGGCAAACAGGACAGGCTGAGGCCATCACCATAACCGGAACACTCTACACCAGGGGTGGCCAACATGCGGCTCGCGAGCCACATGTGGCTCTTCAGCTGGTTACATGTGGCTCTTAAGGGGCTTCCACATGAAACCATCAAAAACCTTTTTTTTATACCAGGGCCCACCATTTATTCAGAATTTGAGCCATGGACTACCATTCGATGACATTTTAGCTCCACAGACCCCAAAGCTAAAGATTTTGTTTACTTTTGTCAACAATTCCAGGCTGGATTTCAGAGAAAACAAAACAGTCGAACATACAGATCAAAATGATCATTAATCTTCTACATTCTCTAGTTGTGTAGACTTGGGCTAATTAACATGATGAATATTTTAACTCTTGAGAGCGTAAACATGAAACCAAATGGACCCGCAAGGGTCCATTTGGTTTCATGTTTACGCTCTCAAAGAGTTACATCTGGCTAACCAACTTTCCATCATTTAGCCTGGGGACCACCTGGAATCCTCTTTGATGTGGCTCTTTGCAGTAACACAATGAAAAACGTGGCTCTTAGTCTGTGACCGGTTGGCCACCCCTGCTCTACACCGTTTACTTTCATAAGTGGCAGAAAGTGCGCGTGCATGCATGTCTGTGTGTGTGTGTGCTGTGCAAATGTGCGTGCGTAGCTTTTTGTGTGTGTGTTTGGATTCATCTGACCACACAGTACACCGTCATTAAGAATTTATCACTTGTATTTTCATGCACTTAAGACTCACTTTCACCTGAATCTTTCATCTAGAGCTGCACCCAGGGGGAAATCACATCATTGTTGGTCAAAGCAAGCCTCCCTGCAGGCCTGGCATTACAGGCTGGGGACAACCGGACAACAGGGGTCATCAAACTACGGCCCGGGGGCCGGACCCGGCCCGCCACCCCACTTTACCCGGCCCCCTGAACAATTCCCGACGCACCCACCCACCCACATTATTCCCCCGAGCAGCGCACATGACAAACCTCTCACGCAAAGCTGAGTCTGGTGCGCACAGACAGATTAACTAGCTGCAGCCCCCACCCAGGCTTCAGACAGACAGAGCTGTCTGGTGTAAAAATAATATTAATAATAATAATCGCGGGTCTTTTCCAACATTGAAATGTAAGTAGGCCTAATGCTGCTTTCGTTTAGTTCTCTCTCTCTCTCTCTCTCTCTCTCTCTCTCTCTCTCTCTCTCTCTCTCTCTCTCTCTCTCTGTCTCTCTCCTCTCTCTCTCAATCTCACACACACAGTCAAGTGCGCTGAAACCAGCTGATCTGCAAGCTCACCAGGTTGCAAAATGCTCAAAACAGGTCCCAAAACATGGTTTTCACCCATGCAACTGTTTTTGATTTGTATGATGAAAAATGTGCGACACGATCTCCGTTGGCTGGAAGGCAGCCAAGAAAATGAACAGCAGCCAGCTAAGGGAGACGACGGGTGCGCTATAGCAGTTATAGCGCTATAGCAGTTATAGAAGTTGCGACATTGAGGGGTCAGAAATTGAGCGCTCAAGCAAACGTGTTTGTTGCCAACTTGTCCCCATTCTCAATACAACTTTATGTAGAAGAGCCGCCATTAGACTGGCCCCATGAAGTGAACAGAGTTGGCGTTACTCTGTCTGCACTCATGGTCCTGGGTGTCACTCACTTGTTTCATTTGTTCCACCTGCGTAGTCTCAGAAGCGCTTTGAATTGAACTAAAAGTAGGCTTATGATAAAAGCAAAACCTTCGTGACTCTTTGCTTATTGATCAGTTGTTCAGTGCTGGAACAATATGGAGCAATATGTGATGCTAGAGAACAGTGGCTCTCAAAGTGGGACGTCCAGCCCCCAGCTAAATAATCACATGGACCCTTATTAAAAAAAAAAACAATGGACTCTCAGAGTTAAATTGAAAGAAATAAAAATAAAAATAAATGCGGTTAAAGAGAGAGAAAGACAGTCAGCTACAAGGTCAATACTTTTTTCCACCAAAATTATGTGTTTGAATAGTAGCCTACAAAATCGAAAATGTTTCAATGGTAATAAACAATAAGATTGTTCAAGCTATTATTATGGTAATTGAACATTACAAGTAGGCTACAAGGCTTGAAAAAGACAAATTTGAGCAGACACAACCTCTCAAAGCTTCAGCTGAGCTAAACATTTATTGTTTAGCTCAGCTGAACCAAAACAATAAATGTTTACATTTAGGCACCCCTCTATGATCGTCACAAACTGACCCGGCCCCCCATTGGGGAAGGGAAAAGTTATGTGGCCCTCGCTGGAAAAAGTTTGATGACCCCTGATCTAGACGCTTCATTCAACACTGACAGTTATAAAAAAAAAACATTGCTGTCTTACTGAGTGTGTCATATCGATACCGTACATCGATTATACGGTTATTCAAAATAATGAACATAGGAAAATACAATAAAACACTCTCAGATATTTAAATGAAAATTAAGAGTCTAAACATCCTATTAAGCCTAAGGGGTCTGGTAAGGGAGTGCATTGCAACCCCCCCCCCCCCCCCCCCCAAGGGGGTTGATAACGTTAAATAGAGGTACGTTTGTCAACAGTGATCAGCCAGATAATTCATGCGTTTATTGTATCGATAGAGCAGCCTCTCTATCATTCCTCTATCGTCCAGGTGTTTGATCGATATATTGCAATATTGATCAGTGACCACTCCCTGTACTTCTATACTCCTCCCCATTATTGGCTATAGCACTAGCTCTGCCTCCCGGATCAATGATATGGAAAGATCATTGACAAACATGTCTGTCGTATAATCGCATGCCTGCTGTTGGTATGAATGAATGAATGAATGAATGAATGAATGAATGAATGAATGAATTAATTAAACAGGATAAAAAAGTAGCAGAATATAGTAGCTTATTCAAGCCTATGCTTATTACTAATTAATGACAAGACAAAACAAAATAAGGAAACAACAAGGATGATCTGACAAAAGGCAAACAAGACAACAGTTACAATACATACACTATGAAAACAAAACAAACGAGACAACGATTGTATAGACGAGTATATGTTTGATCTGAACACAGAGATGCTACTCCAAACAAAGAAAGAGCAAGAAAATGAAAAAGAAACAGAGGTGAGAGAGATATAATGTGTTCTGTAGAGAGAGGGGGGAGGAACCATTGACAGGAAATCACCTTAAGCACTGGCCTGGACTATAGATGACAGGGTTGCATCAGAGAGAGAGAGAGAGAGAGAGAGAGAGAGAGAGAGAGAGAGAGAGAGAAAGAGAGAGAGAGAGAGAGAGAGGGGGGGGGGGGGGGAGATATGACCATTAATCTCTGTCTGCCTGTTGGTCAATATTGTCTGTGATCTCAACCAGCGGATGTCACTATGAATGATTGATATAGCAATAACCTGTTTGCCCAGGTGGTTTAAAGCAGTGATATTCTCTCTAATATTGAATAAACACCACATTTCCCTCCACGCGCCACACACACACACACACACACACACACACACACACACACACACACACACACACACACACACACACACACACACACACACACACACACACACACACAGTGTACGTGTCTCTCAATTCAGGAGTCAGCTGCTCTGATTGAGGGCTGTCCCTGGAGGCTCCACAGAGTAGAGGTGGAGTCACTATACTGGCAGGGCAGCAGTAGATACGGTAAGATGTGCTTTGATCTCCAGGCTTCACCACACTGTAGCTGTCCCCACTGTCTCTGACACCACACTGTAGCTGTCCCCACTGTCTCTGACACCACACTGTAGCTGTCCCCACTGTCTCTGACACCACACTGTAGCTGTCCACACTGTCTCTGACACCACACTGTAGCTGTCCCCACTGTCTCTGACACCACACTGTAGCTGTCCCCACTGTCTCTGACACCACACTGTAGCTGTCCCCACTGTAGCTGTCCACACTGTCCCCCTGACTAACACCACACTGTAGCTGTCCCCACTGTCTCTGACACCACACTGTAGCTGTCCCCACTGTCTCTGACACCACACTGTAGCTGTCCCCACTGTCTCTGACACCACACTGTAGCTGTCCCCACTGTCTCTGACACCACACTGTAGCTGTCCCCACTGTCTCTGACACCACACTGTAGCTGTCCCCACTGTCTCTGACACCACACTGTAGCTGTCCCCACTGTCTCTGACACCACACTGTAGCTGTCCCCACTGTCTCTGACACCACACTGTAGCTGTCCCCACTGTCTCTGACACCACACTGTAGCTGTCCCCACTGTCTCTGTCCACACTGTCTCTGACACCACACTGTAGCTGTCCCCACTGTCTCTGACACCACACTGTAGCTGTCCCCACTGTCCCCCTGACTAACACCACACTGTAGCTGTCCCCACTGTCTCTGACACCACACTGTAGCTGTCCCCACTGTCTCTGACACCACACTGTAGCTGTCCCCACTGTCCCCCTGACTAACACCACACTGTCCACACTAGGGTTTAATATTTTTCCCGAATTTGGCCCATTTTACATCCCGGGATTTTGCCGACAATTTCCCGGCCCTCTCGGGAATTCCCGTAAAAAAAAATATGAACATTATCAAATACAAATGTAAGCCGGTTACACAAATATTAGCAATGTGGCACGCAAAATACTTATTGGAAGGTTAGGTTGGTGACATTGCGGCGAGAGAGAGTGCCCGAAGCTGACAGCGCGTCTCAAATGTGGTCTTTTATATCGCATAAGGTTATCTGCACATCACAAGAGGATACGGTGGTAGAACGCGCCTCAAAAGTGCTCTTGTACATCGCATAAGATACGATGATTGAGGCTTGATGATCAAATATTTGGTATGGGCATTTAATACTATTGATTGCAACTGCGTTTCCAGCTCATCAATGCAAACGAGGCGTTGTTGACTACACAAGTTTTAGTTGCTGTCTGACAGGACACCACTTTACAGGATGCAAGTTATACAACTTATTTTGTATATAGCCTATTGTAATATTAACAACCTCAGTGGACATGGGGGGGGGGGTTGGGGGAGAGAGAGATAGATCTGCACTGTGGTGTTGTAAGTGATTTCACATTGCTGAGCAGCCGTGTGATATACAAGAAGTTGTAGAACAGGGACAATCTGTCGTGAGGAAAATAAGTCCATGCAGTATAGGGAAGTTCAACGTTCTCTTCAGACGTTCATATTTTTGCTAGTGTAGGCTATATAAGCTGGTCTGCATCTGGTTAAATGAATCAAGGAGGATGCGGCAGTCGTGCAGTCCATAGTCCTGACTCCTGACTGCTCGCATTTAGACCACGTGTCGCCAATATTGTGTCCCGCGGGCACCGCGGGGCTCCTGTTCATAGCCCTCGCTGCATAGTCTAATTAACAGTGATGTTTGGAACTTATGCGAGGGTTATAGATTTGATTTGACCACTCACAAATATCGGAAAAACACGATTTGTGTGGAAAGAAATGATAACCTCCGGGAAGACGGGTCCCGGAGGCATTCCCGGGAGGGAAATTAAGTCAGTTGTACCCGGGCGTCCCGGGAATCCGGGATCCCGGCATTAAACCCTAGTCCACACTGTCCCCCTGACTGACACCACACTGTAGCTGTCCACACTACAGTGGACCCTTAAGGTCCTGACAGTCAACATTATATTGTGTAAATGTATCAGTACTACAATGCAGAAATCTTTGGTTAAATGGGGCAGTATAGGTAGCTCCAATATTATTTGTCAATTAAAGCAACATAAATAAGAGTACTATGTTTGAAAATGTGTGAACAACTTTGGAAAAGATATACGGTATGAATACAATTATAAACACAATTAGAAAGGGCGATGATAGTGGCTATTAACCCGGCTTCCCCACCCTCATTACAAGCATTACAAGCTTGTATATGTGTCTGGAGTTGCGGGCAGGGTTCTGATTCACTAGCGATGGGATTTGGCTTTCCAGGAATGGGATTTCAACTCCTATTGGTTAGAATATAAACAATCAGAGCAGCGCTGATTGCCACATAGAACACAGGCGGCGGTAGTATGCAGTGTCTGTAGTCCCCAGTACCAGTGCCCTGTTAGCTAGCCTAGCTTCGAAAAACTACAAACTGGGTCTCTGCTGATATGCGTCATTTGTTCTTATGCGGAAATGCGCTCTGATTGGCTCGCCAGGGTTTGTGTCGACCCAGATCCACCTCTGAATCGGGGAAGCTAGAGTCTTCCACGCCCGCACCTACGCCAGTAGGGGGAGCGGGGAAGACTCTGGGCCCAGGGTAAGTAAGTGCTTTAGCACTACTGATAGCATATAAAACCCATCATTTTGTAGGCATTCAATGTTCCGAGGGCACTGCCACGGTACTGTATTATTGACCTTCACTTTCTTTGTCTACTTCCTTTTCAGCGTAATTGGCTGCCCTGCAGTGACTTTTCTCTGTTGCATTGAGGATTGCTTGATTGAAGTGGCTCCAAACAATTGCTTGTAATGAACACTCGGTGGTCTGGCACAAATTATAGCTACTGGCCAAGTGGTGAGTTCTGAGAATTACAGGGTGTAAAAGAGATAAGTAGGATCACTTATTGGCAACAGGGTAATGAGTCTTTGGGAGGGATGAGTTGTCAGGCTAAAGAGTTTTGAAAGCATACTGAAACTGTAGCCTAATGCCAGTGCTGGTGGCTCTGTGAGCACCATATTGGTCCACATTGACACTCTCAGAGTTATACCCCTCTCTCTCTTTCTCTCTCTCTCTCTCTGAGTGTGTGCATGTGTGTGTGTGGGTGTGCGCGCGCACATGTGCACGTCCGTGCATGTGCGTGTGATACAAAATATGTGCATGAGTTCCCTGCCTTCCAGCATTTGCCCTAGAGTAAGAAAATAGATTTCTGTGCCACTTCTGCAAAGTGCTACCTAAAGGAGAAAGATAACATTTCCGAGTGGCAGGGGAATTTTGTATGGGGATGTATCTGTAAAATTAAATGGATGTTATTTTTGCAATTGGGAAAAATGTTGTCAGATAAAAGATGGAATAGCGTACACCATATAGTTATATTTACACGACAGTATGTTGGGAGGGGGAGGGTATGTCAAACGGAGGGTTTGGATTTCAGCAAGAAATTGAATGTTTCTTAAACCAGGAATATATGCCATGTTTTTTTAAACAGCGATTGCATATGTCTCAGATATGTTGCAGAGAGGGTGAATAATCTTTACAGCTCTGATATTAAAGCAGCATCTATCTACATTAAAGTTATGCTTGTTTTACATTTGCATTGTAGATTAATAACAATTCCCTGATCACATGAATATGCATAACATTGCACGATTTCAGCCAGACACTATTTGCTCGCCACACTAGTGTCATATCTAGATGTAAGGAACCTGCAATATGTTTTTTTGTTTGTTTGTTTGTTTGTTTTTTTCGTTCTGAAAATGGAAGCCAAAAGTGAACTGGTCTGATACGGAGATCCAAATAGGATCCACATCGACCTACAGTAGATGAACATTATTTGTGCTAATGTTAAACATCTTAACCCATTGTGTCCTGACCCTCGATTTGAGTTTCTGACTCCAGATTATAGCCTACAGTAGTTCCTGACACCAGATTATAGCTGCAGCAACATTCTAGCTTTTGACGCTAGATTCTACAGTAGTTTCCGACACTAGATTCTAGTTATTGACACTAAATTATAGTTTCTGATGATAGGATCTACTTTTGACACTAGAATTTAGTTTCTGACGCTAGAATCGAGTTTTTGACACTAGATTCTATAGTCTCTGACACTAGATTGTAGTTTTTCTGAAAAATCTGTGTTCCTGTGTCCAAGGCCAAGCCAAGGACCACCGGAATTATCCATATTTGACTGCAGACCGCCATCTGAAAACATGTTGTTCTCGGGGGTTCCCCAGAAGCGAAAAATTGAGATAAAATGTTTGCTTCCAAAATAATGTATTCAGAGATTTGCAGCACATTTTCACAATTTTTCAAAAATAGCAGAACAACAAGCTCATGTCGCGCCACTCGGTGGCGCGACATGAGCTTGTTGATCTATTTTTGATCTATTTTTGAAAAAAGCCTTATTCCAACCGCTCTTCCACTCACCACGAAACACTGCAGTGGCAAAATGCCCTACTTTCCCCCCTTCACCGTTGGCTGTTGGTACGACCCAGGTCAGTGTGACCTACAGCCTTTTCTTCCTTCTGAACAGTCAGCTAATCAGAGCCAATTGAGGTTTTTATCCTGAATAGTACAGGTCATCTAATCAGAGCCAATTGAGTTTGTTAGTTTCATCTGGTAGTAGAGCAAAAAGAAAAACTGAAAATGTTTTTCTGGGTTAAACCATTCAGTCTTTCACTGGTGTGTGTGTGCGCAGATAAAGTGAGCTTATAGTTTTTGCATCCATATTTTGTACAGAGGTTTTTGTGTTGTCTGTATTGATTTATATAATTCTGATGTGTTTGAATTTGGAACTGATTTTTAGAGATCACCCATAGAGGATAACAACTTATCCAGTTAAACTTATTAGTGTTGTGTGACAATCATCCACAACACTTTATTTCATGGTCCTCAGTGATAGCAGTTCCAGTAATGATGAGTGAGGAAATGTTACCATTTTCTGTTTATGTTTTCATGGGAACAAAAGTGACTCTGTACAAGGCCCAATGTTGACTGAAATGAAACATGAAGATAAACATCCAAATCTAATTTTATTTTAAATCAACAACTAGTATAGAGTAAATCTAATAGTGATTCTGGGAACCAATTTAAAGTATATTTTAACCAACTGCATGATATTTTCTAAGTGTGCAGTACTTCATTTATGTTTTATTTCTTCGCCTCAAGTCTGTTATTCTTCCATTTTTGGGCGCATATATAATAGATGCTCTGTGAGGGATTCCGTGTGGAGTTTGGCTTTGGGGCAGAGATAAAGAGAAAAAAGAGGAAGAGAAGAAGAGAGACAGACTGACTGACCGAGAGCCTCAGCCAATAAGTCTTGGCAGAGAAACTACAGAAAGTGGAGAATGGAGATTCTATTGCTCCACGGAAAGGCGATGAAACAATGACAGACACACAAACAACGCCCCTGTTTATGAACTCCCATGGCCATGAATGACAACATGGGACAGGGAATAAAAGATGAAAGTGCATGTGCTTCACAAATTTGAACCCTTGAGCATTTCTATTTGTTCAATTAAGTCCAACTGTGTAGGTGATGACTCAGGTTTGACAAGTGGATGTGTTCACAGATTGGTTGAGCCAAGGGCAAGGGCATTGCACTTTTATTTTATTTTTTGCTTTGCCCAGTTATTTCCACTGAAGGCAATGTGCAATAACACAAAAATAATTGTTCCCATTACCTTTATTGAACAATCAACATTTCAATCCCCAAAGGGTCTTTGGGTCAGGGTAATAGGATACTGTATATGGGATGAAATGGCAGGGTGAATGGCAGGTCAGGTTCAATCAACACTTAAAGGACCACGTCAACCCTTTCCCACCCAGAGCTTATTTTAACAATGTTAAGGACGCACAAAACACCTTCCTGGGGTTTTGGTGTAATATGTTTTTTAGATATTGTACTCATGACGCCACCTTCATGACCAAAAATCTGTCCTAAAATGTGCAAAAAATGACAGTGGGAGTCGCTGAGGGAATATTAGCCAGCTAAGCTATTCCCCTGGCATCCAAAACCCTTTAACTTAACCCTAACCATAACCAAAACCTTACCCTAACCATTACCTTAACCAAACCCATACCATAACCTTAACCAAACCTCTACCATAACCATAACTGCAAGCACAGTGCAATGCTGAACTGCTGTGGCGGATGCCAGTCCTGCCTCAATCCAGCCTCACGGTTACACATACCTTGTCGGGGAAGCGATTTCATACGCTTCTTCTGTCAAGAAATGTTCTGTACTGGCAACATATTCAGTACTCTTTTTTTATCCTTCATTTAACCAGAGTCCCATTGTGATGCTTATCTATTTTACAAGGAGGGTCTGGACCAGGGCAAAACAAGCAGGGACTATAAAATAAAATGCAATCCAAAACATAATAAAGTAAAATAAATGACATCACATTGAAAAACAAAAGATCAGAGAACAGTGTGTGTGTGTGTGTGTGTGTGTGTGTGTGTGTGTGTGCGTGCGTGCGTGCGTGCGTGCGTGTGCGTGTGTGTGTGTCTTCTTTTTTTCCCCCTGAAATGATTATTTGGCAACATTTGCAATCATTCATAAAGTGCTTATTCATTATGCACAGTCACATCCACCCACCTCAGTACCTGGAACCTGAGCTCCCTCTTAATGGCATCATTCTCTTTATGTAATTATTTTACAGGCACTACCCGAAATAAATCTATGACGTTTGTCAGCACACGGATCAATTAAGTAGCAGGCCTCTATCGGGGATTCTGACGCCTTTGTTTCTCTGTGTGAGTGTAAAATGTTTTGCAGAGCTAGACTGCTACTTTGTCCATGTCAGCCATTATATAATCTTGATGTAAATAAAGGAGATAGTGGTGTGAGGACTGGCGTCACAAGTAAAAAAAAAATGCTGCTCTGCTGATTCCGCATATTATGATGTCGCAGATGAAAACTCAATTTATCTTATCCAAACGGCAATGCAAAAAAAAGTCTTAGTGTAGGCGTTGCATTGTATTTTGTAGGCTATGCAAAATTGAGGGCACGCTAGCAATGTTTCAGGGATTACAAAAGGCAAAATGTACAACATTTTCTCTGGTGACCAGGCTGTCGATTGAGGTCGTGCTCTACCTGAATGGACCTGCTTTTCCTAGCGGCCTTTCCCTTCAGGGTTCGCCACAGTGATCTGCCTTCTCTTCTTTCCCACCAACTAACTCACGTCCTCTTTCACTACATCCATAAATCTTCTCTTTGGCCTTGCTCTAGCCTAGGCCTGGTGCCTGGCACTTCCAACCCCAACATCCTTCTACCGACATACTCATTATCCCTCCTCTGTACGTGTCCAATCCATCTCAGTCTGGCCTCCCTGGCTTTATCTCCAAAACATCTGACATGCGTTGTCCCTCTGATGTACTTGTTCCTGATCCTATCCATTGTTAGACCTATGGAGAACGCGGACATTTTAGTCTCTGCTACCTCCAGCTCTGCTGCCTGTTTTCTCTAAACCAACAACATACAGTAGCTGTTCTCACCACAGCATTGTACACCTTCCCTTTCATTCTTTCTGATATGTTCCTGTCACACATCACACTTTTCACCACCCATTCAAACCTGCTTGCATCCGTTTCTTCACCTTTTTTCCACACTCTCCAGTGTGGAAAAGAGGTGTGCATTATTAGTATCGCTGTTTGTGTTGTCTCCAAAGCATTCTCTCAGTCTGTGGGAAAAGAAGGAAAGAAAAGGAGAAAAAAAGGCTCAAGGCTCCATAGTGTAGGAGTAGCTGCTGTAATTGGATTCAAGTTTAATGGAGGCGGCTGAAGAAAAATCCACCACCTGGAGTCTGTGCGTAGCTGGCCTGACATATGTCGATGAGTATTGGGATTGTGCCTTCTCCCGAGGTGCACATCCTGTTTAATGCCTCTCCATATGTAGACTTTACTGTTGGCATAATCTAGAGGCTAGTATTTCATAAAGCATGCTGCGGTCACTAAGCTCAACATTGTATTCCCATCATTAAAATACATTGGTATTGACCTTTGCACCTAAGGGAGATGACATTTATTGCTTTGTAAGAGCGAAGCGGTGCATGCATTGGAAAGACCTATGCTAGTACTGTGTGATGGACTAAACACATGAAACCGGTGCCCAGTAGAGGACAGATGACAGGATGAGGATTTTTGGCCCAAAACATGTCTTTTATTTCCGGTGATTATATAAACTGCTTTGCTATACCTCAGATATTAAACATGTGGTAGTAAAAACACACAGACACCAGATTGTATAGGGGAGAGAAGACAACATGAACATAAGAGCAGATAACATCATTAAAACAGATTAGATTAGATTAGATTAGATTAGATTAGATTAGATTAGATTAGATTAGATTAGATTAGATTAGACTAGACTAGACTAGACTAGTGGTAGCATCGGTGCTAGAAAAGTTACTAAAATGGTAATATATTACCTATTTCAAATTACTTTTTATGGTTGTTAAGACTGTTGAAAATAACAAGTTAATGGCATTCATTAATTTGTTGATTAATCTCATTAAATTGTAATTGTTGTAAAATGTAGCGCAACTATCGCAAGGGCACACATCTACAAGCATTGTAGATTTTTTTAATGTGAAACATTCATTTAAATATGCCTGAATCTTGAACCTGAACTACACAGCGACACCAGACCACCATTTCAAATCTCCATCTGCCGAAGTAGATGCAAAAATACCTACACTGAATAACAAACGCGAAATTAAACGAATAAGTGCCTCGTCTTTAAAGGTAGGGGAAGTGATTTGAAATTCATGGTGTAGTACCAGCCTGGTGCACTAGGGGCCCCCAAAAGTAGCTACACTATGTGAACCTGCTGCTCCCTCCTGATTGGAGGAGAATTGTGGTGACCTGGGGAACTTTTATTAGCTCCTCTGCTAACGTGGGGGAGGGGGAAACTCCATATGTGGTTTCCACACCTTATAATAGAGCATTTTAACAGAAAAAAAATATTTTTTGGGTGATATCTGACAAAAGTGAAATCACTTCCCCTACCTTTAAACTAATAACCATCATGGCTGCACACCTGACGGTCAATAAACTGTCATTTAAGGCAAGGAAATACATCACCGACTCCCACACCACCGGCTGACATTGCTAACAGGAGAGGATGGCGGGGCTTAAACTTAAAGAGGGCCTTTACCTTGGGACCGTTCCCCTTCCAGGTATTGATCTGGGGACAAGCCGGAGCTGATGGCTGAGCTCTAGTTGGCTTGGGAACTATCTCCCAGTTGTCCTGGTGCTGACAGGCCCAGACCCGCATCATCATTACAGCACTAAGCATTGGCAGTCAGGTTGCACTCTCCCCTCTCTCACCCTGTGATAAACTACTGACGGGGCTCTCAACAGACAGGTTTTTCCAGCATGCATCAGCTGCAAGAGGCACATCAATTATTCAGCCTCACTGTGGCCTATTGTAATTACTTTGCATTGATAGGCTGCCAGCCATCACGGCCATAAGTCAATGAAATAAGCAACGAGATGCAAATACTGTACTCGTATACAGCACTGCCAATCTCTGCGTGATTGGGTTCTCCTTGTACAGCCAGCAGGACGCTAAGCCGCTGAGACAAAGCCCCCATATGAAAGCAAAATGAGACAGTCACAGTACTCAAGACAAATGCAAGCATGTCAGAATGACAGAAGTGAAGGATCCTATAGGCTCGTCTGGCGGATGTAAACGCTGGTTCTCATTTCTCGGCATTAATTATTAATGTGGGCAAATCTCATCTGTGACTGGCTGGCCATGCCAATGCGGCGAGACAAGTACAGATCATCACCATGAGAGAATCAGAGCCGACTGAGCTGAGCGGTAAGAGCCACCAACAGAGACTGACTGACTGACTGACCTGCAGACCGGAGCCAGGAAATTGAATAAAGGATTCAGAGAGCAGACCAGAATCTTTATGTTTACACAGACAGGTATACAATCCTCTCCTTTCTTTTGCTTTTAGGAAAAAAAACCCGCGTTTATCTGCAGAATAAAGATTTGTTCACGATCATTTGAATAAATGTGCCCATACGCTTCCATATGTTAGGCTGGCTGTCTGGCTGATTGACTGTGAGCTGACTGCCTGATACTTGACTGACTGTGAACTAACTGGCTGGCTGGCTGACTGATTGACTGACCTGCAGACCAGAGCTAGAAAATTGAATACAAGAGTTCAGAGAGCAAACCCAGAATGTTAACCTATGTTTACACAGACAGCACACAATCCTCTCCCTTCCTTTTGCTGTGAGAAAAAAAACCTGGAGTTTCTCAGCAGAATAAAGATTTGATCACGATCAAGCCTGTTAGGCTGTAGCAAGAGATAGCGAGATGCGTGTTGGGGAAGACGAGTAAGAGGCAGGGAGATGTGCGTTCAGATTCTACGACAGTGTGTTACAAAAAGACCCGCCCCGATTGGCCAACCAGTTCTCTATCACAGAAGAGGGCAACGCCCTCTTCTGTGATGTCAACCTCTTCATCACAGTGGCATTCCAGGAAGACAGCACTGCCCGGCAGTCCTCCGTGGTGGAAAATAGTGATTGGCGCTGGCTCTAGTGGACTTTGTTTGCAGCTTTTGGTGCAGCAACTTGCTCACTGGTGTGTCTCGTTGCTCAAGAACACTAGAGACATCCAAGGCTGTGACAGTTTTTTTTGGCTGACTACAGCTTTAGTCTGATCTCACCAGGAGGGCCCAGTGGACCGTCTCGCTGTGGTTCAAGGTGTTGTTGACAAGACAATGAGCTCTGGTCAATTCGGAGTCTTTTCGTAACACTACTGTTAGAAGGTATATGTGAGTGAAGGTGGGGGGAGAGCAGTGTGCGTGTGTGTGTGTGTGTGTGTGTGTGTGTGTGTGTGTGTGTGTGTTCGTGCATGCGTGCGTGCGTGTGTGTGTGTGTGTGCGTGCGTGTGTGCGTGCGTGCGTGCGTGCGAGAGGAAGAGATGAACGGTATTGTATTCAGCAGAGTGAAGCCCTGATCTCTCCTCACAATACAGCCTCAGTAGTAGAGAGCAGAAACAGAGAGGAAGGAATAGGGACTTACATGTGAATGAGGGCGATGTGAGACCAAGAAATGCTGCTCCTGTGTGTCTCCCAGAATCTGATTAAGCTGTAACAGCCTGCACTCTCAGGCAGGGGAAGAGAGAGAGACAGAGAGAGAGAGAGATGGACAAGAAAGAGAGAGACTGCAGGCTTGAGTCTGCGTGGCTTTGTCTTGTCTCTGTCTGCAAGTGTGTGCTGGGCAGAATGTTTGATCTGATTTGTAGTGATGTTTGCGTGTGTGTGTGTGTGTGTGAGCTCACAGACACACACACACACACACGCACACACATGCACACACACACACACACACACACACACACACACACACACACACACACACACACACACACACACACACACACACACACACACACACACACACACACACACACACACACACACACACACACTGTCCTTTCCCACAGCTGGAGCATTAACACGACTTGGATAATGACAAATTATATGAGCCTCTTTCCTACCCTCAGTCTAAATACCAATTCAGAGGCAAATAATGAAAACATCTCTCTGCCCAGAAGATGTAGAGAGTTCTGTGTCGGGCAGAGATAAGGGATTTTTGGGGGCTCTATTCACTCTAGACTCGAGTGAGGCTAAATTGATCGCTCATTCGCTTGGTCATTTGTCTGTAAGTGTGTGGAATACTGAAGGAGCTATTGTTGTCAGATAACCAGAGAATAATCATCATAGTTAATCTGTCCCCTCCAGCACACGCACGCACGCACGCACACACGCACACACGCACACACGCACACACACACACACAACTATGCATTCCCAAAACATCTGACTGAAACAGACACATAGAACAGGGATCACTGCCACAGAATGCAATTAGCCTTTCTGACAAATGTGTCGCCGAAGTAGCGAATGTGGACGAAGAGGCCAAGTAAAATAAACAAAAGAAAATCAGAGGCACACTGATGGCAGCCATGGAATTAGCATTGCTCTTTATTCTTTTTTTAAGGCATCTCTACTGTAGCCTACAGAGCACTCTGTCAGAAGGCTGTGGTGGAATGTGAAGCCTTATACTGGTTCTCTGCATCCCAGCGACAGAAAACTCCAGACAAAGACGTCAGCCGTAACAGCAGCTTGGCGGCAAACATTGATATAATGAATATTAAGCGTGAGTCTGTCAGACTGGCTGGTTGCCTGCCTTCATGTTTACCTGCATGGTCCATGACAGACTGTCAGCATCACCTTGCCTTTTTTCATATAGTATATATTTACTTATAAATATCTCTTTTTTACGGCTGCCAAAATTGCTGACTATATATGTCAGAAATTAAACAAGGCACCCCCACACCCCTGGGTGTAGTGGAGGTCTCCATGGTATAGATCCAGGCCAGCCACGCCCGTGCCAGCCAAGGTTTTCTAAAGTAGCTTCGATCCAGGTTGCTTGTTTTGTTTTGTACAAAAGGACCTTTTTCCTATTTCACAAGCTCTTATAGTCCTGACTGCGGTCCACTAAAGTATACAGACGCATGGCCTGTAACAAGACAGATATTTTTTCCCCTGTTGTTTGGGATTTACAGCCTGTAGCATTTATGGAGAGGTCCCAGTCGGAGGAGGAGGCGCACACACCCTGCACCCATGCACGCACGCACACAGCGTGCGCACGCAAACACATGCACGCACGCACACAGCATGCGCACGCAAACACATGCACGCACGCACACAGTGCGCGCACGCAAACACATGCGTGCACCGCACACCACACGCGCACATGCGCGCATCGCACGCAGGCACGCATCACACCACACACATGCATGTGCAGACGCACACCCACACACTCTCTCTCTATCTCTCTTTCTCTCTCACTCTGTCTATCTTTCACATAGACATAGGAAAACACACACAATGATGCACCAAAACACACACACACACACACACACACACACACACACACACACACACACACACACACACACACACCATGGTTATATATGGTAATTCAGACACACAATTCAGGCAGGGCGGGTGTGGCAGGCGCGGGGGTTGGTGGTGTAAATCCAGAAGTCATTGTGAATTCAGCACGCCGGCTGTATATTGTGCAGCGGTGAGCCCCTTTATTCAATTGAGCTGCCATCCATCCTGGCTATGGCACTGAGCAGGCACGTACATGGAGCTCCCACCGGAGCCACTAGGCTCTCTCAAACACCTCACGACTGTTTGCATACACATCGGCAGGCAGCGCACAGCCACGCAAGGCCCATTAGAGGCTATAATGGTCCGAAGAAACCCTCTGCAGGGTCATTATTATGAGCCCAGGTATGCTTAAATGACTTCGTACGTCATGACTGGCATGTTCTGCGTGGAACGCACTTGTGCCGGGTTTGTCGGGAATATGGCTGTGCATAAGTACAACGTTGTCCATGTGTGAATACTGTACACTGGTATAGTATGTCACTGAACTGGAATTTTCAGCATGATCTCATATATAATGAATGGAATTGACATTCCTTATGATAACCTACTAATAGAGCCAGTAGTCCGTTCTATATTTGCTGTTCTGTTTGACAGAAGGCGTGGCTTTCACAAACCCAGAAGTGCAATTTCTACCATGGCTGTGCAGTTTGGGCTGGGTTGACTATGTGTTTCATAATATTTACTACTCTGTGCATACAGTAAGTCAAGCAGTGACGTCACCGCAAACAAAAAGTCTTGTATCATGCCATTTTCTACTTCTTCCTAATTACAGTATATAATATATTATATGACGATATTGTGTTTGTTGTCATGATTTGTCACGACCCGAGTTGGCTTTGGCCGTGGCGCAATCGTGTTGTTATTAACCATTTTCGAAAAGTCTATGAGGAAAATGAATGAGGAATCCACTAGTGGAACAGGGCTGGTGACGTCACTGCGCAGGTCTATAGGCTCATAGCAAACTCGGCAGTGCTTCATGTACAGTAGGTCAAGTTGGGCAGAGACTGTATCCATCTGGCATTGTCAATGGGGAGGTGTTTCAGTATCTAGAAAACTGCGCACAGGCCAGGTGAGCTTGTGGCCTCCTGGTGGCACTATAATAGGCCAATGTTAAAGAGAGGGTGCCGTGATTTTTGTATTTTTTTCTTTTTTTTCAGTTTTGTACATGTTTAAGAGGTGACAGTATGTAAATAGACCCCTTGTGTGCAATGATGTCTTCCCTTTGTATTTAGGGTTTATTCCTGGGGGCTGAACCTTTTCAGTCAAAAGTGCCAATGAAAAAAACTTCAATATAGTGACATCACTTGCTCAGCCCCCCCCCTAACTCCTCCCCCTTTATCATGCAACTAAAGCTGTGGGTGTCGCTTCAGTGGTGGATCTCCACCCATCACCACCTACCAGGCAAACCATGGATACTTAATTAACTGGTAGGGTAGAATCATAAAAATGACAGTTTAACAAACACTGTACACTTTTTGGGAAAAAAATCTTACTTTTCATATAACATTCATACCTGATGATCATGTTTTAGGGTAGAAAAAAATCACGGCACTCCATCTTTAAGGGCCATTTCTTGTTATGACTTTGGCGTTTGGATGATTTGAGGCATTTTGTTCAAAAATGTGTTTTGCATCCACCTGTTGGTGCCACTATAACAAACCATTGTGAAAAGCGTGTGCAAATTTTGACATCAATGGAGTTAACGGTTTGGGGAGATTAGCTGGTAACAGAAGGGCATACACAGTCACTCACACAGTACACACAGTGGGGAGTATACATTTTGAAAAAAAAAATGCAAAAATCGGCCTGCTGGTGGTGCTACAACAGGCCGTTGTGGAAAATTTGGGGCAGAGGTTCATGGTTGGCATCCAGGGAGTGTGTGTGATCGGGTGTATGATTTGGGAAGATTATCTGGTAACGGACGGACACACCGACGGACGGACACACCGACGGAGGGCAAAACATACTCTTCACCATGCCTTTGGCCTGGTGGAGAAAATGACTTTTGCTTTCTATTAGTTCATCTATGGAATGAATTCCGTTCATTCATACTATATGACGTGAGATCGGCTTGGGAATTCCACATGGTGCACAGACAGAGAAGGATACATTCTTCATGCATGCACCGCTGTGCGGTGGGTCACTGTTCCTCATCATGGGCCATCCTCGATGATGGCGGCATACAGCCATACAGTCAACAGGAGGCTTCCACAGAACACATCAGCCATGCAGCGAGCGGCGCAGCGCCACATCAACCTCGCCTGCAGGAGCGCCGCTCTGTCGATCGCCTCTCTCTCTCTGTCTCTCCGCGGCTCATCTGCCACGCCTGACGAATGGCGAGGGACCGTAATTGTGATGATTGGTGTGAGGGGTGGCGCGCACGATTGGAGAGCGGCGTGAGAGATGCTTAGCGTGTAAAAGCGGGGCTGGTGGCGATGGCAGCCAGCCGCAACCCGGCAGGAAAAAGGTGAGCTATGGTGCCATGCCTCGGTTATTACCTCGCTGAGTTATGGGCCTCGGCCTCGCCCACCAATCTGTGCACATTACAATGGCAAGACCCAACAAGCAATATCTCCTCGCTCTGTGCCTCCTGGCTCTATAACACCCCCCCACCCCCTACCAATCACCCCCACCTCATGTGCTCCGCTCCCTCGGCTCTTTTTCTCTACACAGAAAAATCCTCAGTGTTGAGTAACCAAATGGACCACTATACGAATGGTTAAACCCATCTATCCTCTCCCCTTTCTTTATTCTTAAGTACCGGAGCCTGTGATGAGTCACCACCAGCCGATTTTTAATCAGCAAAACCCGAGGATAAATGGGTGATAAATCCCGATAGCAAGAAGTGATCGAGACGCGTGTGAAGACAAAAATATCATCGGCATACGTCAACGTTGGCATTTTTAGACAAAGGAGGCACATCGCAGCAAATGGGATCATACGTTTAAAAATACCAGCCCCTCAGCAGAGACGTCCGTGGGGGGAGGGTGGGATCATCATCACCATCTAAACGATTAGCATATATAACAGAGTTAGCGTATATGTGAGTGACAGAGGGGATTGGGGGGGCTCATGTGACATCCATTGTGCCGCGGCAGGCACACATGGGCTGGAATACTAACGTGGGGACCGAATGGCGGGGGTCTGGCCGGAGGGGAGCCCCGCTGTCTGGCACACCCACCCCCCTGCTGGGCAGCCTGCAGGCAGGCATGAAAGAGACCAAGGAACGGATGGATGGAGGGAGAGAATCGAGTTAGATGGCGGTGGATATCAATTCTCTCTATTGCCTTATGAATATGTAAAACCAGGCAGGTAAAGTAGGCGTCAGCAATGACTGCCTGCACCCCCTTCCCTCAAAGAATGGAGGAGTATATGAGGATCCACAGGGGGAAAGGAGGAGACTCTATACACTAGGATACTTTTCATCAAATAACGGAGCATCCATGTTTATGTTATAGATATGAGTAACCGTGTGTGACTGTGTGTGTGTGTGTGTGTGTGTGTGTGTGTGTGTGTGTGTGTGTGTGTGTGTGTGGGGGGGGGGGTTATACTGTTTTGTGTCGCCTCGCCTGTCCTCGCTATATGAGATTACGTTTATAAATGGCAGCGCCTGGCAGTCATTTATTAAATAGCGTACAATTGCACGTAGAAGATTGCTTTCGTGATAACCTGCTTCCCTCTATGTGCTGCTTTATGGAAATTCGGGGAAGGAGGATTGGACGACGGATTGCACCGTACACGAAGCCTTTGAGGTTTTCCAAAACCTTTTTACAGAGAAATAATGCGGTTGGGTTTCTCTCTCCATTTTTTTTCCTGTGCTTCGCTTTAGATGTGGTGGGGTGGGGGGTGGAGGGGACTGGAAGATGTTATTATTCAAGTGCCTGCGTGCCAAAACCACTCCCTTCTTCCCCTTGACTCGCTCCGGCCCAGCTTGGCCTAGCCTGGCCCGGGTGCTCCCGTGCAGCTCGTGGCTGAATGAAACGCTGGCACGGCATCAATGACAGAGTGCACCTCACCACAAGGCCTTTTGATGGTCCACCAACAAGACCACGACACATTTGGTTTAGATTTTTGCTCAATTTGTCATAGAGGAAAACAGGCACGCGTGCGCACCGCCCCGCACACGTACGCAAACACACGCGGAACAGGCACACAAACACACAAGCACACACGCGTGTGCTAACACACATAGAGTATATATACAAACATAAACACGGCGACTGCACAAACAGGCAGGCACGCACACCAGTGTGCAAACATGCGTGCCACACACATGCATGTGACACACACACACACACACACACACACACACACACACACACACACACACACACACACACACACACACGCATACTATCTTCACCCTATTGGCTACATCCAGCTAATACCAATGCTGTGCTTTTGGCTGGCTTGGAGTCAGCTGTGAGTCAGGCACAGACGTTTCCTTGCTATAGCAACAGCAGGGGTTCGTATTATCCCCTTCTGTGTAAAAGTTAACTCTAACACAAACCACATCAGATGTGAGCTTCTAAAACCCACCGTCCTCTGACTGTCCTGTGGAGGTGAAAAACACTGTTCATTATTTTCCATTCATCCTTTAATCCTGTCCTCCCAGATGTCTGGGCAGGGTCCGAGGGTGTGCTCCCAAACAAACAAGCGTGCACGCACGCACACACGTGTGCACACATGCATCCAAACACTCTTGCAATCAAGCAGATTCACATACACACACAGACACTACAATATGCCCAATATTGGCACATTATGTGTGGGTGCATGTGTGTGCATGTGTGCGAGCGTACACACAGTTGTGTGAGTGTGTGTATGCGAGCGTGGGTGACATTTTAATCCTCCATCAGAGACTGAGCCTGGGTTTACACCAGGATTACCGCTCAAGACCAATTATTACCTGCCTGAGAGATGGGGCGGGTGGTGGGGGGGAGGGTGGGTGTTTACAAAGCCTGGTCTTGGATCAGCATCCCAGTGATGCTGTGGCAATGTATAAAGCATAAGGTCATTCAGGACGGAGGGATAGTATCCTCGGTCCCCAGGCTTAACTCATCTGCACTGCAAAGAGAAAAGCCTGGGCACAACCTAAGGCATGAGTTTATCAGATGTACTGTATTTACAACATTTTTCTGACCAATCACAGCATCAATGTCATTTCCTTTTTTTATATATATATAGATTTTTATCCCATGATTTCCTAATGTGATCCTGGGCTCTACACACCCTCCGCCAATCTGGGGAGGTAGCGGACTAGCCTCATGCTTCCTTCAATGCATGCGGAGTCCAAGCTGCCTTCCTTTTTACCTTCCAACCAGTTCCTGTCCCCTCCATCAGGCGCCCCAGCTGGCCAGGTAGTTTAGAGCCCAGGATTACAGCATGTTTTTGTGAGGTACCCTAGTGGACACGGGGAGAACATGCAAACTCCACACAGAAAGGCCCTTTCACCAACCCCGCCTCGGGTATGGGCACTATACCCGAGGCGGATTAACTCCACATAGAAAGGCCATTTCACCAACCCCGCCTCGGGTATGGGCACTGATGACGCAGAGGAGGAGACACACCGCCAGCACCCACAGTGGCGTCCCTAGCGGGAATCAAACCCAGGACCTTCTAGCTGTGAGGCGACAGCACTAACCACTCTGCCACCATGCCCCCATCAACGTCATTTCCTTGGGTGTCACTTCCACCAAAATACCACAACTTCTGCTAATAGACTCCTACTACAGACTAACTAGAGGTTCACAGTCCGAACCTCTATTATATTAAAATTGGCTAATGAGAGGGCCCAGCCGTGCTCACATCACTCTGACATCACCATCAACAAACCCAATACATGCTCATATGGTAGATAGGCATACAACAAATCAACAGATATTGGCGAGTTGGCATGAACTTTTGGTCCAAAGGTGAGAGTGCTACAGACAGTGCTACTATACTTAGAGAAAATCTCTAAACTGACAACACATCCTAATGTGACACATTGTGCGCTTACACAGTTAATTGGCGATTTTCAGTAGTGAGGTGACACGATCGGATGTACATATAGGACAGAGCCTTTTAATCCCAGGGCCCACTATTTATTCTGCATTTGAGCCACGGACCACCATTTGATGACATTTTAGACCCACAGACCCCAAAATTAAAGATTTCTTTTGCTTTTGCCATTAATCTTCTACATTCTCTGGTTGTGTAGACTGTGAATATTTTAACATGAAACCAAATGGACCCGAAAGGGTCCATTTGGTTTCATGTTTACGCACTCAAAGAGTTACATCTGGTAAAATCTGGTAGCCAACATTCCATCATTTAACTGGGGACCACCTAGAACCCTCTCAAGGACCACTGGTGGTCCCCGGACCACTGGGTGTATAACCACCGATATAGGACATTAATGTATGAAAAATAAACACTCATGGAGATACACGATTTTCTGCAGGAGGCAGCAAATATATTCAACTATTCAAAGATTCATGAATCTTTTGGGTACGTGCTGGTGCATGCACACATGCATGTGCATTTGTGTTTGCCCATCCTTCCATGTAAAAAAAAAAATACCTGCCAAGAATGTCATACTCAAGCTCCAATATAATAAACGAACATGACATCTCCAGTTAATTGGATTGTAAGAGATTTGATGGAGCCTTTTGAGGTACTGAACGTAACCAGCAACAAGATGAGGCTGTTTTAAATTCCAGTATGCTGACTGCCTTTACTCAAGGGTAATGTATGCAGAATCATAGCCAGACTGGACTGGACACATGCAGAGAGAGAGAGAGGGGTCAACTTCTCCGGCAGATTATCCAACAGCACATTAGGATGCTCTCTGTTAGACAGAGGCCAACCGTATTCATCTTTTGTTCTGTGAATCTCATCCCAGCAATCATCTCATCACCACTAATCAACTGATATGTATGACCAAATGAAAATCCAGGGCCACGGAAAACAACATTATCATTCCTGTGACCTTAAAGTCGCAATGAAATGGAAATTTTTCACACTTCTGTGATATCTGTGGTCATAATATGGCAATATTTAACAATGGATGCAAACATCCGGGGCCTACATCAAAAAAGCCAATTAAAACCGTGCTCATCAGTTTTGTTTCCCATTGCTGCTATTTTACTGCTGTTTGTCCTCAAAAACAGGTGCTTTACAAACTAGTCTTGTTGTTAGAGTATAGTTTGTGTGTATAGTACGTCAGCCTTTAGAAACCCTTGAGCTGTGAGGCTACAGGGACTAAATATAACATCAACCAGGAGAGGAGAGTCCCCAGACTGTGATCTGTGATAATCTGTCAATGTTAAAGTTCTGCAATTAAATTAAGTGTTCTAACTATAAATAAACAAAGATGGTCTCTAGCTCGATAACGTCAATGTTAATTAATCTTTTGTCATCAGTTCTCTCGATTCTTACTTGCAATAATAATGTAAATTGATTGAACTGTACTGTATGTGTTTATGGGGGGAGGGCATTTTACACTTTATGGTCTCTTTACTTTGCAATAGCCTGAATGAGCATGCTCTCACACTTAGATTGATGACAAGTAGTTGAAGACTCTACCCGAGGGCAATGCAACCAAGCGCAGAGGCATTAGTTCCGTTGTTTACCAGTGCTATAGATCGGAGGCAATAAGCCTTTACTAATTGCTGCTGTGTGTGAGAGTTGGAACCAAGTCGGAACCAGGTACAGTCCGACTTGTAGGGTCTTATGTCCCGCGCAGCTGCAAGGGGCTGGAGGCAGAGATGATAACGATTGCGGAATTACCATCACAGAGCTTGTGATGGCAATCCTAATGATTCCATGTTACAGTAATGAGCGCTCATGTGGTCCAGGGAAGGAACGAGCTGAGTGGGGGGATGGAATGGGAAATCAGAGGCGGAGAGAGATGGATGATGAGAGAGGGAGAGAGGGAGAGAGAGAGAGACAAGGAGGCAAGGGGAAGGCTGTGAGAAGGGAAGGGAAGTGTAGGAGGATGTTCATTAGCTAAATGAGGAAGAATTGTTAGCATGACTGTAGGCTGCTGAGGTTCCTTAGCTCCAATTTTAGAGAAGCTCTTCTCCCGCGGAGAGGAGAGTCAACCCCCACACATAACGTCAGTTCCAAATCCAGGAGATGAACATCAGCGCGTCAACATTTTTCACTCTGTTACAGCCTAGTTAATCTTCTTTCCCCCCACCTCTTTTTCCTCCATTTTTACTGAATTAGCATTCTAGACCTACAGTATGGCAAAGATTTTAGTTATGTGCTATTGCTACGCATTGTACGATTGCAAACAAAGGTTTTTTTTCTCTAAATTTTTATCTGACGGTTTTGCAAACCATTTTTTCCACCCAGTGCCAATTATCTAATAGGCTCTACACACAAGCCATGGTCTACTTGTGTGAAATGTGCAGGTTGGAACTCTACTGAGTGCAGTTCTTTCAACAAATGACAATTTGATAGCTTATATTCTGAACTTTCAAAACTGCAAAATGCTTAAAAAAACGGCACTGTATTTGGTCACTTATGGTCATGCCTTGTGACACCATGCCTCCATATATGGTCAAAACTCATGACATCATGACTCATGGTGACACAACACCATACAGTATATGGCTGTCTCCTTATATAACGATCACAGCACAGCACAGCCCGCAAAAACTAGAGTTCTCAACAAGGCCTGAAAATACCTGTCACTGCCCCACTGATACGTTTAAAGTGCTGACGGTACATTCAAAAGGTACATTGTATAATTGTGGACTGACTGAGACACACTGTTATCAACATATTCACTATAAAAACACATTCACACAAACAGGTGTACCCCTCCCTGTACCTGTGGTGAAACAACAGCCATTACTATTCTCTGTTTGTTCTATCATTTGCTTATGTTGGGTAATTTAATGACAAACTGGCAATGCATGCTGTGGCCTGATGTGTACAGTGGGCAGGGGTGGACTGACAGTCTGGCATACAGGGCATTTTCCCGGTGGGCCGACCCCCCGGGGGCCGTTAATGTCGTGTTTTAATTAAAAAATATATATATATCTGCACAAAACCGGCCCACGAATCTGTGCTGGCGGCCCTCTGTCCTCTTCAAATGAGACTGCCTATTGCAGGGTTTTTATAGTTAACTAAAACTAACTAACTAACATTATAAGGGTCTTCAGAGGGCCGCTCTGAGACAAAATTGCCCGGTACGTTTTGAGCTCCCAGTCCACCCCTGACAGTGGGTGTGTAAGATGATGTGTGTGTGTGTGTGTGTGTGTGTGTGTGTGTGTGTGTGTGTGTGTGTGTGTGTGTGTGTGTGTGTGTGTGTGTGTGTGTGTGTGTGTGTGTGTGTGTGTGTGTGCGCGCGCGCGCGTGTGCACGTGTCCGTCCTGCATTGTGTCGTCCTGAGCTATAATTAGCACCTACATAATTGCATAGTGCCTGAGCTGAGATTGGTGCATGAATAGTTTCTTTGGCTTTTCTCTCACTCTTCATCTGAAGCAATTTTGACTCTTTGTTCTGTTGTCTTGGTTGAAATGGATTGATTTGAATGGTTTGTTCCGTATGAGTCATGGTGGACCAGGCCTTGTTCAGTACCAGGGTGGCGTTGGGCATGTTTTTTAGTTAGATATATACTAAAAGTGCAGGCATTAGTCTGAAAACACTGCACTAAATCAGTGTTGTCAAGTAACTAAAGTAGCCAGTAATGTAACATTATGCATGGGCATATATTGAGTAATTATTATATTAATATATAGCATTTACTTTTTCCCCCAAAAATAATATTTGACTCTTTTCACAAGTGGTAGTGGGACTGCATGCGAAAGTGCTTCCACGCTACGGCCAAGTTATCTATCATTTATTGGATACTGAAAAGATGTAAACTTGTCTGAAGTACATGCAAAGTAGCAGATGCAGAGTGCAAAGATACTACTGAGAGCAAGGAAAAAAGTTAAGGTAATAAGTAACTATTTACTTTTGGTAGAAATAAGTACTGTAATTTTATTACTTTTTATTGAAGTATTAAGTAATTAATATGTACTCACAGCACCGCTCAAAACAGGCGTGGCTGGCCAGTTAACAACTAACCCGTGGCAGGTTAAAACTAACTTGTGGCTTCCTGTGAGGTTAGGTTTAGGGCTTCAGGCAATGTGTTGGACTAAAGCCCGTCAGTCTTTGTGTGACAGGAATGCATCCATAGTGCACATCATGTCGGTGGCAAATGCCACAGTAACCACTGAACATATTTAAAACGGTAATTCCTGGTGAGCTACATCTCCATGTTCTGTAATCCTTCTGTTATTAAAATTAAAACAAAACTAAAGGACCCTTCTGTTTCCCATGATGCTCCTAAAAACACTGGGTTTTTTGTGTGTGTCAGTGCATACTTCATCTCAGATGTCTTCTCTTCACCACCCTCCACATCATCCATGAGCGAAGGGCTAGTTTATTCACCTAATGAAAGCAAGAGGGACATTTTTGCATGAGGAATCATGTTGAGACCGTCTAGTTAATCCTCCTCCTCGTCTGTGTAACTGCTACTCCGGAGGCCACTATATGTCACTTAGCATTATAAATACCTCCTCGGAAGGCAGCGAGGCGATGGCAGACTCTTCTGAAAATCCTGACGACTGTAATGACCCTCCTCCATGTTGCTGCTAATTTGGTGCTTATCATCTCTCTGCCGAGGATGAAGTTGCTATTGAGGAGTCTGAATCCATGCTCCTGCGTGGAATTTTTGTGAAAGCAAGTGCAATGAGGCATCTTCCACCCATGCAACAGATTTTCTCTCTACTTTTTCAAAATGCTTTTGATCTCCCCCCCCATTTCTCCCAATTTAGTCGTGCACTTGTAGAATTAATAGTCTCTTGAGGGTTCCAGGTGGTCCCCAGGCTAAATGATGGAAAGTTGGTTAACCAGATGTAACTATTTGAGAGCGTAAAAATGAAACTAAATGAACCGTTGCAGCAGCTACAGAATGTCGAATGTTGGACATTTTGATCTGTATGTTTGCCTGTTTTGTTTGTGCAAAAAATAAAATTGGTACTGTGAACAAAAACAAAGTAAATCTTTAGTTTTGGGGTCTGTGGGACTAAAATGACATCAAATGGTGCTCTGTGGCTCAAATTCTGAATAAATAGTGGGCCCTGGTATGAAAAAGGTTGAAAACCACTGGCCTAAAGGAAGACGTGAATGTAGAAACTATGCAAGAAGCAGTCTTCAGTATATTCAGGGTTTTGCTCAAGGACACTTCAATAATAATAATAATAATAATATTTTATATATGCTATTCCACCCATTTATTTATTCCACCCATTTTCATTTTTTTTCTGAGAGTGTACAAATGTGAACCAAATGGACCCGCTAGCGTCCATTTGGTTCCATTTGTACACTCAGAAAAAAGGAAACTCATTAACATGGTGAAACACATCTTGATGATGTCATCAAGATGTATTTCACCATGCTAATGATTTTTTCCAGACCTCGATTTCTAGGAAACACAGAATGGGGGAACTTTTTTATCATGTCCACACAACATCTCTAACGTGTATTATAGTAAAATATTGAAAATGAGTGGAATTCCCTTTTAAGACACGTGCATGCACACTTGCATTTGTGTGCACCTGCGCAACATACACAGACACGCTATTAAAACAACTTTTTCCCCAAAAATAATTTAGATGTGAGAAGTGGGGGGACGCCCTCCCCCCACGTCCCCCCTCCGCTACACCCCTGATTGGAACGGTGCATGGTTCAATCTCCGGCTGAAACACTATAAACACTAATTGTAGATTTTAGCATAAGTTTGAGAATCATGGAGTTGTCAAATCCATTCATTATGGAGACATTTCTTTCTCTAGCCACAGCATAGGACTTCCACAGTCACCCATTGCTTTAAAGCACTGACTCATTTTGTTATTACTAATTCCATCACCATGAGACACCTGGCTTATTAAAATGGAATTATTTCATGCCACTGGAGTGTCCACATTTAAATGTCACTTTCATTATTATTCTCTCAGTGGCATGTAATAGTAATGCTGCTTTTCCCAGCACAACTCACAAAGCAGCAGCCTGGAAAAGACAACGTGATGCGAGAAACCTGCCCACTATTCCTTAGAGATGCACTTGCCTGTGTGCCATGTGCAATCCCTCGAGTTCCGTCTTGGCGCTTTCATAAGGTGATAATAGTGGAACACGTCAGTAGGTGACAGTGTGTGGTTTTGTAGAGAGTGGCGTGTCCGTGTCAGGGAGGTCGAGGACACTAGAGTCACAAGTGGTGCTGTGATTTAGTAGAACATGGAGTGGAACATAACAGCTTCAGTTCTACTAATGATCGTTGCACCTCTATGGTTGTGAACAGTCACTACAATGTTTTCTAAACCTATTGTCTTAGAAAATGGCTAGCATTCTATCTATACACCCACATGTCCGTAAGGTGCATGCTCATAGATTACTCCCACACATGCAATACACAAGAGTTATGTGAATGTGTGAGGCATAGAAAGAGAGAAATTAATAGAAAATAGTATTTTGTCTGGCCAAAAGAGAGTGAAATTCAGGTGGTTAACAAAGTGCAACGTTTTAACAAAGTGCAACGTTTTATATTACAACGTAGTAAATAGCCTATAATATAGGCTATTTACTACTGTAAGTCTACTGTAAATAAGCCTATATTATAAGCTTATTTACAGTAGACTTACAGTAGGTTTCATTTTAAGCTCTCAAGAGTTACATTATTGACAAACATCTGCATTACTTCATTACAACGGTATGATGAATATTTATTTTCATCAAAGTTTGAATTTCCCCAACACTTTGGGTATCCAGTTACTCACAGCCAAGGTACTGGTCGCTGGGTTCATTCCCTTCAATGCCTTCCTCACTTCGTCCTCACTAATTTAAAGTGCTGGCTGCATTCTTTCGTTTATAAAGATTTGCTATTAAAACTCTATTATTACTGTCAGTAGTCTCTTAAAACCATTGTTAATCTAACTCTGAAAGTGTACAAATGGAACAGGTCTATTTGGTTCCATTTGTACACTGTCATAGTTACACACCAATAAGGGTCATTTCGTTCCAAAGTAGCATTTAGTTGGTGACCCCATGGAACTCCCTCAAGGACCCCTGGAGATCCCCGGACCCCACTTTGGGAACCGCGGAACTAGGCCATGTTCCTATGAATATGAATTGTACTGTATATGGACCCCTAATAATTGCAAACATAATTGCATTAGTTGACCAGAATTTCCCTTGAGTACCGTGGCATCCCCACATTCTTGCACAGATTGCGACAGCTTGTCTTGTGGGTACTTCTATCTATACGTACCTCTAGTCTGATTGTATTCATGGGAGACCTGCTGACCAGAATTCCAAGCAGAGAAGACATGATGATATTTCTATTCTCCTCCTCCTCCAGGCCCTCCCCAGGGCTGCTGGGGAGACTCAGTCTAAAGCACAGCCGACTCAGACTAACTTCAAGCAGAGAGAGGAGTTAAGACTTTCATTACTGGGGAGTGGTAAGACAGCGAATGAGAATGTGATCCCGATAGGCCACACTGACGTACTGTAATTTATTCCCCCTGGGCGAGGTGCGAGGCGTCACGTGGGATATGCTCCCTTGAATACGCTTTAAAATCTGGCGTTAATAGTGAGATTTAGAAAACATGTGTTATGGAAATAATCCTGTTGTTGAAAATCGAGTCATTGCGGATTTTCTTGGATTAATCTCTGGCGTGTGATCTGAGCGTCTACTAGTGTGTCGTGATAATCCCATATCAGATCAGAGCTGTTAATCCTGTTGCTAACACATGGTCATTCCCACAACAATAGAGAGAGAAGCTTGTGCCCAATTTCAAGGTGATACTCAATGTCACAACATGGAAATGGAATTTTACAAAAGGCTACAGGTTTACACAGTAATAATGGAGACGATCAAGGGGGACGATTTATAGGTTATTTTGAATTCTACTCTTGAATGTTCAACGAAAGGTAGAATTACTCACACTTCTCATTTGTGTAGCCTCTGTATGGTCTACAGCAGGGGTTTTCAACTGGTGGTCCGGTGACCACCTGTGGTCCTTGAGAGGGTTCCAGGTGGTCCCCAGGCTAAATGATGGAAAGTTGGTTAACCCGATGTAACTCTTTGAGAGCATAAAAATGAAACCAAATAGACACTTGCGGGTCCATTTGGTTTCATTTTTACACTCTCAAGAGTTAAAATATTAGAATTAGCCCAAGTCTACACAACTAAAGAATGTAGAAGATTAATGGTCATTTACGATCTGTATGTTTGACAGTCTTGTTTCCCCAAATACAGCATGGTATTGTGGATAAAAGCAAAATAAACCTTTTTTGGGGGGTCTGTGGGGCTAAAGTGTCCTCAAATGGTATGTGGTCCGTGGCTCAAATTCTGAAACAAATAGTGCCCTGGTATCAAAAAGGTTGAAAACCACTGGACTACAGCATTAAAATGCCACTACCTGTGTGTATGTGGATGCATACATGCATGAGGGTGCAAGTCCATTTATGTCAGGCTGGTGCATGCATGTTTGTGTGAGAAACTGCCCTTTTCATTGGCCCCTTTTTTGGTAATCAAGCGATACAGATCTTGCTGCAGAAAGAGGAAACGCTGTGAAACGAGTTGTGAAGTCGCTGGGTCTAAAAACCCATCTGCAGCACTACAGGGTGATTCATGTGATTTATGAGCAGTACCCCCACTGACAGGGTCCATCGTCTGAATTATAACTAAGGATTAGGTCCTGGGCTAATGATAGGGCTGGGTGGGGGAAATTGACCATGTCTGGCTGTGCTGCGTTTCCTATAAAACCAGATTATAGAGTAAATTATGCAGACCCACACAAACATGAAGCATATAGACATGATGCACTGAAAAAAAAATCTGCATCACACGTAGACATGACCACACATACCGCCTAAACATGCATGCACACATGCATTGCACCCGTGCGCACGCACGTGCATGCACACATGCACACACTGTCACGCACACACCACAACAACACAGCTTCCCCGGCACACTGGCTGCAGCTGTGCTTGGATTATGAATCTCCATTAACCTTGCCAACCCATCAAGTTACTCTTAATTAGGCCAAACATAACACGCAGACACTCTCTGAACTGGTATCAACACAATTTAAATAATGTTGTCATAATATCGTCTAAATCTGAGCTCGTACATAGCATCCAAAACAGTGCTCCACAATCTGTGACCACATTACAGTTACACTGATGAAGCCTTGCTGTTTGACATCATGTAAAATGTAGACTCCAGACACTCTCTCACACATGCACTTTGCAAACTCTATCACTGACACAGTAGAAACATTTCCTATTTGTTGTGGGTCAATACTTGGGCGGGTTTAGCCTGAGGCACACAAACTATGGCCCCGCGCTGCTCATCTGCCTCGTCACAGACTAATGGTGCACTTCACAGTGGCCTCTGGCACTCCACTAACCCAATAGCCAGCCAGCCATCTGACCACTATTGCTTCATTTATTAGAAAACATTAGACTCTAATACCACAGCACATCTGCTGCCTCACATTGACTTCTGATATACATTATGTCTACACAAAGATAGAATGGTGTGTGTGTGTGTGTGTG
The DNA here is from genome assembly GCA_039105355.1 of Benthosema pterotum. NCBI lineage: Eukaryota > Metazoa > Chordata > Actinopteri > Myctophiformes > Myctophidae > Benthosema > Benthosema pterotum. The sequence goes on from CM076966.1 coordinate 16,915,292, forward strand.
TGTGTGTGTGTGTGTGTGTGTGTGTGTGTGTGTGTGTGTGTGTGTGTGTGTGTGTGTGTGTGTGTGCGCGCGCGCGCGCGCGCGCATGTGCAAACAGAATAACCACGACCACATACTGTATGTCAGATGTACTAGAATAATTTACCACCCAATCCTGCAGTCAGAGTGATCAATACACATTTCTCAGCTATAGGGACAATGCAATGTGCAATGTCTAAAGCTGGAGGACTACGACGGGGCAAGCAATGACATGAGGCTGATACTAATAAGTTCAAGAGCAGGTCTAACGACATAATCTAAGATCAAACACACATGGTTAATTCTAATCTAATAAATGTAATCAAAACTGTTCGATCGTGAAACACCTCCACATATTTCACCATTGAAACCATAGGCGGATTATGAAATGAAGGGCCCCTGGGCCGCCACCAGCCAAAGGGCCCCCCTACACCGGAGGATTTTTCTGCTCGGCGCGGTGGGTGGGCCCTGAGCCTCTTAGTGATCACGCGGAGACTCATGGGCCCTCCTAGTTCAGGGGCCCCTGGGCCTGGGCCCAACGTGCCCGTCGGATAATCCTTCCCTGATTGAAACATAATTACACTATAAAGCAGCCCCCAAATCAGTGAGTTTGCTGCAGATACACTGACCTCGGTAGGCAAACTGGCTTTTCCTAATCGGGTGGCGTGGGCGTGGAATTTCGCCCTATAGTTTTATATACAGAAAATCAAATTCGGCAACTCCCTCGCTTTAGCTCGCTGGGAGGTGTTGTCTTGAGACGATAGGCAGACAATGGCTTCTTCATACCCCCTACAACGAACACAGCAAAGAGCTGAGCTCCCCAAACCTCACAAGCTGCGGCACTCCTTCCAAACCCCTCCACCCAGGGGGGAAAACACAGTGTTGTTGGTGCAACACAGCTATAGTAATCAAATTAATAATGGGTTTGGTTTGGATGAGCCAGTGAGCAAACATTCAAACAGTCAATGTTGTCACAAGCTTATGCAATATAATGACAATAATACAGAGGGACAGGGTCTCCTGTCTGACTAATCATCATGTCACCACATTACCATACATACAGCACTGTGAGATCCAGAAGAATGGATCAAAGCAGGAGCTTTCTCCTGAAACAACCCTCCAACCTGCCAGCGCCTTATTGCTTTGCCCTGCATAATATCACTGCTGCATTGCACTGCTGTTTGTTTTATTGTAAAGGGCCTGTTTATTGGGGTTTTGTTTGAAGTTATACTTAATTTAATCACATCACAGTTTTCGGAGCCTCTGGTTCTTGAGGGTATATGTGTCTGTGAACTACCATGTAAGCAGCTGAGACCTGAAGCCGTTACTTGCGTGTGTGCGTATGTGCGTGCATGTGTGCATGCATGCATGTGTGCATGCGTTTGTGTGTGTGTGGGGGTTCTATCTGTCTTTCTATCAGCTATACTACAGTATATGAATCTTTAGCAAACTTTTAATATACTGTAGTCACAGTATTGTAAATTTCTCCTATAGAGATCATGCCAGGGCCATTCAATTTGTGCGCTTTCTTAGATATTCCTTACTCAATTTGCGCAGACCGGACCGTGATTGTGCATCCTCTTGATTCCCCTGACATTGTGGGCCTGCGGAAAGTGTTTACGTTTGTGTCTGGGAGACTCAAAGGAAGTCAGTAGACCATGGAGACTAAATATAACCTTCAAAGGAGAGCCGGTCCATCTAAATCTCCCTCTGCCTCGCTTCTCTGAGGGCTGTGTAATGACTTCCCCATGCAGCTTGTGTATGGGAGGAGACACGGAGATGGATGCATGTGCGGTGAAGGTTTCTGCTAGACGAGTGGAGGTTTGACGTTAGTTTAGAGCCGTACCAGATGGGTCCCAGACTTAATCAAGGTCAGTGCTACATTGGCAAATAATGACTCTTGTTTTGGGTTGATCATTTGATCTGTGCCACTCAGGAGGCAATTATCAGTAAGTATAAGGATGCAGCGGGGATCTTTTCAAAATGCAGAACCTTGACTCACTTGTGTGGACAAGATCAAGCCTTGTAGGATGTGTGCTTTAACATGCATTACCAGATTTACTGTAGCTTTTAATAGGAGAAAAATGTGTTTGTTGTCACGCATAGCACTATACAGATTTTAGGCCCGTGTATGTCATACTCGATTGGCACTTGACCACAGCCCTCTACGGCAGTGGTTTTCAAACATTTTCATACCAGCGCCCACTATGCATTTTAGCCACAGACTACCATTTGATATTGAGTCTAGGTTCTCGGACCCCAAATTAAAGTCCCTGTGAAGCAAAAAATAAATGTATTCCCAGTTTGTCACACCACAGAGTAATGTATTATAGCCCCACAGACCAAATGATGAAAGAATCGCTATGTTTCAGAAATGATGTTTAAACATGTATGAAATACAATGGATATTTTTCGGACCTACACGACTGTAGGGGCGTAGCCACTGTACAGTGACTAGTCATGAATTTGCTAATTAGGCTAATTAGGCTATCTCTCACTGTCCACACAGTCAACAACAAGCCAGCAAAATAACAATCCATCTACATTTTCTAAATGTGTAGATTCTTGATTCAGATGTTTGAATATAATTTAACTCTTGAGAGCGTAAAAGGATATAGGGACTGTGTGGGTCCATTTGGTATCATTTTACAATCTCAGGAGTTACAGATCTATAAGGGTCCATTTGGTTACCAACTGTCCATCATTTAGCTGGGGACCACCTGGAATCTTCCCAGTCCACTGGTTGAAAACCACGGCTCTACGACACCCCTTTTGCCAGCTAACTGAAAGTTTGTTGACTGAATGTGAGCAGCCTACCATACTCCCAGCTGTACATACATCTTTCTGCTTGAGGGCTGCCACAGTCCAGCCTGAAGCCAACTCCTGACCTCAGGCTTGCATCGTGGCCCAGACCGGACCCAGGCATCAACACCACTGCTTCAAACTGGCTTTTATATGGATCAATGACGCGGCCACTAGTGTGCTAAAATATGTTTCTTTACTTTGCCACTCCTCACACCTCTTCAGTAATGGTGCAGTTTGTACAACAAGCACAGTCGTTTTTGTGTCCTGAGTACCAAATTGTTCTGGGTTGTATTTTTCCACTGTTCTGCCCGTGTCCCCTCTTTGCCCTGCAGCCCAATCGATAAAAGGTCCCGCAAGGACGTTCAGCATGTGTATGTTTGTGTGTGTGTGTATGTGTGTTCTTGAGCAAACACAGCCAGTACTTTTTTGGTAGACATTGTGTTTTTCGACTTCATGCTGGAGAGTGACTTGAACTTATTTATTATGGTTTTCTTTTGTAAAAAGGTTACTGACTCTGTTTGACTGGAATGGAACAGAGCCTTGGTATAGACTCTGTTTGACCAGAATAGTATTAGTATTAGTATTAGCCCACTCAGGGCCATGCTGTGATCGGCCCCTTATGAGCTACTGCCAACTATCACGCTGATTTACCCTTATTTTGAAGCTCCAGCGCACCGCAATCGAATGTTATGTCAACATAAATATGACTGTTGACAATAATGAGTTCATTAGTTAAATTAATTTTGTTGATGAATAAAAAATAATAATAATAATAACGCAATTAACTCATGTGCACACTGACTCAACCCACTGAGCATATACTCTTTGAAAAAAATGGTAGAGCGCGGTTTTACGGAGACAAGCCGTATGTCTCCCTGTAACCAGAGCCATAGAGTATAGTTGGAGGGATCTACAAGCATTGGGGGCTTGTAGATCACCTATTTTGTTAAGTATTTAAGAAATAAACAGCTCTTTTTCCCCAGATTATTTTTCTTTTTTTTAGTGTTCAAATCCTGTAAAGATAAACAAGCATATTTTGGACATAGTTCAAATGGTGATTAATCACGATTGTGATTAATTTGTGATTAATTTGATTAAAATGTTTAATCATTCAACAGCCCTACTTAATGTGTGTTGTCACCACAGTGGATGTTTGTCCATCCATAAATATCGTCCCCATATGGTCAGTGCGATCACATGGAGCGCAAGGCTCCTCCATGGAACTATTGGTTTGCCCAGAACAACTTCCGCCAAGTGGCGAAAAGATAGACTCTGTTTGAACAGAATGGAAAAGATCCTTATTTAATTACTATCATTGGTAACTCTTGTGAATTACACAAGTGGTCACAAAGGAGCCTGGAGTTGTTCTGTGTGACAACACAGTTGTTCTGTGATTCTCTTTCAAATGTGTGATGCAGGGTTTTGCTTTTGCACTGCCTGGATTCCTCCATGCAGCACAAATATTATGCATAGTTGTGGCAACTAAGGTATTCTCGGCTCTTATGAGGAAAGCAGCGACTAGAAACCTTTATAAAGATCTGTATTTTTAGTACTGGACACTTTTGAGGTATTTTTGTATTTTATGTTTTTTCTGCTGTAAACGGTTTGGGAGATATTTATGTTTGGGTTTCTGTTATTCTGTGCACGTTGATGAAATGTTGTGCCTCTTCCCATGTTATACCACTAAAGCACACCACTAATTGAAGGTTGGACATGAGGGAAAGGATATGCAAGCAGAACTTCAAATCCCAGTGTGGTTTTAACAACCATGGAAGAAATCTCGTCGGTACAGGAAGTGAAGTATACTGTACATAGTAAAAGGCTCAGTGTTTATTTAAAGACACACACACACACACACACACACACACACACACACACACACACACACACACACACACACACACACACACACACACACACACACACACACACACAAAATGTTTATACAGTATATACTACATACTGCATATACATAGAGAGAGAGTGATATACTGTATGTCGATTTTGTTTTGTAAATAAGTTGTTTGGAATCACATTGAATTTGATAAAGGCATGTGTTTGTCCATGTACCGGTAATGTGTTTAAATACAATTACCATATCTAGTATCACTGTTTACTTATTTATATCCATAATAACACAGCTTTCCCTTAAAAATCCTGCACTATCCACAAGTTGAACACACATATTTTATTTGCTAAATTGTTACTGTATCGTTTTAAAATCGTTGGATTTCATCATAATGAAACAATATCATCCATTCCATACTTGTTACACACTTGTTACACCCATACTTCAAGTATGGTACTTGTCATATTTCGTTGCTGTTGTACGCAGAGGAGGGCAGGATCCCACGGGCATGTTGGCCCCAGGCCCAGGGGCCCCTGGGCTAGGCGGGCCCCTAAGCTTGAGTGTGATCAAGCTTGTGTAATCAAGGTAAAAGTGACCCCCAAAGTCCTAAACCATCATGATATAGTTCATTACTGCATTTTGCATTTATTTGGCTTAGTTATTTTCGGTGTTTATTATTTTCAAGCAATCCCATGCTGTAAATCCTGCTGAAATACCGGTACACCGCGCCGGGAAGAAAAATGCTCGGGCGTCCCAGGGGCCCATAATTTCTAGATCCGTCTTTGGTTGTACGGCTAGCAAAAAAACAGCCACCAAACCCAAAGATGAGGACAAATAACAGCATTAACGTGATAAAATGGTGTCAGTAGACACAAAACAAACGCTCTCTTGGTCAGAACTCACCCAAACAACACCTGGAGATGAGAGGTGGACAAACACAGCGCTGCAGCCAGATTACCGGTGCAAAGAATCACCAATGCTTAAAATGTAGTGGCCTACTGTGACCTACTGGCACCATGCTGATCCGTCCAGCAGTTTATCCTCTCTCTCTCTCTCTCACACACACACACACACACACACACACACACACACACACACACACACACACACACACACACACACACACACACACACACACACACACACACACACTCACACAGGATGACTTATAATGGAACGCACAATGGTTTGGATCTATCTTTGAACTATAATGTCAGATGTAGTTGGTTTTGTCATTTATGAATCTCTGGCTAGACTGTGTACACTACAGGCAGATTGCAGGAGCAGCAGCATCCTCCTGACAAATCAAGACATCTGCTCAGGCGCGAAGTCTGCAATTGCAATCAGGTTCCTGAGACTTTGAGATCTGTACGTGTGTGTGTGTGTGTGTGTGTGTGTGTGTGTGTGTGTGTGTGTGTGTGTGTGTGTGTGTGTGTGTGTGTGTGTGTGTGTGTGTGTGTGTGTGTGTGTTAGTAGAAAATAATGGGAATTCCTGTTTAGTTTCCTGCCTTGAATTTTACCCATGCCCAATGATAACTGGATGACTTCTCAGACAACCACATTACTAATATTATAGTCCAGTAGTTACTGTTAATTACCGCTAATGAAATAATCACTAGGATGTTTTTACTTAATGTAAGCACCTGCTAAATGCCTATATTGTAAATTGGATGCACCTGGGAGCACCAATTTTGGCATGTGGAGGGACTATAACTAAATACATAACGAAAGTCTCAATAGACTAGATACCAGAGCTTATGCTTCTGGTATGAGCTTAATAGTAGTCTGTTTGCACATCATTGTCATCATTGTAAATAAACTACTAGACTAAATTATCAGAATGACAGAAATGCAAATAAATAAGTGGTAACGTTAATAATCAGGCATAGTAATCAGTTTAGGTACCAGTGGAGGCAGGTTTGACAAATGTGTCTTTTTTGTCATTCATTTGTGTAATTTCATTTGACTAGTGCAGGGCTTTGAATTGTTAATTGGTACTGTAGGCCTTTGTAATTATGATAATGGGTAAATTGCTCCATTCCCTTTGAACAGGTTACCTTTGAGAATTACAGCTGAAACAACAAGAGACAGCAAAATTAATTCGCAACTGTGGCACATGTCACAACGGGTGGCCAAACGGTCACCACGGGTGACCAAACGTTCACGGTGGGTGCCGCGACCGTTTTAAATTAGTTGCGACCGGTGAAAGCAGTTAACCGTTTTCACGCAACGGGTGGCCCAACAGTCACGACCATTGGGCCATCCGTCGCGGCATATGCCACGGCCGCATGGCCGCATATTGATTCCGCCCCTCCTGGAAACAACAGTTAACCTAATTTTATGTAGAATCATGAAATAATAATCCTAGTACTACTGCTACTAATAATAATCTAATAAGCAATATATAAAGCATATAAAGTTGACATGTGGATTTCACACAGTAACATAGCTCCTATAAGCACTTAAAAACACACATTGCTTGTGTCTGTTCTCTCTTGTCTCCAAGACAAAAGAAAACGTTGCATCTCAAGGTCATTTGACCAGTTCTGTCCCCTATAGGCTTAGACCATCTGACTACAGCCAGGGAAATCGAAAGTCCTGTTCAGCAAGAACAAGGAATGTCAATTTCTCTGTTGATTCAATTAGGTAAAAGGAGTGTGCGAGATAAAGCCGGTGTTATTTATCATGGCCATGGTAGCGCTCAATACTGAGCCATGTTAATTAGTGCTATGGTGCCGAAGCCAATGACTTTGGGAAGCACTGCTTCCACAAAAAGCACTCTACCTGCAGAGCTTAATGGATCCGGGACCACACCAAGTGTTTTATTTTTTTTAATTTATCTCTCTACTTTCTCTGCTTTGTTCTTTGGAATATTCTGATTAACGGTCGCAGCGTGCTATTTTTAAGCAGCGGCAACCGCCTGTCCATTATGTTTCATTAGTGAGTGCAGAGCCCCCAGTGTACTGGATTAGAGAGTCAGTGTATTATTGTTAAACATAACAGTAAATTCAATTGTTCCTCTATGCAGCACACACATGTAAGGGTTAAGGTTTCCACATTTTGAGAAACACTGCAAAACTGAGGAACGAGAGAGAACATCTGTTTGAACACACTGCGGGTAAACACGACAGCTTTGTTTCTCACTTAGTAAAATGCATTCACTGTCATTTATGTTACTTATTGTCTGTTCCTTCTATCTGTTCCCTATATCTCTATGTATCACTCTCACATCATTTGTGGCACACCCACACACATGCACACCCACACAGACACACACAACACCAGAGAGCAGTCTGTCAGGGTGCTCTGAGGCGTTTATTGCTAGATTGGGTGGGCTGGAGGGAGGGAGGGAGGGGGGAGAGCTTGTTTTGTTTTCTTCTCAAGTGAAACAAAGAATGTTTTTCTACATGCATGAGTTTTTACATCACTTGAAACAAGGCAGCCATGGTGACAGCAAGGCCTTGTGGGCTGGCCATATAGCATCATCACTGAGGAGCCAGTGTTGGCAAGCCAAGGTGCATAGAATAAGTTATCATGCCCAACGTGCCCTTACCTTCAGATCAACCAGCACAGGGAGGCTGGCAGAACATTCACTAAAAGAGCTGGGACAACGCACCACACATCCCAGACTCTTCTCCCTTCTGACTCCAGTCCATAACTATGGAATGAACTTCCCATTGCAATCACAACTGTAGTGTAGACACGCTCCCACCTCTTGGGTGAGATCTTAGACCTAGCCCTGGTCCAGTGCTTACGCGCTGTTCTTATAGCCCATCCGCCACTCTGCAGTGACTTTTCTACTGCCGTGTGCCGTGCATTGTTGTTATGGATGGCAAATTAAACATAAAAATGTAAACACTCACCAAAACAAAGCCTTCTTGGTCTATTCTTGAAGCTGGAAACAGTTTCACGTCCACAACTTCTCTCTAAAATGCAATGTTTTTGATTTGAAATAAAAGTGGACCAGCACAGTCACATCCTGTAAATCCTGTAAGCAAATGCAAAGGTTGTGATTTAGATAGCATCTTACAGTATGTAGACATATAGCACTCTATAGTATACTCATACAGTAGCTTTACTGTTAGACAGATGCTAGGTTCATAGCTTCCTTGTAATGTATGTGTACAGTATGTTCATTATGGTGACATGTATGTATGTAGGCTATTCAATATATTGTGTTGTTCTTGCTTAAGTGGATGAAGAGTGTCTACTAAATGCCAAAATCGTAAATCATCAAAATTGCACCTGTCCTTTGCACCTTCAATGCACTGTAACTTAATATACCTCTGAGATGTTTAAAGAGAACACTTGGGTTGGTGTTATATCATGAATGATATTATGGTCTTTGGTCTGGCTCACACTGCTGTGAATTTCCCCTTCAATTGACACGGCACCAGAACCCACCAGACTGGAAGATGATGGCCATGATGAAGATGTTTCTCCCTGCAGCCTGCCGGGCCCTTATAGGGAGTCAGTACCATCAGCAATGTCTATGGACTGCTGCGTGGGTTCCTGCCCACGGTGGTTGTACGTTTAAAAAATGAGAGAACCCCTCGAGCTATGTTTGTAGACAGTCTGTCATGTTTCTTCACAGA
>CM076966.1:16927058-16974558 GCA_039105355.1 Benthosema pterotum
ATATAAAACGTCTGGATGATGTAGCCCCCTTTTCTTTGTGAAGGGGGGTAGGAATTGTGTAGCATAAATTAAGTTTGGCTGTGGTGTGTGAACCCACATAAACCTTGAATGTCCAAAACCTTTTCAGGAAATAGAAAAATTGATCCAATGTTGCTATAGTTACTGTAATCACAAGTAGGGATGGGCAGATGTCTCTACAGATATACCAGCTGTTAAAGCCAAGACATTAGTGAGGACCAATTAAAGGCAGGGTGAAGTGGTCCTTCAAGTAAAAGCCTATTGGCCTTTTTACTTGAACTTAGGAGTTGGACAATATTGGCGTATTGCTAAAAAAGTAAATACAAGACGTCTGACATCCCTAGTCACAATCTCATCTTAAAACCTTTGGTTCAATAAAAATAAAACCAACAGAAAGACTTAATACTTTCACTTTCGCTTTCACTGTGTGTGTGTGTGTGTGTGTGTGTGTGTGTGTGTGTGTGTGTGTGTGTGTGTGTGTGTGTGTGTGTGTGTGTGTGTGTGTGTGCGCGTGTGTGTGTGTGTGTGTGTGTGCATGTGTGTGAAATGTTTTGCCAAGTGGCCATGTCCTCTGAGCTCTGGGTGGGGACATCTCAGGCTGCAGGGCTGGTTAGATGGACGATTACTAATGCAGAAATACGGTTTATCGCAGAGTTTGCATATTAACAGCCCTTCCACCAGCCCAGACTCTAGTAACTAGGGGGGTAAACATGTTCCAATGAGCTATTACGGGTTGTGCACCATAACACAATAGACAAAAAGACAAATTAAATGACATGACAAAAACAATACATAATACCTAAATCACCCCAACAGAATTTTATGTTGACATAGCACTATAGTCGTTTATGTATGATTAAAGATGGCGATTTTCATGTTTATGATGTGATGATATTTTAGTGCTTAGTACTATTCTAGTTGCATTCTAGTTGCTGATTGCCAAGTTACTCTGTCAGACAGTATGAAGAGCGTCTGCCTAAATCGTAAATTATAATTAGCAACTAGCACAATGAACTACAATATAACAATAAATGTCCACGTGAATTCCCCTGACGGTTCTTGAGGCATGCTGGGTAGTCATTCACTCATACGTGCTTCTCATTTGTATTCAAGGACCCCAAGTCAGATTGATATGCTGCAGGCCACAGACCCTATGTGACCATCAATGTAACTCTTAAGAGTGTACAAAATGGTCAGTTCCATTCAAAAACACAAAAGGAACTGAATTGGCCATTCGCTCCGTCCCCCGGCCCCTGGTTGAAACCAGCACTGTATAGCACAGTTAGGGCCAGCCTTACAATGGTGTGCATACAGTTTAAGATGTTTTTGTGTGTTATGGGTACTTTCTGGACTGCTATTGTACTATATCTCATTTGAGTAATAATTATATTAGGGCTATCTGTTATTTAAACAGCCAAGGTGCTAGAGCTGTAGAATGTGCATAGCATTTACCAATTCACACTCACATTCACACACCAATAGCGTGAACCAATCTGCTCATCGGGATCAGATGAGCCACGGATCAAACCATCTCTGAATCGCTGCAGACTACGGTAGTAATTACATTGTACCAGAAATTAGATCGTACTATAGATGGTGGCCTTGTGTCCGCCCTGAAACTGGGAGGTCGGGGTTCAATTCCGGGACATACCAATGCCTCCCTGCTTGGCACTCTAATGGTTGACTAATAGTGGAGCGGGTTAGCAAAACCATTGTTCACTTTTTGAGAAAAGCGTGAAAATTGGTACACGCATAGCCAAAGTCATTTAAAAAATATTTGGATGTGGAGGCATCTTGAATTCCAAGATGGCGGCCCCAAAATCCAAGATGTCTGCCCAGAAATGTGGTTTTTCCTTCATAACTTGAAATGCATTGATTTTACGCCCCATAAATGTATTGAACGTTAATACGAAGTTGGCCATTACGGACGATTTGGTACCAAGTACGTGTCTGTATCTCCTACGGTTGTTGAGATACAGCATATAGGTACTTACACAGATTGAGGAGAGCAAGACATTTGTAACATTGATTCTTAAGTCAATCAAATGGTCATACAGACATGACAATTGGTACACACACTCTGCAAACCCCACTATTTCTAAAAGTACTGCATGCCCTGCAAAATTCCAAGATGGCAGCCACCAAAATCCAAGATGTCTGTCCAAAAATGTGGTTTTTCCTTCATAACTCGAAATACGAAGATCTTAAGATTCACGTTCGATCTTAAGATTGAACGTGAATATAAAGTTGGGCATTGCGGACATTTTGATACCAAGTACATGTCTCTATGTACTACGGTTCTTGAGTTACAACATATCCGTATTCATGAGGCACCAAAAGTGTAACATTTTGGCACATTTCACTATTTAACTCAAAGATCCCTTCATCACTTTCAGGAATCATTTTCAGGAAATGGACCTACATGTATCTGCTATCATAAACCACTTTAATCTTCCCAATTGATGAAACGGGTAGGGAGTTATTAAACCGATCGTAAAGGGCTGTTTCAGTGCTACATTTGCTGCGTATAGTTAGCGAACATAAGCCACCCAGAAATGTCTGTCTGTGCATCTGCCCTTCACAATAAGGGTATATGTGAAGCGGACGCAAGTGTAGCATTAGGGTGGATCTTAAAACGTCAAATTTTGATTTTCTTGTGTCTCACCCCCTAATTATGTTCCAATGTACAAAAAACTGCTTTGGCTAAAATTTGGTTGAATTTGAAGTAAATTTAGAGGTAGCTCAATCAAGGCAAAGATTGTACACCTTAGTAGTTTAAAAACGAATTGCACTGCAGGCACATTATTCTTATACTAAGCACAGAGATTTTATTTTTTAAGCTTGTTAATCTAAACACAAATCTGATTACATGTCATGATTGTCATGTCAAACCAAAATTAATTGTTATAGGAAATACTAATGTAGAAAATAGAAAATAGGTACACTAGCCAACGCACGCACACACTGTTGTTTTTCTACCGAGTCAGTGGCCCTGTGGTCAGCCGCCTATCTCCTATTTCTATAGAGACAGCTTGATGTACAAGTATGTCAAGCTGCCTTCTTCAAGCACACCCCATGTTTGTCATGTAAACCAAAATTAATTGTTACAGGAAATACTAATGTAGAAAATAGAAAAGCAAAGAATGACAAATTGCTATTTGTCTTTTAATGTGCAGAATGCCATGTCTTTAGTGCAATCTTCAATCATAGCCTACTCACAGCACACAAGAACACAGCCCCATTTCCATGTTTACCCCCAAAAGTCACTGCAGTATAATCAGGTGTTACTGATCAATGAAAGTTTGTTTACGGCTATCCAGATACTTGTGCCGATGGTTCTGCACAATTTGCAGCAAGTACTGGAGTTGGGACTCGTCTTTAGTGAGTCACAACAATATTTCAATATTCTTGAATTAGGGCAACCCAACACTCTGCATGATCATTGACCGTGTTTATTGCCTTCACTACAGCCAGAGCTTCTTGGTAGTCTTCCCTGGGCTTGCACTCATCAGGATCAACAGCAAGGAAGTCATGTTGCAATTGTTGCAAGGTGACAGTAATTCTCTTCATGTGCTGTTCATCATCTTCATGTCCATCTTCCATGGCTCTCACCATCAGCTTCTTCGTTTGTGCACTCACTGGACTGTAAAACAATGCAAGTCCGACGACCTCTGGAGTGAAAAGCCACAACTGATTGGAAAACTTCTGAGAAGCAGTTTTAGACACCTCAGCAACAAATTTATCGACGAATATTCCACAATTTTAACAGCCACAAGTCATTTAGTGGGGCGCTTACAGCAACAGGTGCCAAACTGCAAACATGCACAACTGCACAAATGAATGCAAACTGCAAACATGCACAAATCCATGCATGATTTTTCTTCCAAAGGGCATGATGGGTAACTCCTGGAGCTCTGGCTCCAGGAGTTACCCATCATGCCCGTTTGATGGCAAAGGTTGTTTATTGTTTGAAGATCTGGATGTTTCATGACCAATTCAAACTGACACGCAGGGAAGAAATGTTTGCAGTTTGCATTCATGTGAAAGCATGGATGCGCTCCACTAAATGACTTGCGTCTGTTAAAATTGTTGCTGGAATATTCATCGATAAATGCTGAGGTGTCTAAACCTGCTTCTCAGAAGTTTTCCAATCACTTGTGGCTTTTCACTCCAGAGGTCGTCGGACTTGCATTGTTTTACAGTCCAGTGAGTGCACAAACGAAGAAGCTGATGGTGAGAGCCATGGAAGATGGACATGAAGATGATGAACAGCACATGAAGAGAATTACTGTTGACCTTGCAACAATTGCAGGGAAGGACATTGAAGATTTTGTCTCCCAATCAGAGACGCTGTTCAAAATGATGGATCTCCCACATGACTTCCTTGCTGTTGATCCTGATGAGTGCAAGCCCAGGGAAGACTACCAAGAAGCTCTGGCTGTAGTGAAGGCAATAACCACAGTCAATGATCATGCAGAGTGTTGGGTTGCCCTAATTCAAGAATATTGAAATGTTGTTGTGACTCACTAAAGACGAGTCCCAACTCCAGTACTTGCTGCAAATTGTGCAGAACCATCGGCACAAGTATCTGGATAGCCATAAACAAACTTTCATTGATCAGTAACACCTGAATTATTATACTGCAGTGACTTTTGAGGGTAAACATGGAAATGGGGCTGTGTTCTTGTTGTGTTGTGAGTAGGCTATAATTGAAGATTGCACTAAAGACATGGCATTCTGCACATTAAAAGAGAAATGGCAATTTGTCATTCTTTGCTTTTCTATTTTCTACATTAGTAATTCTTATAATAATTAATTTTGGTTTGACATGACAAACATGTAATCATCAGATTTGTGTTTAGATTTTAGATAAGCTTAAAAAAAGCTTAGAAAATAGAATCTCTGTGCTTAGTATAAGAATAATGTGCCAGCAGTGCAATTCGTTTTTAAACTACTAAAATGTACAATCTTTAACTTGATTGAGCTACCTCTAAATATGTTTCAAATTCAACCAAATTTTAGCCAAAGCAGTTTTTTGTACATTGGAACATAATTAGGGGGTGAGACACAAGAAAATCAAAACTTGACGTTTTAAGATCCACCCTAGTGTAGCATGTGTCTAGTATAATGGTATAATATGCTAATAGGCGTAATAGTGTGATATATGCAATAGTGTAATAGGGTTAATAGTGTAATATATGCAATAGAGGTATACTGTAATATGGTAATACATGTAATAGTGTCATAGTGTAACATGTGTAATAGGGTAATGTGTGTAATAGTGTCATAGAGTAAGATGTGTAATAGGGTAATATTGTAATAGTGTCATAGTGTAACATGTGTAATAGGGTAACATGTGTAATAGTGTCATAATGTAACATGTGTAATAGTTTCATGGTGTAACATGTGTAATAGGGTAATATGTGTACTAGTGTAATATCTGTAATAGTGTCATAGGGTAACATGTGTAATAGTGTCATAGGGTAACATGTGTAATAGTGTCATAGTGTAACATGTGTAATAGTGTCATAGTGCAACATGTGTAATAGTGTAATAGGGTGTAATAGGATAATGTGTAATAGTGTCATAGTGTAACATGTGTAATAGTGTAATAGGGTAACATGTGAAATAGTGTCACAGTGTAACATGTGTAATAGTTTCATAGTGTAACATGTGTAATAGTGTCATAGGGTAATATGTGTACTAGTGTCATAGGGTAATATGTATAATAGTGTCATAGTGTAACATGTGTAATAGTGTCATAGTGTAACATGTGTAATAGTGTCATAGTGCAACATGTGTAATAGTATAATAGGGTGTAATAGGATAATATGTGTAATAGTGTCATAGTGTAACATGTGTAATAGTGTAATAGGGTAATATGTGAAATAGTGTCATAGTGTAACATGTGTAATAGCATAATAGGGTAATATGTGTAATAGTGTCATAGTGTAACATGTGTAATAGGGTAATGTGTGTAATAGTGTCATAGAGTAAGATGTGTAATAGGGTAATATTGTAATAGTGTCATAGTGTAACATGTGTAATAGGGTAACATGTGTAATAGTGTCATAATGTAACATGTGTAATAGTTTCATGGTGTAACATGTGTAATAGGGTAATATGTGTACTAGTGTAATATCTGTAATAGTGTCATAGGGTAACATGTGTAATAGTGTCATAGTGTAACATGTGTAATAGTGTCATAGTGCAACATGTGTAATAGTGTAATAGGGTGTAATAGGATAATGTGTAATAGTGTCATAGTGTAACATGTGTAATAGTGTAATAGGGTAACATGTGAAATAGTGTCATAGTGTAACATGTGTAATAGTTTCATAGGGTAACATGTGTAATAGTGTCATAGGGTAATATGTGTACTAGTGTCATAGGGTAATATGTATAATAGTGTCATAGTGTAACATGTGTAATAGTGTCATAGTGTAACATGTGTAATAGTGTCAGTGCAACATGTGTAATAGTATAATAGGGTGTAATAGGATAATATGTGTAATAGTGTCATAGTGTAACATGTGTAATAGTGTAATAGGGTAATATGTGAAATAGTGTCATAGTGTAACATGTGTAATAGGGTAATGGGTTAATATGTGTAATAGTATAATATATGTGCAATAGTGTAATAGGGCAATTACACTATACAGCTATTTTGTATACCACACTCTTACCTTTATGCACATATATTACACTATTACACATATTAACCCATTACCCTATTACACATGTTACACTATGACACTATTACACATATTGCCCTATTACACATGTTGCACTATGACACTATTACACATATTACCCTATTACGCTCTTACACATGTTACACTATGGTACTATTACATATATTACCCTATTACACTATTACACATGTTACATTAAGACACTATTACACATATTACCCTATTACACTATTACACATGTTACATTAAGACACTATTACACATATTACCCTATTACACTATTACACGTGTTACACCATGACACTTACACATAGTGCCCTATTACACTATTACACGTGTTACACTATGACACTATTACACATGTTACACTATGACACTATTACATATATTACCCTATTACACTATTACACATGTTACACTATGACACTATTATCCTATTACACTATTACACATGTTACACTATGACACTATTACATGTATTGCCCTATTACACTATTACACATATTACCCTAATGCACTATTACACATGTTACACTATGACACTATTACATATATTACCCTATTACAGTATACCGCTATTGCATATATTACACTATTAGCCCTATTACACTATTGCATATATTACACTATTACGCCTATTAGCATATTATACCATTATACTAGGACACATGCTGCACTTGGTGCGTCCGCTTCAGATATACACTTATTGTGAAGGGCAGATGCACAGACAGACATTTCTGGGTGGCTTATGTTCGCTAACTATACGCAGCAAATTTAGCACTGAAACAGCCCTTTACGATCGGTTTAATAACTCCTGACCCGTTTCATCAATTGAGAAACTTGAAGTGGTTTATGATAGCAGATACATGTAGGTCCATTTCCTGAAAATGATTCCTGAAAGTGATTAAGGGATCTTTGAGTTAAATAGTGAAATGTGCCAAAATGTTACACTTTTGGTGCCTCATGAATACGGATATGTTGTAACTCAAGAACCGTAGTACATAGAGACATGTACTTGGTATCAAAATGTCCGTAATGCCCAACTTTATATTAACGTTCAATACATCTATGGGCTTAAGATCTTCGTATTTCGAGTTATGAAGGAAAAACCACATTTTTGGACAGACATCTTGGATTTTGGGGGCTGCCATCTTGGAATTTTGCAGGGCATGCAGTACTTTTAGAAATAGTGGGGTTTGCAGAGTGTGTGTACCAATTTTCATGTCTGTATGACCATTGGATTGACTTAAGAATCAATGTTACAAATGTCTTGCTCTCCTCGATCTGTGAAAGTACCTATATGCTGTATCTCAAGAACCGTAGGAGATACAGACACGTCCGTAATGGCCAACTTTGTATTAACGTTCAATACATCTATGGGGCGTAAAATCAATGCATTTCAAGTTATGAAGGAAAAACCACATTTCTGGGCAGACATCTTGGATTTTGGGGCCGCCATCTTGGAATTCAAGATGCCTCCACATCCAAATATTTTTTAAATGTCTTTGGCTATGCGTGTACCAATTTTCACGCTTTTCTGAAAAAGTGAACAATCTGCCCTAATAAGAGAGCTAAACCGCTCCACTATAATGGTTCCTGAGTGTGACGCACGCTGCAGCTCACCGCATCAAGAGATGGGTCAAATGCAACAACAAATTTCAGTGCCTTAACATGAGTGACAAATCATATGGCTTGGTTGTTGCTTTTCATGTCCCCAGATTGTCAAAATGACTTTTTCAAAGTGGATTCAATGTTCTCTCCGCATTTTATTCTTTGAAAAATAACAGGAATAACAGTGAGGAACATTGACGTAAATTGTACCGACGGACAGTAAGTGTTGAGGCTGGGTGGAGGGAGTCTGTGGAAAGGAGCTGATGTTACACACAGTATCACAAATCCTTCCTTTTGGTTAAAGAGTCTGCCTGGGAAACCAAAACCAAACCAGGCCTTTGCAATGTGTCGAAGTAACCTTGAGCAAAGACAAATTTCACCTAAAAGCCCACTTTACCCACTTTTCAATTTGCCTTCATTGGTCCTCACTAATGGCCCAACTAAGGGCTGTGGGCGCTACACACACCATCATGTGTGTGGAATCGAAGCTATAGGAAATGCAGGCTTTCTATTCCTGAAAAGTTGCAATAGCCATCTCTATATATACTGTAATCTTGTTTGAAAAACATCTGCTAATGATGTTTGCCCACAGACCTCCTATGAGACACAGACTGAGTAGAAAAATCATGAACATTAGTGAGGACCAACTATATGAAAATTCCAACTATATTGAAAAGTGGTCCTTTAATGTGCAAAAATATAGTGATAAAAAACATCCCTAGGAGGGGGGGGGCATATTATGAATATGAATTATATCCAATCTGTGAGTGTAAACAAATGGACCCTGGTCCATTTTGTAGACGCACAGAGTTAACTGAATACTCAGTTATTTTACTGAGTAGGAACAGAGAGATAGGAAGACTGCACATCTGCTGGTGGTCACAGCCCAGTACCCCACCGCCCACCCCAGACCCACGCTACCCGCTGCCACGCACCTCCAGGTTTGACCTGTGTGTGAGCACTCTGTCCCGCACACCATCTACAGCCGCCCTGGATCTGCAAGGGAACGCACACACACACGTACACACATGCACACGCACACACGAACGATCATCTGCATGTTGCCGATCGTCAATTTGAACACAACTGTGATTTTTCACAGGTACTGTAAGTACTCACAGTCGTCACACTGTGTGTGCACACATGCAAACCAACACGCAACAGCTGTCGCAGTCCTGTGCAACACGCACACACACACACACACACGCACACACACACACACACACACGCACACACACAACGTGATGTGGCCACCTGGGATGTGCTAGCTTTGACAGACACATCCGGTGCTTGTGGCGGTCACTAGTGGTGCAGGTGCTTCCTGCTTCTGGGCTGTAAAAATCCTAGCCTGTTCCCACATAATCTCTCTCTCTCTCTCTCTCTCTCTCTCTCTCTCTCTCTCCCTCTCTCCAGGGGCGGATCTAGGCATGGGCATGGGGGGCAATGCCCCCCCTAAATTCCCAGACTGCCCCACCAAACATGATGGCTTGAAAAACAACCAAAGACATTTCAAATTAAAGTGCTTATATTTAAAATGATTTGAAACACTAGTACTACTGCTACTAACTAACTACAGCTGTGTCACCAGTAAACCGACAGCATTTCATCATTGAAAACAGAACAGTCAGACCTTTAGCTGTATGCATGCTGCATGTCTGTTGCAACTTCAACAACAACTGATGTTATTAATGCTTAATTGCGTAATAAAAGTCCTTTAACAGAAAATGGTATGGGTGCGACTTCTTGGGTGCGATGAAGCCGCACCCATACCATTTTCTCTTGCCCCTCCAACATGTTCTCTTGCCCCCCCCCCCCCCAAATGGCACATGTTACATCCGCCCCTGCCTCTCTCTCCCTCTCTCTCTCTCGAATAGCCTAATTGTGCATTCAGATGACATGCCAAACCAGCGAGTTCATCTTCACAGAGCATGGTGTCTCTGACACATGAATGGGACGGCGCGGTCGTATTCCCTGGTCTTACATTAGAAGTGCTACATTAGTCAGGGACATGTTTATGCAAAAGGAATTAGACATCAGGGAGAGCATGGCATTGCAGCTCCGGTCTCTCTCTCTCTCTCTCTCTACTGCGTGGAAGGATTGACTCACAGTACAGTACAGTATGTTGTTCTGTCTCCAATCTGTATTAGCATATTAATCCTTGAACAAGGTTTGTTTGGACAGGTTCCAGAGTCCATGAATATGAAATATGGTACATTAGTGTGGTTCATCTGCCGATAACCGGTCTACTCTGCATATGCACTCTAGCGTTGTTGTTTTCTTTGAGGGCCGCTAGGCAAGCCCCTCCTATGCCCAGCTTTGTGTGTGTGTGTGTGCCTGTGATTTCAAGGGATTTGTTTGACTGAGCATGGAGTGTGGTCTCCTGTATGGTGATGTGTGATGATGAGTGTGTCCCTCCATCGCTTCACACAAGTGTGATTTTTATTGTGTGATTTTAGTGTTTTGCATCCCAGATGTTATCATTGAAGATTTCAACACAACTGTCTGCACGCAATATTTATTTATGGAGGTGCTGCTATAAATGTATACATGCCTGAACAAGTCAAATGATTCGAGCACCACAAAATTCACACGTGTGTGATATTTTTAACCTATATAAGCAGTTTAAGATCAAATTAACAAATTATCAATATAACTGGCAATCAGAAAGCTGAGCAAAGGCTTTTTGTATGGAGAGGGGAAAGAGGCTAAAAGAAATCATGTTGAAACAATATAAACAACTTCAATATTAAACAATACATAGGGTTCGGTGTGTGTGCATTAGGCAAAGTTTAAAAGAAAACTATCTCCACATGCAGAAAGCAGCAGCAGTTCTCCCTCTGGCATGGCATGTTTATTGCTGATGTGTTACTTGTTCCGATGCAACACAGACAGATTGGTCCGGGGAGGCAATGTCTCACCACAACCGGAATCAATATCTATCTCTGTCTTCCCAGTTCGATGAGGGGAAAAAAGGAGAGAATCAGCTAATGCATCTCCTTTATTATTTGTATTTATCATGATGAGGAAGAGGTGGAGGAGGATGCGCCGGGCGCCAGGGGGTGGAGGTGAGGATTGTTGCTGAATATGAACACAGTAAGTCACGCTCACCAGTCTGTCAGCCACAGAGACGTGGCAGCAGCTATAAGCGCTCAAACCCCCTATATGTGGCAGTGTGGCGCTGTAATAAAGAAAAGGGGGGAAAAAAATCATACAGCATATGTTATGTATCCTGCTGGCGGGGTTCCGTGTTCCCCTGCAGCCTTCCTTGACTGACTTTACTTTTTTTGTTGTTGATGTTTTCTAAAGCTGGGGCTGGATCGGAGGCAGGGCAGAGACATATTTTACAAAGTGGAGATGACATTTTCTTTGCCTCAAAACAGAAAATGGAGAATGTGCCAGAGCCCATAATAGAGAAAAAGAAAGTGGGGGGAGGGAAGGGGTCCTCCCACCCTCCTTCGCTTCCTCATTGCCTCCAACAAAGGAAGGTATTAAAGAAACACCTGTGGTTTGTAGACATCCCCAATGTCTCTACCCTCCAACCCTCCACCCACCCCAGTGCCCATCTCACTCCTACTGCATTTCTCCCCATTCATTGCCGCCTGGGGTGTAATATCTTCCCCAGACAAAGAACAAGGATGTGCTGCTAACATGTAATAAAGCAGGACTGATTCTGTGCGCTGTGCAGAGATGGAGTTCAGACTGCTACAGGACAGGGAGAGAGGGAGGGGATAGGGTAGGGGCCGGTTTAGTGCATTCTGACTGCAGATAGGAGAGATTAGTGACACACACACACACACACACACACACACACACACACACACACACACACACACACACACACACACACACACACACACACACACACACACACACACACACACACACACACACACAGATGCTTGTTAATGATGTGTTGACAGGCAGGGTGAGAGGCCCTGCCCAAGCTACTGTACTGCACAGGAAATGATGGATAGCCACATGAAAACAGACGTATGGAAAATAGTGATGTGTACCGGTACTCACTGTGCGTGTGTGTGTGTGCGCGCGCGCGCGTGCACGCCTGCACACACAGTTGGGTTCGTTGCACATGCAAGTTCAAAGCCAATACTGTGGTGCTCTGTCACCAGGGGAACAGATAGCTTTTAGCAGGCTAGCCCGAGGGAGGCTCAGTACCCACTACCATCTCCCATCTCTCTCCCTCTCTCTCTCTCTCTCTCTCTCTCTCTCTCTCTCTCTCTCTCTCTGCCCCCCCCCCCTCTCTCTCTCCCCCCAGTGTTTTCACCTTCAAATAATCTTTTCACTTTCAAGATAATACAATTTCACTTTTTTTATCCATACCTCATCTTTTTGCAGGACTGAAATGAAATAGATCTGTCTGCTGTTCTCTCGCCATGCGGCGGCCATGGAAACAAACTCCTCCCATCTGCTGTAGAAATCAGTGCCTTTCAGTCACTAAGGTGCTGCTTTTTTCAAGGCAGTGAATGAATTTGTGATAAATAATGCATTATTACTGTTGGCGTATTATAGCAGGCTATCTCTCTTGTTTCCCATTGTTGGAAGGAAAGGCATATGTTGCTGCTGTGTCCTCTTACTCCATGGGCTCCTTTGGTGCATGACACAAAAATAAAGAAAGAAATCAATCATTTCAAAAGTTGACACAACCAGTCTGAGAATAGCTGCAGGTACTCTGTGGACTGTGGACAAAGAGAGGCTGAATGAGAAAGTAAAAGTAAAGACTCTATCGATAGTGGAATGTAGAAATATCCAGCTCATCATGTGTACCAATACTTATTTGTCAATAAAATATATTAAACAAATAAATAAACATATATCGAGCTACAAGTAAAAGTCAGAATACAGGCGTAAAGCTGTATAGGCTATAGGGTGTTGCTGCTCGCTATTGAGCAGGCTGGTAATGTACGCTGGTATGCACTTTCTGGATACAGAATTGATTATTATTGAGTATTGTCTTTCCAGCCAAGGCTATAGGTTCCTCTATTCAGCAAATTGGTTCCTCTATTTGCTATACATTAAAGACCTAATGCAGCATAGACAGCACAATACCTGTCAATTCAGTCTAGCCTATAACTAATGCCATGTGGGCTACAGGGTGCTGTGATGCTGCTTGCTAGCGGGTCTGGCTCTTTAGCCGATGGGTAAAATAATGCACCCAGGTCCTAGATTCGCCTCCCAGCTGAGTTAAAAAGTATTCGTATTGAAATGTACTTAGTAGAAAGTACACATTATGCAAAAGATTCCAATTCAGTTTCAAGTTTTCAAAGTATATAAATTCAACAAAAATATAAACGCAACACTTTTGTTTTTGCTCCCATTTTTCAGGGGATGGACTTAAAGCCCTAAAATTCATTCCAGATATACAATATAACCATTTCTCTCAAACACTGTTCACAAATCTGCCTAAATGTGTGATATTGAGCACTTCTGCTTTGTTAAGATAATCCATCCCACCTCACAGGTGTGCCACATTAAGATGCAGGTGTGACATCATGGTTAGTGCACAGATGTACCTCAGACTCTCCACAATAAAAAGACACCCTGAAATGTGCGATTTTCTTTTGCCTTATTGGGTGTATGGGCCTCCGAACCAGTCAGTATCTGGTGTGACCACCATTTGCCTCATGCAGTGCAACACATCTTCTTCACATAGAGTTTATCAGATTGTCAATTGTGGCCTGTGGAATGTTGGTCCACTTCTCTTCAATGGCTATGTGAAGTTGCTGGATATTAGTGGGAACTGGTACACACTGTAAAAATGGTAATAACACAATATTACCACATTATTACCATTTCGACAGTGCATACCAGTTCCCACTAATATCCAGCAACTTCACATAGCCATTGAAGAGGAGTGGACCAACATTCCACAGGCCACAATTGACAATCTGATAAACTCTATGCGAAGAAGATGTGTTGCACTGCATGAGGCAAATGGTGGTCACACCAGATACTGACTGGTTCGGAGGCCCATACACCCAATAAGGCAAAAGAAAATTGCACATTTCAGGGTGTCTTTTTGTTGTGGAGAGTCTGGGGTATACCTGTGCACTAATCATGATGTCACACCTGCATCTTAATGTGGCACACCTGTGAGGTGGGATGGATTATCTTAACAAAGCAGAAGTGCTCCATATCACACATTTAGGCAGATTTGTGAACAGTGTTTGAGAGAAATGGTTATATTGTACATCTGGAATGAATTTTAGGGCTTTAAGTCCATCCCCTGAAAAATGGGAGCAAAAACAAAAGTGTTGCGTTTATATTTTTGTTGAGTGTAATTATTTTTTTGAAAATAGTCAATCTGCAAGCTCACAATGTGTCACATGACAGCATATTCTGAGCTCAGGTTTCAGCTCAGGCTTCATTCTATTCATCATCACCACAGAGCTGCGCAGTCCCACCTTTTTCATGACATCGCCTGCTACCCAGAAATGAATTTGAACTTTTTATTTCTAGTTTTAAAAGAATCCCGGGTTAGCACACATTTAAGGAAAGGGAAACAACAATGCTACTGTATATTATAACCATGCATATATTACTTTTAAAGCAGATAAAACATAGCCTCAACACCCAGACTATCATCTACGTCCACATTGCAAGAAAATCAGATCTACCCGATCTACCGGCATGGCAAGTATATACCCCATAGCATAGTAAGCATAGGATTGAATCAGTCCTTGCTCCTTTTGCTCAAGCACATTCTTAGTAAATATTTCATCGGTCCAAAATATTGTGTTTTGTTGTCATCATTTGTCACGAACTAGGTTGACTTTGTCCGTGGCATAATGTATTTATATGAATTATTTTGGAAACGTCTATGAGGAAAATGAAAGGGGAAATTACTTCTGGGCAGAGGGCGGGATTGCTCTATACTGTACCATTTCTTTTTCTTCTGTTTCTCAGACACCAGGGTCTCTGGACCTCCTCTGCTGGCTCGATCGCCATGTCCTCTCCCTTCCACCCACAACACTAGCAGCAACACACACATTTTTAGAGAAAACTGCCTGTCTACTGTCAAAACGCTGCATGCAGGTGGCAACAGCACAACTCCATCAGCCACCCCTTAGGTCGTTTCCAACTCTCCTCCTGTTTTTCACAGTGAAATAGCCTCGGCTCAACTGCTCCTTCCTTTGTCAGCAAAATAAAGTGCATTAGTGAGCAACAGGGTTTTCCTTGTGCAGGCATTACCTCACACTGTTAAGTGATTACAGCTCATTAGTAGCAACAGCGTCGTGGCGGCCCATGTCACGCCACCACACGTTGGTTCCAGTCATTCTGCAGAAGCGCACCACAGTCGGCCGTGTGCATGCGTGTGTGCATGGTTTATGTGTGTGTGCGTGTGTGTGTGTGTGTGTGTGTGGGGGGGGGGGGGTAGAACAGGACACGTGACACTTTGTCATGTGCTAATCAGAACAAGGCATGTGTGGGCTTGTATCGTCAACTCATTAGGGTGAGATGGTAGGATGGATGGCTATAGGTCAGGGGAAAAAATATGGAAGACAATTAGTGGAAAAGACAAGAGGATAGAGGGCAGGGGGAAGGATGGAAATGATTGTGACAAGAATCAAGCCTTTGGTGGTGCTGGATGTATTTTGCATTTTGCATTTTGTGTGTTCCTAAGTGATATTTTTGGTTAAAACAAAAAAACAATTCAGTTAATTTAAAAGGGCAAACACTGAGTGTGTGTTAGCTTCCCCATGCCTCCAGGTCTTTAATAAGAAGGTAGCTGACAGGTTTATCAATCAGGACAGAGTACCCATTCATCACCTAATTATCATAGTGTTCTATTTGCACAGACAAACCTGGCCTGAACATGCATTCTTTGTTCAATAAAGAGCTAGAGAGATATATTTTTTTACTGAACACAATTATGAATTATTTAGCACTAATTTTAATCAATTAAACCAACCCTAACTTTAAGTAAGATATTAAGACACAAGCATTAATAAAATACTGTAAGAAATAAACCAAAAATAGAAACTGAAAAACAAGTCAAACAGAAAATGAGAATAAAAAGGTTGCTAAAGAACAACAAAACAAACTTGAGCTGAAAACCAGCAGCTGTGCTCCGTAGCCCTGATTGGCAATAACATGTAGTCATTTGGGAATGTATTTGGGAATGATTATGAGCAGCTATGGTATGCTAGCTAGGATGTGCTATTAATGGCACCCAGTAGATTACTGTACATTTGGTTTTAGTGATGGTTTTTGGTTGGTTTGAATAAAAAAAGAGAATAATCCAACCTTATGAGTGCCAGCTGTGCCAGGCAGTGTGCCAATTGTCGTTTTCTTATAGAGCGTCGCCTTCAGAAGAGAATTTCCCATTCATTTTCCCCATAGACTAGAAGCAGTCATTTAAAGACGTCTACGCCGGGGACAAAGCCAACTCGGATTGACAATAAGTACAATGCGCCGATCAAATAATTTGTAAAAAGAAAAAACAAAACAAAAATGTTGTATCCATTTTTTCTTTTTTCTGATTCTTTGATCGGCACAAAACATTGCTTTTATTGCGAGGATGTCACAACCTGTGTTGGCTTTGTCCACAGCATAAACATCTTTATATAAAGTCTATGGGGAATTATTTTCTGGGCCTTTCATCAGGGGGGCGGGACTGCAACACTCAACACGCTTTTGCGCACCTCTCCCTTCCTGTTCCCAGACTATAGAAAGCCAATAGGAATGGAGGACTTCCTGTTCCCAGACTATAGAAGACCAATAGGAATGGAGGACTTCCTGTTCCCAGACTATAGAAGACCAATAGGAATGGAGGACTTCCTGTTCCCAGACTATAGAAGACCAATAGGAATGGAGGACTTCCTGTTTCCAGACCATAGAAGGCCATGGCTGGCTACCTTGCTTGTGCACTGCTTGTGTTTTCGGCAGAGCTGTGACGTCACATCCTGCTTTTTTGAATGGGTGTCAATGACACTTCCGGCTTGTTCCGGTTTGCATCTTCGGCAGTGGGCAGCTTGCAGGTAAAGCCTGCCACTGCCGAAAATTAGCCTGCCCTCTCAATTATTTCAGGGAAAGCAATTGACGAAAATGAGAAAGATTAAGTTTGTTTTTGAAATGTATTCTCAATCATAATTCACAAAGATCTTTTGATTCAACTTTCCATCCATTCTAACCCAAGTGAAAAACAAATACAGTATATGCAAATCTAAAAGAAACTAAATTGAATTAAAACTAAATTAGAGTTGAACCACTGCTGGCATGAACAGCAGGGTACTATACCCATTATATGTATATCAGTAGTTCAAAGAAAATCAAATACTTAATGTAAAACAATGCAAGCAGTGCTTGCAGCACTATGACTCCAAACTGATAAGAAATCCAGAACACCCTTATTACATGAACACAAACATGAATGCTCCTTTGTGCACGCATGTTCCTCTGTGGCACTGATGTTGTGAGTTATGTTAATGCCCTCACATCCACAAGAAATCATCTGATCCAGCCAGCGTATCCTAGCCAGCAAGGTCACTTTCGGTTTACATCTTCACCCTTTACTCAAAGTGAGGCTGCATTCATCTTTTGAATCACCCAAATGGATGATTTAGATTCTGTCTATGGAAGGATGCTCAGATGGACTGTGAGCTACGGAAAAATAAAGAAATAAAAACAGAACTGCTGATGCTGTTCAAACAGCCTTGGTCATCAATATGTCTGAACACGGACAAATATGTCCATGGCAAAGACTCTGTGTTGTCTGTGCCAATTCCCTTTTTACACACCATTATAATTGTCTAATTTTGTCTAATTTTGATCATATACATACTACAGTATATTGATCATGTACTGTACTAGAGCTGAGCAGTCCCATCCCTCCTGTGACGTGGCCCTTGCTCCAGAAATGGATTCCCCATTCCTTTTCCTCATATACTTTTCAAAAATGATTTATATAAAGACGATTATAACACACACAAAGCCAACCCACACAAAACACACAATTTCTAAGAACAGAAAAATGAAACAAAAAGTGGATCCTGCCGTTTCTTTCTTCTTACTAATGAGATATTTTTTACGGTCATATTGTGTGTGTTGTCATGATTTGTCACAACCTAAGTTGGCTTTGTCCGCAGCGTAATCATAAATCATTTTCGAAAAGTCTATAAGGAAAATGAATGGGGAATCCATTTCTGGAGCAAGGGCGACGTCACACGAGGAGCGAGACTGCTCAGCTCAATACTCAATTACTGAATGTCAAGTCTCCGTGTTTTCTTCAGAATATGTACTGGTGTGAGTCCACTAATACAGGGATTCCAGGTGGTCCCAAGGCCAAATGAGGGACAGTTGGTTAACTCAGATGTAACTCTTTGAGAGTGAAAGTGACACCGAATGGTCGCTTGCGGGTCCATTTGGTTTCATTTCACGCTCTCAAGAGTTAAAATATTCATCATCTGAATTAGCTCAAGTTTACACAACTACAGAAAGTAGAAGATTAATGGTCACTTTGATGGATCTGTATGTTTGACTGTTCAGCCTGGAATTGTGGACAAAAGCAAAATAAATGTTTAGTCTTTGGGTCAAATTCTGTGGCTCAAATTCTGAATAAATAGTGGGCCCTGGTATGAAAAAGGATGAAAACCATTGCACTAGTACTATAACGGTAATGAACCATTATAGTACTAGTGGACTCATATCATTTCATTTGCATTTGCATTTGCATTTGCATTTCATTTGCCATGCAGGACCCGCAATAACTCTGAGAGCCAGGGTGCAAATTGATCCAAATGGACCCAATAAGGCTCCACCACCAGCCTGTATGGCAATGATGACCTAATGTCCTGACCTCAACCTACAAACGCAGCTCCCAACCCAACCCAACCCAACCCAACCCATATACCACTGTGCCTCTCCTTAGCTCTCCTCCATCCCATATCCTGACATGACCCGCTCCTGACAGGGCGATCCTCTGACAGCTCAGACCGATGCCTGCGCCCCCTCCCTGCGCTCCGCGTTTCCGTGAACACTGAGGCATGAAGCGTGAGCAACGCGCTGGAACGGACATGCTGAGATCCTTATACATCCGCCGACATCTAACACACCGCTGGGCCGTACTTACAGTAGCTTCCACGTACGGACTGACGCGCATCAACATCAGGATGGTGGAGAGGGGAAAAACATGATTGACTGTATCAACAACAACAGACCCTGCAAACTGGATAAAAATGCAAGCTGTGCCGTTTTTTGGGGCGTATAGAGGGAGTCTGATATCATAAATGTTTTTGTTGTGGTAGTGGTGAAGGCGGAATAAATCTCATAAGCGCGTGACTTCAATTTCTCTGTTTGTCCACTACAGGGCCCAGGGATATGAAATATGCTGCTGCTGGCGCTGCTCTCTGAGCCACACTGACCTGTTACAGGATGAATTATCCTTTTTCCTCTCTCTCTCTCTCTCTGTTCTGCTGGGTGCGTCTGACCCCTCTCCAGCCCCCGGCTGACCCCGGGCCGGCCGGCACGCCTCACCTCGGCCTGGGTTTGGTGTTCAGCCCATTTCCCCCCTCTGCTCCCTGCAGGCGGTGTAATGGTGCACCCGTGAACCCAAACAAATCCACTTAATTCTTTCTTCTGCAGCTGTAAAAAGTTGCAGCGTGCCACGACTGTTACAAGGTCAGGTGTGTTTTCTTCACAGCCGTTTTTCTGCCGAGAGGAAAAATTGGACTCTATATCCCACAACAACGGGGTGACATCAACCTTGAGCATTTCCTTCTTCTTTTTTTTAGGGGCTCTTGACCTTCCTAAAAAGTATAAACAGCTACAGTACAGTGAAGATTCTGTCTTAACTCAAAACATTAAATGCCATTGACAATGAATGGCGAATCCAGCGAAGCGATAGTTCATTGAGGCATGGAGGGCAGAAGGTTATTATATACAGTAATTCCCAATCAGTAATTCATTCTGTTCCTTTAAATCAGCAGTCTCTCCATGTCAACTCCCCCTACTCCAATTGGCTGTCAGCTAAATCAGTCACACCCACATTCAAACAGGTGGTATTTATAAGCATGTATTTTGGATCAATGTTATAATGTCTCATGTCCGACTCTGCTCTGGATATAACGTTCACGTGTTATTGTCTTGTATTGTTCCTCTCGGCTACTGTACTTTGGCTCTGTTCGGGGTGGTTGTTGATATCAGAGCTGTGCCTCGGTGCACAGATAATCTGAAATATTAAATGTGATATCAGACCTATGACTCGGTTCATAGATCATCTGATATCACATGAGCAGAGCCATGCCGCCATACAAACATGCAAAACATTTACAATAAATGGTCTATGGTCAATCTGAGCCGAAGCGTGTCAATGAAATTTACTTCATTGAAGTACGTAAAACGGTGGAAAGCCTTGGGGGGTGGGGGTGGGGGGGGGGGGGGGATGTTAAAGGGGAATTCCACCCATTTTCTAAATTTTCCTGAGAAGATACAAATGTGAACCAAATGGACTCTAGCGGGTCCATTTGGTTCCATTTGTACCATCTTGGGCCTGAAAGAAAAAGATATGCCAGATATACAACATCATACAGAATTAAATATGTGCTGGATCGAAATTTATCGAAAATCGAATCGCTTTTGGCACTGATTTATCGAAATCGAATCGCATTGGAAAAAGTGTCATCGAGGCATCCCTAGCACCAAGGTTGGTATAATTTCAATAATTGATTATAGCTCCCCTGCACTTCACATGGGTTTGTCTTTTCTATTTAGGCCATCCCTCAGCCACAGCCACCGCTGTTGTTAGTCACTTTTTTTCCCCGCGACTGGCAACCCTATTTGGAAACGTGTCTGCCGCGGCCCCCCATTTCGCCTAATCATCCCCCACATCCTCAACCCCCGGCTCTCTCCACCGGTGGCGGCGTCCTGTATACCCCACACTGTTTGTCATCACACTGGGGACTCTCTCCCACAATCTTGACATCTCCCATCTATACAGCGGCGGC
Organism: Benthosema pterotum; assembly: GCA_039105355.1. Classification (NCBI taxonomy): domain Eukaryota; kingdom Metazoa; phylum Chordata; class Actinopteri; order Myctophiformes; family Myctophidae; genus Benthosema; species Benthosema pterotum. The sequence continues at coordinate 16,948,342 of CM076966.1, forward strand.
TTCATTTGTCAAAAAAGAAAAAAACCTCCCGGCTCCATGCCTGTCCGTTCTCCCTGCGTCTGCACTGGGGGAGTGGAGCGGGACCAGTGCCAGAAAAGAAAGATAGGTGCCTGTCGGCTGCGTGCGAATGTGCACGCGGCGCCCGATACACACCTGCACCTCTCATGCATTCCATGCACGTTTGTGTGTACGCGCGTGCGCATTTGCACCGAGACGTGCAAACCGTGTCATTTGGCTGATGGTGACAGATGTCCCGTTTGTTTGTGCACTCCCAGAAAGTGAGCGTGTGACAAGACAGTCAATCAGTGTGCGCTGACAGCCAATCATACACTGGACAGATCACTTACTGCAGACGTTATTTGCTAAGAGACAAAACAAAGTTTGTTTGTGTCTCCCTTTGTCTCTCTCCTTCCATCACCCTCCATTATCTTCTCTCTCTCTCTCTATCTCTGTCTGCCTCCTCCATTTCTTCCTCTTCTGAAGCCTATACTGTTTGCTTGTTTATCTGGGATTATTGCTCTCTCCATCTCCCCCATATGGAGGGATGTGGCGATCCAGGCGATCTCTGGCGCTGAGTAATGGAATATGAAGACGGGCTGTGAGCGATGAGAGCTCCGCCTCCACCGGGGTGATTTATATCATTCCTCACAGAGAACTAACATATGTATCTCACATCCCATCGTTGACACTTCAAGGCTGGTTTCATGTGGGTGCGCACGCACACACACAAACTCAGCGACCCCACAAGTAAACACGGATTAATAAAATAACACACTGTACACATGGCTATCTATCAAGGGAGAGAGCACTGGCCTGCAGTGTGCAGGGCAAAGCTCACCTCTTCCCGACAATGTGGTCAGGCCTGCAGAGGTTAGTTCAAGGACGGTGGTCATTCTCTGCTATATCGGTCAATTGCAAAGCAAGAATTGTTTCAAATTTGGATCCAGTGTTTATTATTTAGTCCAGTGGTTTTCAACCTTTTTGATACAAGGGACCACTATTTATTCAGAATTTAAGCCACGGACCACATTTGATAACATTTTAGCCCCACAGACTCCAAAACTAAAGATTTACTTTGCTTTTGTCCACAATTCCAGGCTGGTTTTGGGAAACAAAACAGTCAAACATACAGATCAATATGACCATTAATCTCCTACATTCTCTAGTTGTATACACTTGGGCTAATTCAGATGAATATTTTAAATTTCCATCATTTAGATGGGGACCACCTGGAACCCTCTCAAGAACCACTAGTGGTCCCCGGGACATTGGTTAACTGATTTACTCACAAGGATAATCAGATCTGCAAAGTTGGAGCCGGCCTGCACCTCTATATCTGACCTCAAACCTCATAAACCTCTTACACCTCCATACACGGAGTGGACCCGTCTGACATTCCATATGTTGATCCTTCCCCACCCATACCTTCCACTTATATGTCTCTCTTTTGACTGTCCATTCAAACTCGTCCATCCGTCTGGCATTATTAACGCAACTGCACCCGACAGCCGGCAAAAGCACCCGACAGCCGGCAAAAACTAGAGTACTAACAGGCCCGAAAAACTAAACTTATCTGGGCACTAATTAAACCCTGTACATTCACCCTGCCCCTATCTCCATTCATAAAGCTGACCTGTTCTGACATTCTATATGTTGATATGACCTCATCAAACCTTGAAGACATACAGTACTCCATGTATGGCCAGTACAGCATTAATTCCATATGTTGCATATGCATATTCCATATGTTGCACGCGCGCTAAGACGCACCCCTCGCTTCCTGCGAGTGCCTTACTGGTTCTAGTGCTTGGATGATACTTTATAGTGCACATTGGAATGCCTTGGAACAGAGCACAGTTACTGACAGAGTCAAAAGGTCACAAGGACACACAAACGCATTGCTGGGCATTGGAGGTGGAAAAAACAAACAAACAAACAAATAAAATAAAATACAAAAAATAATAACACAATAAAGTGGGTATATGTTGTTTCAGCCCGACTGCAGCAATATAAAAATCGCTTAGGCGATAGGGCCCAACTTTAGTTATTTTCTTGAGAGATGCATATGTCATGTACATGTCATAACATCATTATTGTATAGGAACTGATGAGCATTGTTCAAATTGGCATTGAGTCCTCTCCACCATTAGTTGCCGGTGTCATGAAAAGCTGCTCACACACAGTATTCGGAGCCGGCCCAGCATGCTCTGCTCCTGTTTCCAGTCCATCTTGTGGACTCTTGTGTTTTGACAGGACTGCCCGGGGGAGGACCCGGTTGCCAAGGTCTGGATTATCCGCCATAACAATGGGCATAAAAACGTGAGGAACCATTTGTTGGGGGCAGTCTTCCATATCTGCCAGGGACTGCTCAGCCACATGCCCTTCGGAGACAAGTGTCTGCATCTTCAAGCACATAATGGATATGCACTTCACGGACGCACTCATGCACCCCATACATGTATTAATAATTTATGGCCTGTTATAAATGCCATTTTGGGGGCTTGTTTTAACCCTAAACCTTACTCAAAACTGCAACTCTAACCATAGTGCTATATTTGAACCAACATCCATATAATAAGAAAGTGTCCTTGCATGGATATGCCTGTGTTTGTGCATGTGGGCAGCAGCCGTGCACCACACACGGTGACAGCGCAGCATGCACACCATTATGTGACAGTTAGAGCTTGTTCACCTAAAGCGACATTTCTTAGCTAGAATAGAAGCTCAGATCATGCTGTCAGAGTTCTGACCCAGCTGGAGTGGGCTGACTCGTGAAAATACATCCGGCCTCTCACTGTCGGAATGAAGTACTGAATCTGTCACTCAAACTGTGAGCAGAGAGAGCGAGTGAGAAAGTGAGGGAGAAATATGGGAAAACAAAGAGTTTGTATATGTAAGCTTTCCACTTTTTATTCCAAGAAAACCCAGAAGTAGTGGAGTGAGTCTCACATTCTTACCATCCAGTGAAGAAAGCCACGTTACATTTTCATTACTTGACATTCGCTGTGCTTAAAGCCAATGAGGAATCCACAATACCTTCCCATACTCTGAACGGACATAAAATGATCCTGGAATTCAGTAACACCACTTATATTAGATACAGACTAAATTAACAACTTCAATAAGTTTTTCCCACAAACTAAAGCAGGGGAAAACTAAAGAATAGCAGACAAAAGGGTAACATCAATTCTTACTTGTCTTCTAATAAAAACTGCAGCACTAAAAAACACCTTTGAGCATTGTCTCAGAGACATAGTAAAGGTCATTCTATTCGTTCTTACAGTAATCCTGACCTGAGTGCTGCTTTGGCCCTTTGAAGTAAACTATACTATGTGAAAGGCATCTTTCTTTTTTCCTTGTTTCATTTTTTAATAATATAGTAACGTACAAGAGTAATGACAATACGATTTTGAGGGCTTTAGCCAGTCACAAGCCGGTATGGTATACTTATGACTTTGCCATTCTTGTTTCAACAGACCTACGCTGTAGATCACTGTCTATCAGTGGAAGGTCTGCCTGGCTTGGGGGCTGAGGTTAGCCAACACAGGGCAAAGCCAAGAACACAAAGCGCACCGGCCATACCTACGGTAAATAGATGCATTGCAGTATGACAGCTCAGCCAACAATACAGGGCTGCGATTCAGGAATCCAGATTTGGTTCTAGCTTGTCTTATTCACTCTTGCAATGCATTGTACACAATATCTTGATCTGCTATATATTTTCAAATTGTTTAAGGGCTTTATATTTCGACCATAACCCTTATTGCTGTATACTACTTTGCCTGGTTAATGTATGCATCCATCTGACTTAGAGTGAACATTTCATAGCATTGCAGAGACTAAGGGCTTACGTAATTAAAAAGTAGGCCTATTGAAGAATTGAAATAGTTTAGTGACAATACCTCAAACTTCTTACATGAATACAGAACATGAGTAAATTTCCCTCTGAAGAATTAATGCAGTGCAGTGGTTTTCAACCAGTGGTCCGGGGACCACCAGTGGTCCTTGAGAAGGTTTCAGGTGGTCCCCAGGCTAAATGATGAAGAGTTGGTAATCAATGGACCCTTATCATGTATTTCTTTAACTCCTGATAGCATGAAATGAATGAGTTAAATTATTGTTATTGTTACATTTTATTTACTTAATTCACAAGATGTCTACAAATAGAGAGGGTCTGAGAGGCTAAAAGGCCATCAAATGGTGATCAAATGCTGAATAAATAGTGTTCCCTGAAACCAAAAAGGTTGAAAACCCCTGATATAGTGTGTTAAATATAGAGATTATTTGTCTTGTGTTGTCCTGCCAAGGCAAGAGGCAAGGTGGCTCGTCCCAGTGCAAAGCTGAAAGGTCGCCCACAGGCCATTGTATGCTGTGTGAAGTATTATATTTTGACATAACAAAAGAGTTAAGTGTTAAAGTCAAATGAGTCACTCTTCCACATAATGGGCATTTGAAATTAAACATTAATGAAAGAAAGTTGGTGCTATGTCAGTGGATCGGCTGGCGGCGAAGGTTTTAGTGCCGCTCATATTGATATTCAGCCCTGCCTCCCGTAATTGTGGTATCGAGAGAGACCAGCTTGTGACCAGATGTCACGGAAGGCGGTATTTCCCATTTCTTATTCACACACAGAATAGAAACTGCAGGAATTAGAGGTTAATTATGATAGAGAGGGAGAAGGCTACAGGAGGAAGAGCAGGGGAGTGGGAGAGAGAGAGAGATGAAGGCGGGGGTAGAGAAGGAGGGGGGGCAAGGTAATTTGCAGTGCTGTTCTTACTGTGTTAGTCTGCGGCTAGTGATGAATGACAGACAGAGAGAACTCTCGGCTGCAGGAGGATGGCTAATGGAATTGTACTGCATTAGCTCAGATACTTGGTGGGGGTGGAGTGGGTACACGATGGGTTACTATTATTCCCTCCAACTTCCGTGTCTTTGTTGGGGACATAAGTGCTGCTGTGTACATTGGGGCAAAGCAAAACAAGGTCTCTAGAAAGTACCTTCTTGAGTTTTTCGTAGCGATGCTTCAGTTATAGTGCTCCCAGCAGAAAGATATGTTTCAACATAATGTCCTCGGTATAAGGGCTGTGAGTTTTCATTTTGGATGGCGCTGCACGGCAAAGTCATCTGACCTCGCTCAAGAGGTGGGTTTCATTCTGTTCTGGCTGTAATGACAGATATCGCAGGCACACGTCGGGGGCAGGCGAAGGGAGGGAGGGCCTGCAAATGTTCGGTTTGAGGTGTAATTCTGCTTCTCTGATGATGTTCAGCAGAGCGCGAGGCCAGACGAGATGAGAGTGCCTCCATATATCACTTTCACCTGGCTGCCCTCCTCCTCCTCGCACAGCCTTCCAACTCACTCTTCCCCCCGGAGTGTGAACACCCGCCAACCGATCGCCACCGCTTCCTGTAACATGCTTTATAGTGCCATCGATTCAGGGCTTGTATTTACTGTATTCTCATTGCTGACATTATGCGCTGTCAAATCTAACCAAAGAAGGTGAGTGGATGAAGTTGCGTTAGATGTAGCAGCATCCATCGACTGCTTCCATTAAGCCACCCCACTCCGCACCCGCCCCCACGTCTCCAGTTTATGTGAGTCATGGCCAGTCGCCGCACCATGATGGACACATCATTACTCCTGCATCCACTGGGTCTGCTGAGTGCACCTCATCCTTCTTTCTTTTTTTACAAGTAGAAAGGAGAGGAGAGGAAGAAGACGACGAAGAAAGGCGGGGATAGAGACAGAGACAAAGCAAGAAAGACAGAGAGAAGGGAGGGAGAGAGGGAGGGAGAGAGAGGCCGACGCAGAGAGATAGAGATATCATCATCAACCTTAGACTGAAGACAGTCACTGTGTTTCAGCAGCCCATATCTATAGCAATCCCCCATCCCAAACAAACACACACACGCACACACACACACAAACACAGTCTCTAGACCCCACTATATTCCTGTCTGCGACCATAAACCCGTCAGAGAGTACCTAGTCCCCATCAGGGAGAGCCCATTAATCCAACAAAAGTGCTTTGAGGTATGGCTTTACCTTGCATTGCTTTACAACTGTGTCTGCCATTGATACTGTAACCATAACATACGTGTGTGTGTGTGTGTGTGTGTGTGTGTGTGTGTGTGTGTGTGTGTGTGTGTGTGTGTGTGTGTGTGTGTGTGTGTGTGTGTGTGTGTGTGTGTGTAGAATAATGGCTCCAACAGCATTCGTTAATCACTTGTCCGCTGTAATAAAAGGTATAGAGGTTGGACGTGAGGTTTGATATCACATCTGTCTGGGGAAGAAAAAAAAAGCCTGGGGTGTTAGGGCTGGGTAGTATGGTTTCTGGTTCTTAGTAGATCGATGCACATTGGAGCGTGCATATGGATGTGCAGACAAACTGAGAGGGAGAGGGCATGCATGACACACAACAGACATGTTTTTATTACACCGTTTTGCTGTCTGTCACTGTCCCTGAGTCCCTGCGTGTGTGTATGTGTGTGTGTGTGTGTGTGTGTACTGTGTGTGTGCGTGCATGCATGTGTGCGTGCGTGTGTGTGTGCGCGTGCCGTGAGGACGTTTTTGTTGTGCATCTCTCCACTGTCTGCTGGTTAGCTGGCTGTGTGACGGCCTCTCAGCCCTTTAGAATGACGCCACGCAGATCATGCCCTGCAGCAGTTTGTCGAGCTGCAAATCCAACTACCATACTTTCACCCTAACCCCCAATCCCCCCCCCCCCACACACACACACACACACACACACTGGTCTTTCCTCTCTGTGGAACCAGATTGCCCTTCACATGAGGTAATGAAGGCACTCTATCAAAGATCTGTACCGCGGCACTCCCAACTCCTTATACTACAAAGTCCAGCAGCACACTGTTGTGGTTGAGCTGCAATGCACAGTGTTAGGACAGTATTCAATTGGAGTGTTTATTTGATCCTTAAATGTCTGTACATGTTGATTACAGGATAACAGTGTATGTTAAGGGTGATCTTTTACTCTCTGTGTTAAATGAACCCTGAAGATGGGGGTTTTGTACCAGCCCAGGATCTCAGGCACCATAGCATGGTGACAGCCTGAGATTGTATCTGAGATATCATCTCATCTGCCTTTGTCTTAGTGTCTATAACAGTGACTATAACATCTGACTAAAAGGTGAATTCACGCCTGAGAGACACAAGTCAATCACACTCATCTGCGACTTGCTGCATGGTGTCACCAGAAAATGTACCGTATACAAGCTATTTAGGGACTGTACGTTATTTACCGGGGGGGGGGGGGCTGGTAAACTGGAAGTCCGGTCAGAAAAAAAAAATCATGCCCCCCCCCCCCACCTCAATTTTTTCCCCATGGCCCTCCCCCCACTTCAATGTTGTTTTCCCATGGCCCTCCCCCTATCAACTAACTATCAGCATTGATTTCCCAATAGTTGTCATGTTTTACACGTGTCTAAAAGAGCTTTTATTTATTCGCGCTGGCCTCTTTGAAAACTATAGCCCTGCCTGTCTGCAGTGGTCGCGCAACAGAAAATACTATCCAGCACGTTCGGTTTCTGACCCCCCAATGTCGCAACTCTACTAGATGGCATGATTCTACCCAGCGCAGCCTGGGTGGAGTAGCTATGTAAGCCTGGAGTATAGACAGAGCAATACAGACACCGTTCACTTCATGGAGCAAAGGGGGACAGCAAACAACTCGTTTTAGGCTACTCACCACAGCTCGACGTGCTGATTTATAATCCATGCATCCGCCCGTATCGGGCTTTAGAAAACGGCTCTGCTGTCATTATTTATCAAACCGAACGCAGTCCTTGGTAAAAAGGCAAAGTTTTCTTTTCCCTACGTGTGTTGTAACCAAAGAGGGGTGGACGCCATGACAGGATCTCGCTCAACTGCATGGAGGGAGGAGGAGGGTCCATGCTGCAGATGGACCCTCGCACACGGAAGCGGCAGTCCACCCGGAGTCACGACATTGAGGAGTCAGAAACTGAGCGCTTGAGCGCTGTTCAAATGGCCTGAATAGGGACAAACTGCAGTTGAAGTCAATGTAGAAGAATCGCCATTGGTCTACTAGCTCTATGAGTAAACGTAACTCAGTCTATACTCTAAATCTCCGTCTCCTTTTTTCCCCATGGCCCCCCCCTAAACTCCGATTGTTTTTGCCATGGCCCTCCCCCGACCTCATTTTTTTTCATCATGGCCCTCCCCCCCCTACGAACCAGCCCCCCCCCCCCCCGGTAAATAACGTACAGTAGCTAAGTGAATGTGCTCACGTTGTAAACGCATATGTGGCAAGCCCTGGTTTCCAGTTTGATCCAGTCTAGTCCGCCTACTGAATCAGGCAATTTTCACCCTCCCCCTTACGGTGAATGACCTTGAGATCCTTCCGTCTTAGAGCGGAGTCGGTTTTCAGGGCTCTCCAAGGAGCATCTCTCTCCCCCCGTCACACTGCTGCTCCAGAGCACACCAGCCATATGGATGTGGCACCGACTCGGAACTTTATGGCAGTAAACAGCAGCAAGACGCCTCCCTTTTTCAACCGCTTTATGATGAATACTGAAAATCACGTGACATGTTACGTTATAAAGAGGTTTTCAACTAGTGGTACGGGAACCACAAGTGGTCTCTGAGAGGATTCCAGGTGGTCCCCAAAATGATGGACAGTTGGTAACCAAATGGACCCTTAAAGATTTGTAACTCTTGAGAACTCTTGTAAAATTTGTAACTCTTGTAAAATGATACCAAATGGTCCATTTGGCTAAACTCAACATCAAAAATTAGTCCGTGGCTCAAATTCTGAATAAATAATGGGCAAACATTTTGAAAACCACTGTTATAACGACTTGCCTGTAAGTAGGGACAACAGGTTGAAAGTGTTAAGGACAAAGTACTTTTTTGTCCTTACTTTCTCCGAATGTCTGTCCTCGTCCAGTATGTTTGTCTCCAAAGTTGTCCCTCCGTGGCTCTCTGCAGAGCAGTGTGCCGAGCGGAGGGGGGTTGTGGCTTTGGCTCCGGCAGCATCTGCCTCAGAGGGGACGACAGGGCGACGGAGGGGAATGACCACCTCCTGTTCAAACGTCTCCAAGTCCCAGACCATACTCTCCCTGCTAATTAACCTGCCGATGCCGGCCTCCTGTGTTACGTTGGAGGGGCCGGGCGTCGGTGGAGGTGTGTGTGGAGCAGGTGGACGAGGGAAGATAGCTGACAACTGACTAGCTAAGCACATAGACGCATCAACTAATTGCTCTCTATCTAGGTCTCTCGCCTCTTTCTCTCTCACTAATGTGTGTAGGATATGCACGCATGCAAGCACGTACTGTACACACAGCCGTGCGTGCATGCAAACACATACGCATGCATGCATGTACCCAAACACACAGTATATCCCCTCGGATTTCATGTTTTTCTGTTGAGGGTCTGTGTGTTCTGTTATTAAGTCCAAACTGAGCAGCAGCTTACCACAGGTGTTCTATCTGGCCCAGAGCCAATAAAGAAAACACGCCAGAGAGAGCTTTGAAAACCTTCTCGCAGGAGGTGTGTGTGGGAGTGGGGTGTGTGGGGGGCGGGGGGTGGATGTGGAGAGTGTTGTTGAAGTGTTCTATCCAATTACAAGTTGGGGAAGGGGGTGTAATAGGGGCTGCTGGAGGGAGGTGTGAAGGCGCCATGAGGAGCACGATGCAGATGGAAAGGCTGGCTTTGACTCACCTCACCCTGAGACTGCCAGGCAGGCGGCGAGCGGAAGCAACAAAGGAGACCCAAGTTCTCACTGCCTAATGCAGGAGTTCAATCCTGTAAGCCGTACGCCCGAAGCCTGTTCACATCCATTCTCACTCCGACTCACTCCCCTTTTATTGCTGTAAGAGCAAGCGCTTTTGTTTATCCTCGTGAAAATGTCTTCTCGAAGGTATAATCGTGGCCTGTGTCGGTTTGTTGATCATTACGAGGGGGAGTTATAGATGGGAGCTCTTGTGGCGGCGTACGTTCACGTTCGGCTTGGCTGCTCCCTCTGCCACCGCGTCAGTGACACACACATCCCTCACTCCCTCGCAGGAAGAGGTGGAGAAAAGTGTATGTCCGCAAACCTGCCAACCAGAAAGAACTGTGGAAGAGGGAGGAGGGGGAGGAATAAAACAGAAAGAGGGGAGGGGAGGAGGGAGGTAGAATCCACGGAAAAGTGAGATTCGCTGCAGTGCCAAAAAAAGAAAACTCTGCGTCGTCCCTTCCTCGTCAAGGATTTTATATGAACCTAGAGATGCGCATATAGTTAAATTGTGTTTTCAGCACCCTCTGGTGGACAGCCAATAGTTCTGACGCTTCGCAGGGCTTGACTAAAAAGGTGTTTGAGAAGTTGGAAGACGAGGCGGTTAGCGGTGGGTGCCTCGACCCATCAGAGTGTTTGGCTGTTCAGACGTTTGGTTGGCAGTGAAGGCAGACAGGCAGATTGCAGCTCACAATTTGTGTTGGGGATCATCGGAGAGATGGGCTAATGACAGGAGGGGAAGGGAAGGCAGATGGCTCCCGTCAGGGAAACACGCCCGCTGTATCGTGCTGGTGATCTGGACCAGGACTACTTGAACATTTGGGCCGCGAGGGAATAAATAATTATTCACTTAGTAAAATGAGTGGATAAAAGGGAAGAGAGTTTAGGATGTACTAATTCTGCACTTGTGTTTTTTTAATTGATACATGTCATGTGATGAGGCAAGCAGACATCTACTGTATAACATGGCTAAAATTGTTTGCACTTGCCCAGGTATTAGGTATGATCCAGTGTACTGTCACTTTAAGAGTACCGGCGGTAACCTAGCGCATTTCTATTACACACTGCCTATGAAAGCGATAGGCTGTGTTTATTTGGATCTGCAGATTCATTTATTTTTCTTATTTTCATTTTCAATTGTGCAGTATATTCATATGTACCCAGAGTTAAGGCTCAGACTCAGAATTTATTACTCAGAATAAATCCACTTGCACACTAAAGGGAATCCTGGTATGTGGTACTTGTCTTGTAAATTCACAACACAAGCCAACTTGGGTCGTGACAAATCATGATGACACCTTTTGGGACAGTCAAATAATTTCTAACATGAAAAACAAAACAAAAAGTTTTGTATCCTGCCGTTTTCTACTTCTTGCTAATTAGATATTGCATGATAATATTGTGTTTGTTGTCATGATTTGTCACGGCCCGAGTTGGATTTGTCTGTGGCGCATCGTGTTTTTATTAACCATTTTAGAAAAGTCTATGAGGAAAATGAATGAGGATTCCATTTCTGGAACACAGGCAATGCCATGAAAGGGGCAGGACTGTGCTCTATAGACCTGCTAAGAATTAAACACATAACACAACACAGGAAATTGTTTGTTTGTACTGTTTCTGCTGTACAAATGAAGGGACACATTCTTCCTCTCTGCCTAACAGAACATCCACATTAGTCTTCAAAGAAGAAATTACATTTTCTTTCAGACTTCTCTCTTTTTTCTACTCAAGAGATATTGGTGACTAGTTAGTTTATTTCATCCCTTTTGCATGTGTGTTTGAATCTGCTCATGTGGGCTCTGTGTACCTGTGTACCAGCACTCAGTAAGCCAATACGGAATAATGCTGTTGCGTCTCATCTCGTCTACAGTTCACTATCAATCTGCTTCACTTAATGATTCACTTTGTCGGCAACAAATTCTAGGTCTTTCAATCACAACTGTCCGCATTGCTCGACTTCCCTGAGGACATCTGGATGTGAGGGCCTCAGATCAGCTGTTGCAAGTCATTCTGGTAATCCGTCGGGGCTACAAAAAGACCTAGGCGTTCAACAGGCAGGGCCATTGTCTCATGGCTCATATAGCCGGTAAAAAAAGACGACTAAATCAGCTAGTGCGACATGTAGGGAGTAAATATCAGTGGAAGAGCAAACCCAAACCCATAGAACCCATTCTCCTTTTCTTCTGGTGGCACTTTTTGTGTAGAAAACAGAAATAGAAAAGGACTTGCATTGGTTTCTTCCCTCTGCTTTCTTAGTTCACTTCTTCACACATCAGTATTTATTCAATTTAATAACAACAACAACAGCCACACAGCTCCAAGTCCATTCAGAGTACTTCAGAGTCTAAAAGCCTTGCTACCTGCACTTGGAGTCCATGCTGGAATGAAGTTCTTTGAAATAATCATGTCCGTTTAGGACTCACAAAATTCAATAAGGTTCATCTTCTGGGGAACAGGATTCTCTGAAAGAATGCTGGCCATTTTTCTAGGGTTGGTTACTGTAAAATACCAAATAGTAGCCCAGGCTGTTATTATGCAAAATCCATTTGGACCCCGGGCACTTATAAGGTACTGGGCTGTTGTTTGGTAGTGGGTGGTTGTTTGAGTAAGGGCTGTTATATGGTATTCTACGGTATATGAGATCATAGCAGGGTGGAATGAGGTGATAGCGGATTTCTAAACCACCCACCCAATGTCTGCCTTCTCTCTGTAGCTGAAAGAGGAAGCAGACCATCTTGTTATATTATCCAGGATCCTGGGTGCAAGGGGAGAGTGCAGCTAATACTGTAATGAGCAGCTACTGTCCATTACATGTGTAATGATCGCTACTCATCAGCAGTGTGCTGGTTACTGTACCCTGCTGGACTGTGTGTGGGTGTATGAGTGAGTATGTCATTAGACATGACTTGGCACAGACCTGTGCGCTTGGCAAAAGCGCATTGCATCATGGAGTCGGGAAGTACAGTGTAATGCAATAAGGAAATCTTCATTAGCTTAGCAGCCTAATCATTATTGCGAAGACTTAAATAGATCAGGCACTGATTTCAGGAAGGTGAGAGAGGCGGTCTTGTTTCCCCTACATTCTGGGGACAAGCTGGTAGAAGATGTGCTCATCTGACATTGCCAGTCATTTAACATGTTTGTCTTTATGTGCTGTCTTTATCGTCACCGAATGGGATTTTGGAGATTAGAAGACAATCTTCCACAAGCAGTTTCATAATTGGATTCACACCTTTTTTTTGAATGGCCTAAGTGATATGTCAGCACAAGACATTTTGTTTGTGCGTAGCTTGCTGGCAAAGATGACAATGTATGAGTGCTAGGATATGATAAAAGTCCATTTATATGCAAACCAGCCTTCTCTGCTGGCAAAACAAAGCTGTGGGTTTACAACAGAGCTGATAATCATTTCATTCACCATCACAGCTTTACTTAAAAAAATGTTATGCACAATAATGGTGTTTTCCAATGGGCGTTTGCTATCCCTGACACAGGCATGTATACACACACACACACACACACACACACACACACACACACACACACACACACACACACACACACACACACACACACACACACACACACACACACACACACACACGATCAGTTATCAAATGTATTTTCTAGGGTATTTGGAGGAGGGCTTGACATCTGCGTGCTTTCGATATACAGTATATTAAGTTCATCATACCATATTAATATGTGTGGATAATAAATATACATTTTATTTAGCCATGGGGATAAACAGAAACTTTGCTTCTTATTATTCAACTACAAGATTTGTCCCAGGGTGCTTTGCTCTGGTAGTGAAGATAAAAGCAGCATTTCTTCATGTTTAAAAGACAGTGCAATGTAGTTAAAAGAGTGATTCTATGTTCATACCTTTGAAGCTAAAATAATAACCATAGGCTAGTCAACCATTATGCACTAATACTATTAGAACTAGACCGATGCCCAGCTGGAAGGATCTCTCAGAATTGTCTTATTCCATCATGACTGACATCCAAAGTTAATTGGCATTACTGAAGTTTTGTAATGAACGAACTGAATTAAGTGCAGATGTTCAGCTAGAAAGGGCATGACAGATAGACAGACAGACTGATAGACAGACAAAAATGAATCTCTCAAGATAGACTAGAACGTTCTCAGATTGGAGAAAAAGATGACCATGTGTGTTTGGTTTCAAGGGCGTTGTCATTGATCTGCTTCTGTTGCTGTTGGGGGTCTAGCCAGTCTGCAGGTATGGACAGGATTTGCCCGAAGCCAATGGCAAAAAGCTTTCAGGGCAACTGTGTGTGTGCGGGCATGGAAACGATGTAAATGAATACAAATCAAAGCTGCTTGTCTACATTATGTGGGGGAACATTAAAACACGTACACTACACGGCTGCTGTAAATCTGACTCTTTTATTTGCACCGTTATGCCTTCAGGGTTACACAATCCCTCCTTTGTGTTGTTTCATACATACCCTTCTTTAATATGCCACCCAACTGAATATCAAACAGCAGAAACTGCTTCATTGTCACAGCAGGTCCCTTTAAACATTGATTACACATTTCTACCACCTGTTTATGAGTCTAATTAGAGTCGTCTGTGACACCGGCATGGTTGAAGGCAAGCGATTGCAATGCAGGGAGTGGCCCTCTGATTTAATTTGCTTTCTAGTAGGACTGACTGGTGGTGAGTGTCATCTGTGTGTGTGTGTGTGTGTGTGTGTGTGTGTGTGTGTGTGTGTGTGTGTGTGTGTGTGTGTGTGTGTGTGTGTGTGTGTGTGCGTGTGCGTGCGTGCGTGTGTGCGTGTGTGTGTCAGCAGTACCCTGGAGCAAAACCCTTTGAAATATCTGATGGCGACAGTGCAAACCTCCTCTACCTACAGATCAGACATGCCTAAATTATTTTAGCAGAAGGTTACACATAGTAGCCTTTGATTTAGCAGGGGGAAGATTTGAGATTTCCCAGAGGAGGAAAAAAACGATATTGCATTCAGTTTGGTGATGCGACTCTGCTCCTGTGATCCATCCACTGTGGCATGATGATTTTTCAGGAGCACTCACATGCATCAATTACAAAGAACCCTTCATTTTGCAACTCAACAGAGTTTACAAAGGCTTACGGTTTACACCAGCATACATTAACCGCTTGGCTGCACATGATGAACTGGAACTTGGCAGAGTGCAAACTTGCGCGTTGCACACAAGAGGCCATGGCCTACTTGTGTGCGAGCGGAGCGAGCTAATAATAGTTATTAATTAGTTATAAAGGTCTCTAACTTACGTCACCATTACGTCATCACCTAAACCGGCCAATCAGAGTACCATGCACCACGCCCTGTTAACCTGCACCCGTTCCGCTCACGCAAGTAATAATGATTCATTAATTCCCTGACAGACAACTAGCATGCATGTCCTTCCTTCCATGCCTAGCCGAACTATGTTGTATAATCCAATGACGGTTTAACAGGGTGGATTGGGGTCAGAACCAGAGAACCAGCAGACATCAGACATCCTTATGGGAACTCCAGCATTGAGGGAGAGAGAGAGGGGCAATGCACACTGGCACAAAGGGGTGGCGAGAGCATTGGAAGTCCCAGCACGCAAGTGTCTTCGTCCCTATGTCGCTCTCTCTCTCTCTCTCATGTGCACGCGCGCAGACACACGCGCGTGTGTGCAAGGGCTCTAAGGAACTGGATGGAGATGTTGCCAGCTGCCCATAATGGCCCCAGTGATCTGGAGCAGAGAACTAGCCTAGCAACCATGGAGAGAAAGTGAAGCAGCCGGCTCCTTTCTCCCAGGCCTGCTTTGGGCCTGTGTCTCAGGAGAATATTGTCCTCTATGATAACCGCTACAGCACAATGCGTCATTTCAACGGAGCTTGGCCAAAGTGCTCTTAAATCAGTGGCAAGTCAATGATGTGGAGAGGGGGAGGCGACTGGCAGGCTGAGACTGACAGCTTGGACGGCGTCGCTGAGAGAGGTGTCACTGTCAATTCATCTGAAAGACTGGCAGTTTGCTTGGCTCGTTTGTCCAGTTTTGGTTCTTTTCACTTTGCGTAGAAAGGTCTAATTCTCTACAAAAAAAAAAAAAAAACTCTATTTAAAGATCTTGTAGTTAGTCTTTGCTAATCTTACCTGGAGTCAAACATCTATTTTTCTCCTGGGAGGAGTAATCCCAAAGGTGCAGTTTGAAAAGAAAAGCTCACAAGATTAAACATCAATGCACGCATTAGGTGTACTATGATGACACACACACACACACACACACACACACACACACACACACACACACACACACGCTCACATGCACAACTTAAGATGGGATGCGACTCCCATTTATCAAAATGACTGGAGCTGCGGCAGATGTGTATCATCACAGATATTGCATGGCTTGTCCTCTTTTAAACTGTCCCCAAGCCTCCAGAGGAAAACACAAATTGAATTCACAGTGTTTCTCTCTGTGCAGTTGCTCACCTTGGAGCATTGCCCTCAAGTCTCTGATGCTATCCGCCAGTCATATGGAAAACAATTCCTGGATTTCACTTCAAATTTTCACTTACTCCATTGTATTTTTTTTCCTTTTACAGTCCCTGCTTGGTGGAATGGAAAATGGATAGAAAACGAAAGTGCTTCGAGGAAGAAAGCTACATCTCTGCAAAAGGTCAGATCGTTTGTGCGTCAATGCATGTACAGTATATGGTTTTGCGCAGGGCTATGTGAGTAACACTGCATGCGCTGTGCATGCATGGGTGCAAGTGTATGAGCATGGATGTTATCATGAAGGACAATACGCATTTGCTCAAGTCTTCGTATCTGTACAGTACGTGGGATGTTCATGTGACTGCGAGCACATGGCTCTGCAGTGTTTTCAAGGTCACATGCGCATATCCCTGGATACTTTTAAAGGTTGTACTGTAAACTGAAATGTATATAACACATGTTTTAATATAATATTTAGGCTAAGCTTAGTTGCCAATGAGGGCCTAAATGCATGTGTGTGTGTGTGTGTGTGTGTGTGTGTGTGTGTGTGTGTGTGTGTGTGTGTGTGTGTGTGTGTGTGTGTGTGTGTGTGTGTGTGTGTGTGTGTGTGTGTGTGTGTGCGTGTGTGTGTTTGCGTGTGTG
The DNA here is from genome assembly GCA_039105355.1 of Benthosema pterotum. Classification (NCBI taxonomy): domain Eukaryota; kingdom Metazoa; phylum Chordata; class Actinopteri; order Myctophiformes; family Myctophidae; genus Benthosema; species Benthosema pterotum. Next base: position 16,965,209 of record CM076966.1, read on the forward strand.
TGTGTGCATGCGCGGGCGTGTGCGTTCATGTGTGTATGCATGAGAGCGTGCTGTATTGGTTGCATATATGTGAGTTTATGGGAGCTCTAGAGGTAATGTGATTGAGGGCAGAGAACAAGGCCGTGCATTTAAACAGCTTGGCCAGTGGAGTGTGGCGGCCAGCAGTTCACTATAGAGCAACAGTAGCCAGGCTGAGGCCATGCCAAAAAGCCTGGCCCCCATGCAAAGGGCTGCAGTCAGCCGCAGCCTGAGAACTGGGCCAGGCTGAAAAATGAGGAAATGGTCAGAGAGGGATTAGACCGTCACCCTCATGCTCACATCTCTCAATAGCTCAAACGATTGTTCGCTCATTACACTGGCCTGTTTCTGTCTAATTCTGACTCTCGCTCGTCCCATAACGCTACAGTACTGTGTGCGTGAGCGCGCGTGTGTGTGAGTGCGAGAGACATGCGCTTCTGATAATACTTAGATACAGTACCACTCAGTGTCAAACAAAGTAATATTAAGTAAGATTTTCTAGAAAAATAGTATCAAAGATGGCAATGAGTTGTCATGTCTGACTTCATAACTGCACTCTGTCAGGGATTGAACTCAATCACACAGTCAGTCTAAATAATATCAGTACAGCCAGTACAGCCCAGATCAAGTTTGACTTCTAAAATCAACTCAGCAATTGTGTTGTAGGAGAAGCATAGACGAACCTGGCAGACGAGGGAGGGGTGAAAAAAGGAACATGGTTTGTGTGAATGTGATTTAATTGGAGGTGGTGTGATCTGCAGCAACAAAACATCTGTGCGTTGTACCACTGACTGTGGCCGTTGTGTAAAACAACAACCGCCTGGAGAGCTGATACTACAGTTATGCCCAGCAGAGCAGCAGGAAAAAAAGCAGTGAGAGAAGTTGAGAAAAGAGAGGGGGAGGTGGAGGGGAGACAGGCAAGATAAGAATGTTAGAGGAGAGAGAGGGAGAGAGAGATGAAGAAAGGAGAGTTAGTAGATAGTGGACTCAAAGAATCTCAGAGTATAGATTGCATGCACGCAGGGGCAGCACAGAGATGTCTGAAATCAAACAGGGTGAAATGATACCTAAAGGACACAGAAAAGGAGGAGGTAGATTAGCGTGAAAGTGAAAGGAGCTGTTGACAGGGTCTTTCATCATATGTGAGGGCGGTGGTGGCAGTGTGATGCTTAGCTCCCACTAAGGTCCTGACCTGTCGTGTTATTATTACAGTGCAGCTTCCAGTAGACCAAATGAGGGACTGTTCTAAATGAAGCCATTGTATCAGATGTACTGTACAAGCTGATGTTATCCTAATGAAGATAAAGTTGTGTGTCACGCGGCAAGCAGCCACTCTATTAACCACGCGCAAATCCACACACACATCCACTGTATGCATATTATAAAGTGACACAGAAGATGCATCAGCATTCCTTAAACACTATATAGCCCACTTTCAATGTTTTAAGCACAACACATCTTTGCTATATATAAGATCCTGAGTTGGCGCATTCATTCTGGTGCAAGGAACATTGGTCAACGATGAGGTTCGATTCCAGCTGTTACACAGCCACGACAACACATTCTGTAGGTCCAATTAAATTGGGGCTTGAGCACCTGCCCCTTATTACTAAAGGGTACCGTTAATAGTATCCACAACAAATACATCTCAATCAATCAATCAATGATACAGCATTCCGAATTCATCATGAAAGCACTGCATTCCCCCCCACGAGATTTTGCCTTGAATATTTTTCCCACAAATGATCCTTGGGAAATGGGGGCCGTCTTATAATCAGAGCTGGCTTATATTCAGGACAGTATATCACTCTGCTACGCACCATTTAAATTATGAAGTTTCTTTATTAGGATCTATTTTGACCAATACCTGTTGCTACCCTGTGAAGGTACTTGCATACATACATACAAGTACATAAACAAAGCATATGTATGCAAATATCAAGAGCAGCAAATGTGAAATCCAAACCCACACACAACTATTAACAGGATGCACATACCGGTATGTGGAGAAGAGCAGGATATGAAATGGAAGACACAGGGGCCAACATTACCCTCCCTGAAAGGCTCCAGTCAACCAAGACTGACTTGGAAATGCATCAGATGCAATCTATCCTTGGGGATGAAGTAACGTACCTACAAGAAACACAAGCACAAGAAATTGAAACGATTAGAATTCAAAAATGCCTTTTATAATTCCCACTGAAAACCCAAACACATGACATGATAAAAGCAACAATTGCCAAATCATTTTTACTTTGCTGCACATCTATATTCACTTTCAGCGGGTTTTAATTGTGTTGTTGTTGCAACTGAGGGCATACCCTATGTACCGGTATATGTTGTGCGGACCTCAGAATGATAATGGGATAAAACTTGAACACGACTGATGACTAGTTTTAAGAGAAATAAGAAACCCATCACAAAGTTGCTGAAAAATGCATGTGAGGAAATTGGCTTCTTTGATGTATAAAAGGACCTTTATCCTCTTTGGAGAGACTTTAGTCATTACTCAGCAACACACTCCGTTTACTCTAGAATTGGTTATTTATTCATGCAGAAAGAGGGTAGGGATAGAATACAAGGATTGAATGGCTGACACGTCCGATCATAGAACCATTTACCTCAAGGTTTATTTGAGTTGCAAATGGAAGGAATGCAATACCTGGTTGTACATTGAATGTGGGAACATTAAACTATAAAGCTGTGCCTGGACAAATCAATATTCAGCAAACATATTCAGGGCTATCCAGAGAAAAATAATAGCAAGACTAACCCATATTATTAGGACCTCATCAGTGGCCTATGTTGCTCAGGGAATTTAAAGGCCTAAGTAAGTAAGTGACCCATATTATGTTAGAAATTTGATTGATAATAAAAAATAAGGGTTATCGCAATGAAATGTTGCTTGCAAAGATTTACCCTCCTTTTCCACACTTCTATTAGTAATACAGCTACTTTTTAGTGCCAAGGATGCTGAAGAAATAATAAATGGTGAAGTGTAATGCAGAGTTTGACTACTTATTGGTCAGAGAGGATTTCTGACTATTAAGTAGTCAACTACTTACAGTATTGGTCAGGACCCAGACACACACGCAATGAAGGTCATGAAAACTGTTGACTGATACCTGTCATGAGTTATAAATTACTTGTACTTGTATCTGCTGTTGTGAGAATGTTTCTTGTGTATACTGTATATAGGCTGGTGTGTAAGAAATCTATTCATTTGGACAATACGTGTGTCTTTTATTTTCCTCTGCATTTAACCCCTAATAACTACAGTAGGAGCAGCAGTAAACAACGTTAAAGCATGTCTTGTGGTACACAAGACATGTGTTGCTTCACACTGAATCCACTTGAGGATTCATGCTGTTACTCTAAGCCAGGAGGATCTTGGGATCAGACACGACACCCTCCAGTTCCCAAAAGGATGCTCTGTCGGCAGAGGGGCCATGTTGACTCATCCTGTGTGAAACACAAACCAAACATTTGCTCTGTGAAGCTAGTCGTGATGTTCTGGTCAAGTTTATTTTATTTGTTTACTCACCCCTCCCAAATGCCACAGGACCATTGCGTCCTGCCACAGGCCCAACCCCTCATGCCACGGGGCCCGCCCCAACCAGCCCCGTCAACATAGCGGGTAAATCAACGATCCAAGCAATGACAAGAAAATGGTTCCGATTTTTCAACACGATAACAAATCAATTGCTTTCTAGAGAGAGAGAGAGAAGAGAGAGGGAGAGTTAGAGTTTAGGCTTACAGACGGTGAGGAATAAATCACGCATCCTAATTCATTTTCAATGGGACCGGCGTTTTTTGCCCAGAAGACGTCCTGCGATAAAGAGCGTTTAACGCCGGTCGTTTATTATTTGGTTCCATTTGTATGCTCTCAGGAAAAAGAAGCGTCTAAAGAAATCCATTAACATGGTGAAAATACATCTTGATGATGTCATCAAGATGTTTCACCATGTTAGTGGTTTTCTTCAGACGTCCATTTCTTGGGAACACAGAATGGGGGAACGTTTTTATCATGTCCACCCAGCACCTCTAAGGTATATTAATGACATATTAAAATGTTGAAAATGGGTGGAGTTCCCCTTTAATAAAAACACAGTCGTGTCGTGCACCGTTGCCATGCATAGTTGTTCTCGTCAACAAAAACGAAATGTGTTCATCAACGCCCATTTTTCACAGGACGAAAACGAAACTAGACAAAAAACAAACAAAACAAAAAACACGTGCATAAACAATAACTGGGACTAAATCAATATGAAATTTCTTTGCCTAATAAAGACTAGGGAGCACAGTCGCCTATCACTTTGTATACAGTATTCTAGGCATTGTGGTTACTTGTCAGCGTGCCTGTAACCGAACAAAAGTACACAAAAGCATACCCAAAAGTACCCAAAAGCATACCCAAAAGTACCCAAAAGCATACCCAAAAGCATACCCAAAAGTACCCAAAAGCATACCCAAAACTACCCAAAAGCATACCCAAAAGTACCCCAAACTACCCAAACAGGGGTCGACATTACAATAGGCCCGATGGTCCGAACATGGTTTCAAAACCTCTGGGGACCACCAGATGGTGCCATCTACTGGCCCGACTTCAAAATGCGAATAAGTTTCCATTTTGCGCAAAAATACTTTTTTGCTGAAAGGTGGCAGATTTTGGAGCGTATCAAAAAAGACAAATGAAATGAGGGATGGAAACAGCTTGCGAAAACACTTCTAAATGGAAAGCACTGGATACGCATTATAGCGCATTTGAAGAGTTCTGCTCTGCCGATGAGAGTATTGTTAATGTAAGTTATATTTCTACAAAACCGCTCAGATGCCAAGGAGACTCTCCGTAGCTTAAATGTACAGACTCCCATCACGTTTGTTCATGAAAGTCACAGGGCAACTACAGGTCCTATACAGTATCTGTATCATCATGCATGATAGCTGCTGAAGATATGCAAGTGATATCGTACATAAACAGCTGTTTTACATGGCCAGGCTTTGCCCTTAGATATGAATCATTTCGTTAATAAAGTTCAAGCCTTTTTTTCCCCGCATGTGTCATGCTGCAGATGACATAATGTAGTCTACAATATCACAAAGTAGATCTACAACAAATAAGCAGGCTACCGAGTCTCACAAGCGTTCTGGTTCAGGAAAAGTTGTGTAGATTATGTATTAGGATTGTAAAATATATTAATTATTGTTTTTATCTTGCTACAGCAGAGCCAGAACAGCCGATCTACACAGCACAAAGGACTTATAGTTCAATAGGGAAGCAGGCAGTCTATTATGTACTGCCTGCCCATAGTGTATATGTTTATGTAAAGCCTAAAATAACTTGCATTTCACGTTATGGGCAAAACTGTGCCGTATATTGCTTATTTCCTGAACCAATGTTATTTTTTCCTCGACTCCATGGGTAGTTTGGGGTACTTTTTGGTAGTTTGCGGTATGCTTTTGGGTACTTTTGGGTAGTTTTGGGTGCTTTTGGGTACATTTGGGTATGCTTTTGGGTACCTTTGGGCTGGTTTGGTTACTTTTGGGTATGCTTTTGGGTACTTTTGGGTACATTTGGGTATGCTTTTGGGAACTTTTGGGTAGTTTGGGGTACTTTTGGGTAGTTCTGGGTATGCTATTGGGTACTTTTGGGTACTTTGGGTGCTTTTGGGTAGTTTTGGTTACTTTGGGATCTGTTTTTGGGTACCTTTGGGTACTTTTAGGTACTTTTGAGTATGCTTTTGGGTACATTGGGCAGTTTTGGGGACTTTTGGGAATGCTTTTGGGTACTTTTGGGTATGCTTTTGGGTACTTTTGAGTATGCTTTTGGGTACATTGGGCAGTTTTGGGGACTTTTGGGTATGCTTTTGGGTACTTTTGGGTATGCTTTTGGGTAGTCCTGGGTATGCTATTGGGTACTTTGGGGTATGTTTTTGGGTACCTTTGGGTTGTTTTGGGTACTTTTGGGTATGCTTTTTGGTACATTTGGGTAGTTCTGGGTATGCTTTTGGGTACTTTGGGGTTGTTTTGGGTATTTTTGGGTATGCTTTTGGGTACTTTGGGGTGCTTTTGGGTAGTTTGGGGTACTTTTGGGTATGCTTTTTGGGTACTTTTGAGTTGTTTTGGGTACTTTTGGGCAATTAGTAGGACCCCAAACCTGAAGAGAGACAGAGGATTTACCACAAAGCAATCAGCATAGTACTAGTTGTAGAATGTAACGTTGCATCAATGTCGTGTTGTTCAGTGTGATGTCCACAGCGCGGCTAATGTAGGGTTAGCTTAATGTTACTAAACACAAAACGGCATATAGTATAGACAGATTCACGCAAACTCTGTTCACTTCATGCCATGGTTACCCGGCATAAAACGCCTGGTGTTGATCGGCGGGCATCCATAATGCAGGCGTTTATCGTTGCCGTCTGGAATGCCCTTTAGAGTTAGATGCTGTATCCAAGCAACATTGGCTTAGTAAATTAGTATATTGGCTTTGTATAGGCATTGTCAATTACTTAATTTGTTTTACATTTTAGCACATGCCTAGTTAATGTACAGGTATATCTTGGTATATAATTAAATTGAAAACTGAATTTGTATAGATAAAGATTTGAAATCTGCCAATATATTAAAAGCAACATAATAAAGACATGGATTCAGTCTATTACTGTATGTTATTACATGGCTTATGCACATGTTGCATTTTGATATTTAATATTTCATTTAGAATACTGTATTAATTCCCTTCACCCCCGTACTGAACTTTGAGTGAGCTACAAAATGAATAAACACTCATTAGCACTCATAGATATAAAGGGCACTATTAAAGTTTATGTTGAGGATGCAGGTCAACATGTGAGATCTGCGGGCAATGGATCAACCAGCGCATCACACCTCACTACATGCTCATTCGTCAGTTTGACATCTGAAATAACTGAAATTAAAAAATGTCTTCCAGATTTTCTGACTGCATGCCACAGGCCACAATGTGAAGTGCACTTTGAATCACTTCTTCACAAAACAAAGCTGTGTGTGTGTGTGTGTGTGTGTGTGTGTGTGTGTGTGTGTGTGTGTGTGTGTGTGTGTGTGTGTGTGTGTGTGTGTGTGTGTGTGTGTGTGTGTGTGTGTGTGTACGCACGTATATGTATCTCTCTTGTTAAGTGACCCAGCTGTGATGTGAAGGAACTCAGTGAGGCTTCCAGACATCCCAAGTCCCTCACCAGGGTGACTCATGGGTCAAAGTAAGGGCAACTCTGCTTGTCACAAAAAAAGCATGGGCCCTCTGATGCTTACAATGTGTGTGTGTGTGTGTGTGTGTGTGTGTGTGTGTGTGTGTGTGTGTGTGTGTGTGTGTGTGTGTGTGTGTGTGTGTGTGTGTGTGTGTGTGTGTGTGGCATTTGTTTGTGAGGGCACACACTTATTTGTGTTTGTGTATAAACTAGGCCTGTCCCCGACTAAGGATTTCTATAGTCGAAATTAATATGAATAAATGTGCCGTTAGTCGACTGCCAGTCCCCCCCCCCCCCCCCCCCCCAAAAAAAAAGATATTAGGCCTATAGCCTTTAAGCTTTTTATTATTATTATAATTTTTTTATAACGCAAAATGTTGCCATACGGCTCACAACGCAGCCGTGTGCATGTGTTCCGATGTTAACTTAGGCTACTGTCACTGTGTACCTTTTGCAGTATTTTATCAAAGATATAATCCATATAGACCGTAATCGATAATCCACGAGGGTTGAGGGAGGGGAAAGAGCGTCCGTGATCGCCTTCTTTCTTGCTTTCTTTTTTTCCCTTTTTTTGGGTAGCATTTGCAGAGCCGGATAAAAGGCTGTGCACAGGGGGGGGGGGGGGGGGGGTGCCCCCCTAAACGCCCTAAATATAAGGTATAAGGTGGTAGGTACCCAAACGTATGAGTCCCCTATGACCTTTTCGATACAGTGGATCTACTGAGTTATTTGCCCTATGGCAGGAAATCCCAGAAACACTCAACATCTCTCAATGCCTAAACACAGAAAACCATACTTGTGCACAAATACAACAGCATTATACATAATGTGAATATTCTACCATAATGTGTGGGTTCCTCCAGATACCACAAAGCTCATGCCTGATTTTAAGCCTGCGTGAAACATTCTATGCACAAGTCAATCTATGGACCACTATTTGAAATCCGAATTGAAGAGAAGTTCTACGTGAAAACATCAACAGAAAACATACTGTAATGAATGACATTCCCAAAGCAAGGACACAGACTGATCATTGAATGTAGCAGAGCCGAACTGCAGAGGCGAACGCCAATTGGTGTTGCCTATTGGTGCTCATATCGGTCTATTTTCATTCCAGCTAAAAAAAAAACTTGGACACGCATGATTGGTTAGCCGATTAGCTTGTGTACATGTGAAAATGTCCCTTCATTGTCAATGGCATTTAATGTTTGTGTTCCCCACAAATTCAAAGTCATATTTGAAGCAAATAATTACTCCTTCTGTTGTCTAGGGCAAATATGAGACATGTGGGGGGAAAGGTGTATATAAGAGGGGCTCAATAATGAGTTAATTTAATTAAAGTGATGTTTGGATTACATTTTTGTAAGTCATGCTCTACTGAATTAGGTGGACAAGTGCCAGCCATCTGTTTGTAAACAGTGGTGCTCCTACTCTGGATGCTGTTCTCAGGAATCTAGTAGTCTGTACTGCAGTTTCAGTTTCACTAACACTTTGCGTTAATGCACAATTTCATGATGAGGTTGAATGACCTTGGCCATGCCTAGAGAACAGAGCCTTATGAATCTAGAGGCCTGTTTCATTACCAAATTACAAGTATATACAGTATACCTATGACAAAATTATTCTGTTGGTACAGGCACTGTTCAATATCAGGCACAGCCATTACTCTCGACACTTATATGCAGCAACACCTCCCCTCTTCCTATTATCCTTTCACAATAAAGTTCTCCCCTTTACCTCCCAATGCCTCACATTTTACCCTGGTTATTAACAGGAAATAAGCATAACTTAACAAAAAGAGAGAGGGACGAAGGGTGGCAGGGGGTCGACTCGCACCTGGTGCTTGCTAGTCAGTCGGAGGGTTGAGACTCTCAGGGGAGCGGTGCACCACAAATAATACAAACTATGAGGAACTAGACCACGATATTATCAAATGAAATACCGTAGTGTGGTTTAAAGAAGTGAACTTCATTCCCACAAATGAACTATACATTCACAGTGAGTGAGAGACTGCTGACAGGAAGGATTTGAGTGGTCCAACCTAAATATAGTATGGGCTCTATACAGCCAATATAAGTGTTGGCTGTATAGAGCCCATTCCCTAAACAT
>CM076966.1:16979558-17014558 GCA_039105355.1 Benthosema pterotum
AGTGCAGCTGTGCCTGTTTTTATTCCAGGGAGATGCAAAATATTGTTTTTGAGCTTCAAGAGATCATGCTACTGACTGGCATGTGAAGTGGGTGGTACATATACTGTGGGAGCGTTGCCAATTCCGGGTCATTAATATTACAGTAAGCTTAATCTGAAATGCTAAACACGTGCACGTCGTCCTCTTCGAATTGACACTAATGATATGCATACATCTCTTGTTATTTTTCTATCCATCAATCTATTTGTCCATCCGCCCAGCATCTGTATTTCTGTCCATCAGAATACAGATCATTAGCTGGTCAGTGTAGTTCTTTGCAGACAATTCTCCCTGGAGAAAACCTCCTCCGTTCAACACAATGAGAACCAGTAATCTAGGACAAGAGTTGAAGGTTAACCAGTCTGGACTTAAACTCCTCATCTGACCTCAGATGAGCGTTGGGTTGTGGGAAACCGAGAGAAAAACATGCAGAGCAGGGTAGGAGCGGGCAGAAAATTACAATTCTCAATGCAACAACTCCCCCGAGAGAGAAGGTTCACAATAAAACACATCAAACAAGGAGGGAGAGCAAAATAGCTGTATTTCCCAAGGCTGCCAGACACCAATATTGATTTACTTGGGGATGTGAGCAAAGATACAGTAGTGTTGCACCGTAATAGTAAATCCATTCAGGTCCTCTCAAATGTTCCCAACTAGTTATGTGATACCAAATCCCTTGGGATGGTGGAAAGATGAGATGTTGATACAAAAAACGTTTGAATTGTTCCTTTCAATTGCAGCTATGAAAAGTCACATAATGTCTATAAACTGTGACAATTAATTGCTGGCATTTTAAGTCTGTTCTTCTTTACTTAAGCTGAATACAATTGACTTTGACCATATGCAGTATCGTTTTTATTTTGAAGAAACCATTATATTATTTTAGAGAGAAGACTTTCACATTTATTTGGCATGCCTAGTCTATTCTTCTGTGTGAAAACCTGTAGAACTTCAAAGTATTATGTGGGTACAAGATTTTGAAGTGGTTGTAAGTGTAACTGCTGCTCTTTTACACTACAGTAGACATGTTGGTTTGGGTGTTTTATTTATATGCTGTTGAATGCATTCTATTGTATTTATAGTATTACTGTATGCTGTGATGTGGGTATTTGTCTCCAAGAAAGATTTCTCTCTCAGGAGATAAAAAGTACCTAACCTTGAACCTTGTAGTATTTATATTAAACAACAGTGCTGCGCAGGTATTTAAGCTAAGGAGAGTTGAAGGAGATTTGCTTTCTTTTTTTCATGATCATGCTATAGTTAGCATAGTTAGTTATCACAGCCGCCATAGGTTAATCACAGAGACAAATATGGATTTCCTTGGAGTCGAAATCTTGGAGCCAGAGCTCCTCACTCCAGACACACACACAGACAAAGACACGCTCACAAACACGCGCGCGCGCACACACACGCACACGCACACACACAGCAAGCAAATATCATGCCAGTCCTCTCCTTGTCACAGACTCGTCACAGTGACATTGCTTGACCCTACCTGTCGGCTTGCATACGTTGCTCTTTGCATTCATTAGCAAAGATCAATAAGTCCACATAATGGCTTTCTGCATAAAGCTGGGGATGAGTCAGAAGTGTGTGTGTGCGTGTGTGTGTGTGTGTGTGTGTGTGTGTGTGTGTGTGTGTGTGTGTGTGTGTGTGTGTGTGTGTGTGTGTGTGTGTGTGTGTGTGTGTGTGTGCATTTGTGGCATAAGGCAACTCACGCTGATGGAGGAAAGTACAGTACTATTTACTATAAAAAACACCCATCACATTAGGCCAGTCAACTCAATTGAAATGAATGTAGACTTTTTGGCTGGACCAAGTACTGCGGATATGTCTTTACTCAAAAGGAAAAACAATAAAATCTGCACATGCAGATCTGACACACCAGAGATCCGACATGTGGAAGGCATTTGATCAAACATGCGCTGCTCCTGTGCTTGTGGTTCTGGTTAATGCTGTCAGAATTAGCAACAGCTCTAATGGTGATGCCATGGTGATATTAGTTCAATTAAAATGCACAAATTGACTGTGTATATAAACACAGTAGGCCCCAATCAATTTCTGATAATGTGTAAATTGCCCCTGCTGTTTCGTATACACGGCCAATTTGGCATATGGTCCTTGACTCCTTATCTTTTTTTTGTTTAAGTTATTATTATTGTCTATGCTGCTGTATTACGTGCTGCTCTTATATAACTGTAGTGTCCACAAGGAAAATATTCAATGAAAATACAACCTTGACCCTTAATCCGGGGATTCACATTGTGTACACTACTGCGGCCTGCCCTATGCCACCACAAAACGGCGGCTCAAAAATTAGCATATTGCTTACACAGTTCCAGCCATATGCTAAGTTTAACCTATAGTCTTGTTTTTGCTTCCTCCAAAGTCAGAAGACAGCAGTCAGCAGTTCAGATATGGTGGTTGATGAGGGATTGGGGAGGGGGAGGGGGCACAAAGACAAGACTACAGTACACTTCCCAACAGGAGAGTGAGGAAAAATTACAAAGAACATGTCAGAGTTGGGAATGGTGAACAGACGGTGTGTGTGCGTGTGTGTCAGGGGCGGATGTAACATTCCCCAATTGGGGGGGCAGGAGAAAATGGTATGGGGGCGGCTTCATCGCACAGCACCCATACAATTTTTGGTTACTGCAATTAAGCATCAATAATAACAACAGTTGTTATTGAAGTTGTAACAGACACACAGCATGCATAAAGCTAAAGGTCTGACTCAGAGAGTTTTCTGTTTTGAATTATGAAATGCTGTTAGTTTAGTGGTGCCACAACCATAGTTAGTAGCAGTAGTAGTGTTTCAAATCATTTTAAATATAGGCACTTTAATTGAAATATCTTGGGTTGTTTTGCATGCCATTCTATTTGGTGGGGCAGACTGGGCATTTAGGGGGGCATTGTCCCCCCATGCCCATGCCTAGATCCGCCCCTGGTGTGTGTGTGTGTGTGTGTGTGTGTGTGTGTATTTGTGCAAGTGTGCATGCAGTTTGAATGTCAGAAGGGGGAAGCTCGCCTCACTAATGCAGCAGATAAATCACGCATCACGCAGATCCCTGTACAAGACGTGAGCTATGGTGGAGAATCACATCTGCTACTGTTCCAGTCCGCTAAGGGACATTACACTCCTGCAGATACGCCACTGTAATTACAATCATAAAACTCACTCCAAATGTCTGTTAGCATGTATGACCCTCCTGGAGGTACAGGCCTGATCTGTAATCAGTGTTTATACGGCTCACTTCGGAATCCCCAGCAGATCATAATACAACAATAGTTTTGGTTTCAATAATGAGGCAGATAAAGTGTGACATCGAGTTGAATTGCCTGCTGCAAACAGAACATAGGTTTCAGCTGGGTGGTGTACAGTATGAGACAGGGATTTTCCGTCTTCCAGAGAAAATATGAATCTGAATAACTCCTTTGTTGCCGCTAGTAGCAGCTGAAAGGTTACAATAGATATCGGAAAATAGCTTGCGTGATCGAAAACTTTGGAGAGGTAGTTATGCTGCTTAGAACATTTTGCTGCTCCAGTGTCTATGCAGCATTGTTGTAAACTAAATATTTGCTTATAAACTGGAACAACACTAATTACTTTAAGAATTAAATGAGGGTTAAATGTCCATATATGGACTATACAGGGATGTTCACAACAATGCGTGCCTGGCGGACGGTGGACTCCTGAGTGGGGCTTGGTAAATTCGCATAGTAGAAAAAGAGTTGAGTGAATCAACATCAGTGCCTTCTCACTGGTGATCCAGAAGACTATGTGGGTGGAATAACAGAGGACAATCTCTCTCATGCCATCATTTAGCTGGAGGAAGTTCAGAACCATCCACTCCTTGTTGTCATAAAGGCAGTCTCTCAGGCAGTCCAACCCAGTGCGGTCAGTGGCCTTCAGAGGGAGAGCAATATTCAGCTAAAACATTTTCACAGTTCCAATGAACCATGGTGCTGCACACAACGAATTTCAAACAAAGAAAGAAAAATAATAATTAAAACAAAACTTAAAAGAAGTGAACCAAAAGACATGATGCAACAGGGAAATAAGACTGCATATCAATGTACATTGTGTGTTGTGTGTTGCTGATGGGGAGCCAGTGGGCTTCATCCCAAAGTCTATACTGGTTGTGCAAGTACGCACTGTGATTTCTCAGTTGGGGAAAACGTGCATCCCAAAGACGATAACTCTCAAGTTTGTGCCAATTGGGGTGTATAACTCAAACAGCTCTGAGTTGGCTCAACTGAACTTTGCAACATCAAAAACTTTATCAACCAAAAATAAACAGTGTACAGTTGCAGAATAACTTCTGTTGGCCTAAGAAGTGTGGTGTGGCTATAAGCACAGGTGGTTTAGGATTTAATGTGTCACAGCCAGCAGAGTGAGGTCATAGTACTGGGGTGATACTATAGCAAACACGCAGATAGTTAGATAGATAGAGAAACAGCAGATAGATAGAGAAACACATTTACAGATGGTGGAGAAGTACATTTACAACAGTACACAGATGGGGGAATCTGAATCCACATTATTACCGCGATCAGTCTATTTGTAATTGGAATTCATCATTGACTTCTCCCCCCTTTTATGTGAGGATGATTGGCATCTGTGAAGCTGGAGAACTGAGACTGTGGAGGTATTAAACCAGAGACAAGCGGCTTTGTGATATTTCATGAGGCCCTTTAGATAAAAGAGCCTGCTTGACAGAGAGATTTAAAGAAAGCTTTCCCGATTCAAACTAATCTGCAAAACTTTGCGGAAACTTGATAGATTTTCGTTACAAACACACACGATATTTTCCTGGAAGTTTTTAAACAAGTAAGAGCAACCCAGCAAATGTTACAAAATATATGTGTTTTAAATATTTAACATGCATTAAAATTCTTCTCCAGACCCTTCTCTTTACTGTTAGCAGCTGTGATTGTCTCTTTCATTGATTAGCAGATTCAGTCAACCAGTTGTTTGCTTCTATTCTTAAAGATGGAGACAAAACAGAGTGCGAAAACAGACAGAAAGAGAGACAGACAGAAGAAGTGATATTCAAAAGGGAAGACTTCCATTGTATAGGGTACCCTAAGGGATACCGTGCCATCTTTTATTCATTCTAATTAGCTTTTAACTAAATTAACTTCCTCATAATTTAGCTGAGAGACAGACATTCATGATGTGCCCCTTCCCTCGGCACACGGGCACACACACACACGCACACATGCATGCACGCACACATGCACGCATGAACGCATGCAGCATGAACACACACACACACATCCACACACGTCCACACATATCCACACACATCCACATGCCCATTAATAAAGATCTCAAGATCCCAATTTAAATTGACAGCTTGCGTGTTCAACACCAAATGAACAGGTCAGATCAACCCCTCCATGTAATGGCTTATTTTGATTTGAAAATTTGCATTCCAGCAAATAGGTCTGCTCTGTCAATAATTGCACAGGTGAAACAGTGACCTTCTAAATAACTTAAATTTGTATTTATTATCTCTGAGAGGCCGGGTGGCAGAAATTACCTGACTGTGTGCGTGCGTCTGTGTGTGTGTGTGTGTGTGTGTGTGTGTGTGTGTGTGTGTGTGTGTGTGTGTGTGTGTGTGTGTGTGTGTGTGTGTGCCATGAAAATCCATTCAATCAGCCAGGCTGATGACCTTCCAAGAACTGTTTAACTTTTGGCCATACGGTGCAGCTCAAAAAACCTTGTACACCATTTCCCAGTTTTACACAGCCATGCTAGGCAACGCAGCTCAGGGCTGCGGTCCATGCACAGGGGCATGGGCGTGCATGCGTGTGCGTGTGTACATGCATGTGTGTGTGCATGTGTTTTTCAGGGCAGGTAAGGCGGAGTCTTGCTGAGTAGCTGGAAACATAATGAGGCATTGACTGACAGTTACAGTTGGATCAATATGCCACCTCTACAATACCTCCACTCACTGTCCTTCCACACTGATGACCTGAACTGATCTTGACATGGTCTGATACCTGATACGTGATCCTGATATGCTGACATCACACACACACACACACTGTAGCCTTCTGCAGTTTAAACGTCTTTTAAACATGATGTCCCTATATTTTGGGATACTGTCAAATCTTTTTTTTATGTTGTTTTGTGTCGGAATTATCAGTCCACATATCGGTTTGGCCAATATTTGCTGCTATCGCTCAATAACAGTATCTGCAAATAAAACTGACATTAAGGCTATAGTCTTCGGTTGATGTCAACATATCAGGATCTGTTGATAAGCTTACATTTTGTATTGAAGTATATTGGTCTACTAATAGTCTACTAATGTCTACAGATGACAGAAGGAGGCACAAAAGGAGGACATAAAAACAACTAAAACTTAAACGTTTAGAGGAGGGCCCTTGATGCTGGAAGGTTGCTGGTTCGATTCACCAGACTGACAGGACACGCTGAGAGGGGAAGTGAATGGGCATCATTCCCCCAACAACCACCGAGGTGCCCTTGAGCAAGGCATTGAACCCCAAACTGATCCAGTGGCACTGCTTAGTAGTCAAGCAACAGTATAGGACTGGTTGTATTGGTCACCTCTGTTTCACCTCATTTCTGTTTCTATGTTAAGGGCATTGCTGAATCTACCCTGGGTAAATAAAGACCTAAAAACAGTACAACCACACAGTACTGTCTTTAAGCATCACAGCACAATCACATGATGAAGGATAAACGAGAGATGTACTTGTGAAATGAAAGGAGAAGTATACAGTATATTATGAAAAGTAAGACAAATCACTGGTGACGAATCTGTATTTTTTTTAAAAAAAAAAAGACAAGCACTGGGGCCTTTAGAAAAGTTAGATGAGAATTAATTTTGTCTGTGTGCTTCATCAAAGGAGAATACACATAGTGAGACACATTAACACATGTACAGCACACACACACACACACACACCTTGGCTTGTGACCACTAACCCCCAGGTCACAGATGGCTATATCTCGGGGGCTGACGGTAATAAATCGAGAGTGACTGGTGTGATATCTGTGCCCTGCTGCTTCACATCACCTCCTGGTTCCCATCTTCAGCCCCCACCCACCCCGGCCGGGGTGCCAGTTATAGCCTCTTCGCCCAGATGGCACCCGTGGGGGCTCTGACAACTCCCCAGCTTGGCTCAGTGAGAATGCCTCCATCCCACTTTGCAGGATGATTCTCCTACATGGACAGTGGCATTCATGTTTGTCCATATCTCACTCTATTTTGAAGCAAGGCTACTTTATTTCTGAGTTTTATAGAGGGGGGGCTGGAACTGTACAAGGCAATTACATGTTTTCTGCTTAGTGTGAAAATGGATGTTAATTGCATGCCAGAGCTTCCGATGATTATGCATGTGTCTTGCGTAGTGATGATTACACTGTTAAATGATGCAAAAATGTTGATGATTTGTGCACATTTTAATCACTGTCAGGTTTCAAGCACCTCTCAAGAGATCGACAGAGAGTGCGGCGAGTGTAACACAATCGCCTATATCTAATGTCTGCACATTATACGAAAATATTTTAGTAAAGAATACCCATGATGTTCTTCCATTCTAGCCTCAGGTCAAACTGAACTCTACCTGTAACATTTCAGACTTCATCACATGTTCATTAAGTGGTAAACAATTATGTCAAACCTACAATCGTGGGTCCCTTATGTAGAAAAAAACGCTGAAAGATGCTCTTTGGAGAGGGTTTCAAAAGTACAGCACACAAGCTCTATAAAGGTTCTATAATAGCTTAGATAAGTCCAGAATCAACATGAAGGGCAGTAAGCAGGTAGCAAACCTGATCCATGGCAGCTCTGTGCAGTAGAAAATCCCTATTTCAAACAACAATTAAAAAAAAAAAAATCACACCCGTGTGAAATGAAGTGCTGCCTTTGTGGTGGTCTGTGGGGGGTCTCCTGTACTGTCCTGCTCCTGCAAAAAAATCCTGTCCTGTCCCACTCCTGAACAAGGACAGAAAAAAAATCATGTCCTGTCCCACTCCTGTAGAATGGCTCCTGTCCTGTCCCACTCCCACACCAAATTACTCCCACTCAGTGTTGTAGTGGTACCTTTAGAAGTGGGGGGACGCCTCTTAAAGGGGAATTCCCCACCATTTTATTTTATTTTTTCTGAGAGTGTACAAATGTGAACCAAATGGACCCGCTAGGGTCCATTTGGTTCCATTTGTACACTCTCAGAAAAAATAAATAAAATGGTGGGGAATTGATGATGATGATGAATTGATGATGTCATCAATACATCTTGATGACATCATCAAGATGGTGAAATACATCTTGATGATGTCATCAAGATGTATTTCACCATGCTAATGATTTTTTTCAGACCCAAAAATATTTTAGATGTGAGAAGTGGGGGGACTCTGTCCCCCCGCGCCCCCCCTCCACTACACCCCTGTTCCGCTCCCGTTTTTTTTTTTTTTTTTTTACATTAAACACGTTTTCTGTCGTTATTGGGGGGCGCTATAGACTGTAGACTTCATGAACATCTATTCAGAATAGAGTCCTTCACGGGTCCATTTTCAAGGAACCGACCCAGTTCAGACCCGGACGTAATCGGAGCCGCTCCGCTTTGGACCCGCTGCTATAATTAACATGACGGCTCCGAACCGTTGAATGCCCGGGATGATTTAACCCGGCTCCGAGACGAGCCCGGTGCTATAATTAACATGACGGCTCCGAACCGTTGAATGCCCGGGATGATTTAACCCGGCTCCGAGACGAGCCCGGTGCTATAATTAACATGACGGCTCCGAACCGTTGAATGCCCGGGATGATTTAACCCGGCTCCGAGACGAGCCCGGTGCTATTATTGAAATCATGGGGCCGAACCGTAAATGTCCGAGTACCCGAAATGTCCGAACGCTTTAATGAGTTCTACTAGTATATTATGAATAAGACGGAAGCTTACTGTTAGTTGTACATGGTTGAACACCATGCTGAACACGGACTCGACTCACAGCATAGAAAATAAATCCACGTCGTCTTTAGATGTTGAATCCCAGTAGTAGCTGTACTTTTCTTCTTAACCATTATTCCACCATTGTGTGTGAATAAAAATAATAATCCATAGTCAACTATTATAACTGCCGTCTCGTGATCGTACATCACACAATTCATATCTTCGTTGTGGAAGAGTGGTTTCTTTTTTGTTCTGTCTCTGTCGCACCAGCAGCAGACCATAGTCTTTATTGCTTATCTTAATAATTATTATTATCACGATAGTTAAGTTGTTGCCGTGTGTGTGTGTGTGTGGGGGGGGGGGGGGTGTTGTTGTTGTGATGATGACGTATGCAGTAACTTCCTGCTATGCTAAAGTCACGTGACTCAATGCTCGCCTCTCACTGGCCGGAGGAGAACAAGGGGGGGATGACGAGGGTGATTGACAGCTGTGGCGGCCAATCCCCGGGTTTGGGGTGTAACCCGAGGTCCGAGACGCCCCGGAACCGGCCTGATTGTACCCGGGACATGCAGGGGACATGCAGGAACCGGCCTGAACGAACCCGCGACATCGCGGAACCGGCCCGTTTGTGCCCGGATGTCATTTCTTGTAAACGGAACCGGAACCGGCCACGGGCCGGGTCGGTGCTCGGGTTTTACCGGGTCTCGGGCTAACCCGAAGTACTCTAATTCAGAACTAAAAGATCTACAAGCTTACATTACACACATAAAAAACAAGAAAGGGTTCCTTGTATCCTAAACATCAGTAAAATATGCCATGGTTGCAAAAGGGGTGAAATGGCCCTTTAATGTTTGTCTTTTCTAGACCAGGGGTTTTCAACCTTTTTGACACCAGGGCCCACAAATCCGTCAGACTATTATAGATCACGGCGTCACGGAGATACAAAATCATGCACAGCTGCTTGCAAGCAAACTGTCTTCATCTAAAACTTCATTAAAAAAAAAGTCCAGTCCATAAGTTGTCGGCTGTCTGTCAGTCGTCTCGTTTGCTACACTGCCAGTCGGCAAGCTGCAGCAATGGATCAGGGTAGCATAACCATCCCATAGCTTGTAAGGATAGGGATAGGTCGTCTGGCTAGGACAATTGGCCAATAGAGCAGTGTACCATCCCGTACCATCCCATAGCCTGTAATGATAGATTGTTCGGCCAATAGAAATACACAGCTACAATGCCGATGTCATGGCGACGGTGTGCTCTGCATGTTGCCACATAAGAGAGAAACAAGCAGCAACAAGCAGCAAAAACTGTGCCGCTTAGGCACGGACGTCTCGCAGCGACTTGCAATTCATTTCCAATGGGAGCGTGGCCAGCATGCCCGTTCCGTGCAGACAAGCTTGTAAACCGTTTAAGGAAGTGCTGGCTGAGGCAACACTTAAAAAAACAACCAGCACCAACGTGTTCCGGTCATCATGGGCCTTCATCAGGGTCAACTAAGTCAAACCTACTTTCCTTCCTTCCATTCTTTTTTCATCCCTCTCATTTGCCCGCTCCTCTCTTCACTGAGACCACACCATCAGTTTACACTGAGGTGTGTTTACAGTCAATCACAACCTCAGCCATCTGCTGTAAATAATGGCAACATTATTTAGTAAATACTGGGCTACAATTCCATCAAAATCCCGAAACCAAGTGTTGCTTACAAAACACAGGGCTGAGTTCCTTATACTGTTTTCATGTTGAAGTCTGTTGGGGTCCACACAAGGCTTTGGATTGTAATTGAACTGGATAGAGTGATGAGATGCCAGGGGCCTTAGTACTGTATGAGCTACTTCACACAGGGGTCCTCAGAGAAATACCGAGTGTGTGTGTAAAATTGGACTCTCAAGATTAAACTAACACTTCGGATTTTGCTCTGCAGCATGCCTAACCCCAATAGTTTCTCACTCTTTCTATGGCAATCTCTCCATCATTTCAGTATTATTACTTACTGTAATCGGTTGGCGGCAGAGCGCAGTTCTAGTTTATACTGTGTACGGTAGGCTATGTCCTCTCTCTTCGTTCTCCTCCGTTACATCCTCACTGTTCAACTGCTTTTTTATTAGTATTTATCTTGTGTCCCAAACAAACTAATTTGAATAAATTGCCACAGTTGAGATGAATTATTGATCAAGGTGCAGTGTTAATCATGTCCTGAAGTGGATTAGTGCCCTCTACTAATTATCCATGTGCAAGGGGGGAAAACTGCCTGCTATAATATGAGCTCTGTATGATAGCATGTGCTGAGAAGCTGAAACGTGAACTAAAAAGCAGCGTACCTGTCTGACACATATTTCCAAAGTGCAGCTTCAAGTTGTTACTGTATGATATATTACATCCTCTTCCCTCTTTGGAGGCTAAACATGCTGGATATATATATTCTCCCAGGACATAAGTATTACAGAGACCTTAATCTCTCTTCCCAGACACAGTTTTACACACATAAATAGAAATCTCTCTATAAAGTACTAAAAAACATCAAAGCCTCAAAAACCTTTTTCTTGTTTTGCTACAGATTGTGCGTTGCCTGGTGGTGTCTCAAATTTATTCAAAGACTACAGCTTAATTTCCCTTTGCCATCGATTTCTAGCCTCACCACAAGGCAGTGTAAAAGCCTATTGATTCACCCTCTCACACAGCGCCGCAGCCTTATTCTCCCACCAGCTAATGCAAACCTGTGGTGTGTGTGGGAGAGAGGCAAAGCACTGGAAGGGATGGAAAGTAGATTAGGGATGCCGGAAGGGGCGGCGAGATGGGAAGGAGGGAACTGAAGTGAAGTGAAGAGCAGGAGAATGTGTGTAGGAGTGAAAGAGAGGTGAAGGTTTCCAGCGAGACAGAGGTGAGAGCCGGGGGACATCGATTACAAAGTACACATTAAAGGAGTGCACCACAGCCTCTGGGGCGCTAGTGGGCCTTTTAGATTATTAATCTTCATACAGACATAAATACTGCTGTACATCAGGTCAACACAGCCCCACAGACGCCATATATCTATGACGTCCGTCTATGCGGAAGGGTTAGCACATGGCACACAGTCCCTGCACAGTGCTAAATACCCGAACACAACTGGGACGCAAAATAGGACCCAGCAAGCATGGTCAGGAGCTGGACAAATTAGTGACGTCTTCATTGGGGCCAGATCAAGTCAAACAAACTTAATCAAATTTGATTTCAATCAACATAAATCCTGTCCACTAAAGACGGCATCCCTGGATGAATCACGGAGAGGCAGAGTGAGGCCAGACCAACTTAAATCAAACATAACTTGTCAGATCTAGCCCAGAATAGGCTTTATTATTTCTTTATTTCATTAACTGGTGAAGACGTCCTGGAAACTACGTAAATAAGAAGTCCTGCGTAAAAAAGAACTGAACGTCACCAGAGTCACTGGAGGCCATTTGCTGGGGACCCAGTGCTAAGGTAACCACTTTGGCCCATGAAGATTAATATAAAGTCACTCAAATGGATAGGATTTATCCGCCAGATGGCATGATGTGCACTCAGCTAGTTTTATGGCAATCTGCCAACTGGAGTTTGACATATCGGTGTGTGCAAGTGGGAAGGTTTGGCATAATTGTAGATTTAGAGGAAATGCCATGGGGTAACCAGCAGGATTAGTGCAGGGTACATCCCAACAGGGGGGGGGGGCAAAGGAGCACAGCAAATTCCATGATAATCTGACCAGCTGTTTTCAAGATAATGATGTTTGAAACCCAAGTAGCAGGATGGGTGGGCGGTCGGACGGACGGTCCAGTATGCTATAACTGGGAGTTCTGTTGGGACTACATCTAAATAGCATAAGTTCTGAAAGTCACCAGACCACAAAGTCCATGATGAAACAATCTGTAATTATTGCGGTGTGCAAGTGTGTGACAGCGTGTGTCTGTGTGTGTGTGTGTGTGTGTGTGTGTGTGTGTGTGTGTGGGTGTGTGTGTGGGTGTGTGAGAGAGAGAGAGAGAGAGAGAGAGAGTGTGTGTGTGTGTGTTGACTAGGGGTTTTCTAAGAACCTACATCAGGTACTTGCCCATTAGTGTGGAGCTTATCTCTCTCTAACACACACTGACCTTCACTGACCTTCACCGCCAGCTAGCTGCAGTCAGCAGGCTTTGCTTTTTGAGATTGTGTGAAGTTAAAGGAAGTGTAAAGAGCTGTACAAGCGTGCGCGTGTACGTGTATGTGTGAGTGGTACGTGCGAGGAAGTGTGTGTGTGTGTGTGTGTGTGTGTGTGTGTGTGTGTGTGTGTGTGTGTGTGTGTGTGTGTGTGTGTGTGTGTGTGTGTGTGTGTGTGTGTGTGTGTGTGTGCGTGTGTGTGTGTGTACGAAAGCTCTCAGGGCAAGTGTTGACCATCTTACAACAATTACATCACTTAACCTACGTCTGAACTCTCCCACCTCCTCCTCCTCTTTGCAGAAGCACCGTGTGCTAAACCTCACTCTGTCTGTCACCTCCACCCATCACACTGGAACTTTGGGTTACTTCAGTAACCTCAGTTGTATAAGTGACTCCAAGAAGTGAGTCATATGGAGTCCAAGCCACTTGGTGGTGCTGCCACAGAACACTACATGTACTCACAAGCTAATTTATTGGTTTGTGAAGCTGTCACTCAAAGCGCAGCCCTACACTCGGTATAAAGCCGGTGGGCGTTGCACTTGAGTCATTCTTATTAAATCATTTTTTTGCTGCCTGCCAAAGCAGTTTGATGACTATGATAGCTGAGGTTACTGATGTAACCCAAAGTTGTCTTAAGTTCCTCTCTCAAAGAGAGTCATATGGGGCATTATAACAGGATTACCCGACGGTACCCCCTCTGTCGTGTCACCACACGTCACATGTCATGAGTGCCACTCTGCGAAGGAGCCCCCTAATGTGATGAAAGAAAGTATATTCACAGATAGATAGTCACATTCACATAGACTCAAGGTGTAGGTGTCTAGTGTGTAGCAAAATCCAAGACTGCGTGCACCAAATTTGTGGCAGTTACATCAAGGTCATAATCAGTGCTGGACATTACTGAAAAAATAACGGCACTACGTAACGCCGTTTATTTGAACGGCGTTACGTAGTGCCGTTATTTTTTCAGTAACGGACTAATCTAACTAATTATTTTCCCCATATCTATAACGGCGTTACCGTTACTGACAGTCGAATACGGATCGTTACTATCATGAAGGAAGATAGCTAGAAGAATGGAAGAAACGAGCACTTGACTTTTCAGTTCGACTTGGGGTCGACTTGGGCTCCGCTGTGTAATGAAGCATGCGTGCACGCTGTTGCTGAGTGCAGAGCAGGACCAGCAGCAGCAGCAGCAGCAGCAGCAGCAGCAGCAACGGACCACGATATAAGGAGCAGACGGACATTATTTTCAAACTCCGCTACCGTTTTGCCAACGCGACACGGAGAAGACGTGTGTGTGTGTGTGTGTGTGTGTGTGTGTGTGTGTGTGTGTGTGTGTGCGTGCGCGCGCGCGCACACACGCTGTAGTAGCGCGTTAATGTTCTTCTACACTTGCTACAGCAGCACCTGCTTTAATCTCTTCCACCCAAATGTACTGTAAAAGTGTTCTTACTAGAAAGTTGTCTGTAGTCTCTGATGCCCTCCATGCGTTTGTAACGTTGTCACGTAAAAAAGTGTGGTCCAGTATAAATCCTCAATTCCCCAACAAGAGTTACAGTATTCCATGGTAGCAGGTCCAAAACACGTGCGATAAAGGATAACATTTAAATAACTTTAGAGGGGCTAAATACACGACGGCATGAACAACAGCGTAGACTAAAGCGTATAGGGATTCTCAGGAAAAGCCATCTAATATCAGAAATGCGACATTGAGGGGTCAGAAACTAAGTCTATGTAGAGCAGCCGCCATTAGACCTTTCCATGGAAGTGAACGGAGATGTCGTAACTCTGTTTATACTCTACTGGTCGGGGAACGGGGTATTTTTTTGCCTTGAGAACGCAAGGCATAGGCTACATTATGCATGGCTCTGCTTACCCACTGACCCATGAATAAGAACATGCTGTGGCAGCTCTTATTCTGCATCAAGACTTATTACTAGTACACTAGTTAAGATTATTAATATTTGAAAATAATGTGTCTGTGAGACATGAACAAAAGAGGGGAAAAATACTGTACCTTAACTATACCTAACTATACCAATGCCTAGTATTGCCTACTAGTGCAGTAGTGCCTGCATGCCTACTTTAACTATAAACATATTGAACATATTGCTCTGAAAATTTCAAACTCTTTGACATACAACACCTTTTGGTTAAAGTAACGGAAATAGTTACTTTCTTGGTAATTAATTACTTTTATTTTAGTAACTGGGTAACTAACTCAGTTACTTTTTGGAAGAAGTAGTGAGTAACTATAACTAATTACTTTTTTAAAGTAACAGGACCAGCACTGGTCATAATACATGGCGAAGTTCGAGTCACCAACTCGCCACCGTGCAAGCGTCCTGTATCGGAACGGAACTATAGGGCAACTGTATGGCCTCCACAATCCATTGCGAAAGTCTAACTTCCATAATGGGCTGCCCATTGTGCTGGGCCTGAGGAGCCCAAGCAACAAAAAAGTTGGTCGCCCACTCTGAAGGGCGCTGTCCTTACCCTGTGTAGGAATAACCTGTGACAGTATGTAATACATACAGTATAGTGTGCGTCTGCATGCCTTGTTCGAGTGTGTGTATAGGTGTATGTGTGCGTATGAGCCATCATTACAGAGTCAAACTCTCACCAAATTGCGTAGCAAAACAAATGCGCATATGATCCACACTTGTGTAAGTCACACAGATGCTTTAATGCGTGTGCTGTGTGTCCATGCAGGAGTTTGCGTTTACGTTAATATTACTTTAATATGTGAATAGCAAAACAAATATGTCTTTTTACTGCTCAACTCAGCTGGCCTGTCTATGAACCCGTATAAGTCTACTTTCATTGGTTCATCCTGACAATTTGCCATTATTGCAACTCGCATTCCAACACTCAAACACAGTATTATACTGAGTCACTCTGGAGGAACATGTTCATGCAAAAAAACGAATACCGAATTGTTTTCACATTTCTTAAATGAGAAATGATCAAAGTTAACGCAGCAGGGCTCTTTCGCCCAAGTGTTTTTTCCCCTAATGGGAGAGAGAAAACAGAACATGTCGCTTACGCTTACCCACTCAGTGAATTATTCACTCTAACCTCAGGCCATTGTCTATTGATGTTCTTACAGAGTTCCCAACGCGCAAGTGACAAATTCTATCACCGGCAGCATTCCTCAGGCATCCTCAATCCTCACCAAATTTATTGTGTGGATGACTGTGTTTTAATATTCATAATACTGTACCGGTGATGAAAGCCAGCCAAATGAGCTTTGCCATCCATGATATCATTTTGATGGTCGCTCACAGATGTTGCAAACAGTTGTGGAGCTATTAGAATACTCTGAATGGTATCAAACGTTATAATCGTTTCATGAAGTTAATACATCAGCACTGCAGCGGTACAGCACTTTAAAAGACACAGCCACTGGCAAAACATATGTTCCATTTCCATAAATGCAATAGGTAATCATGATACTGAGAGAAATCCTGTCAATTCTGTCTCCTTATCACCATAAAAGCAAAACCAGAGCACAAAACACAGCTATTCCAATTTATTGAACCATTTATTGCATTTAATCTAAAGCAGTGTTTTTCAACCCTTTTCAAGTAAAGGCCTATTATTTACCTGGCAACAACTTGTTATTGATACTATTTTGTCCACAGTTTGTTTATTATTTGATGTGACATCATTGGAGATACCAGGCATGTAAATTAAGTAACAACATGTGGTTTAACTATAATGTAACTCTTGAGAGCTTAAAATTAAACCAAATGTACCCAAATTGGATGGATTTTTGGGCTCCAAGAGTTAATTATCTGTCAAGGTCAATTTGGTTTCATGTTCTCAAGAGTTAAAGATCTGTTGGGGTTCACTTGGTTACCAACTAGCTGGGGACCACCTGGAACCCCCTCAAGGACCAGTGGTGGTCCCTGGACCACGGTTTGAAAAGCACTGACCTAAAAGTATGATGTGTATGTTCAAAGTATACCAAATCAATTCAGTGATTAGTATTCGGTTCGTACCATCAGCTGCAATTGATTTCTCTTACATTGTCTCTTCAGATCCTGTTCACCAAGAGGTCAAAGACTCTGTGCTATTATGAGACGGTTAACATTTACCTTTCAACCTTCTTCACACTTTGGAAAAGATCACCCACAAGCAGTACGCTGCACAGTTGAATGCGCGTTATTGTGAGGTTATTGTCGGGTTTTCATAAAAAGCATGAATGGATAATGTGGGGTTGTTATATAAGGCGATATATAAGGCCTTATTGTTACCTAACAGACGTGTCCTTCTCTGAGGGTGAACAGCTGTGTTTTAGGATGTCTCTCTGCGTGCGTCAGGCCCGCACACACACAGCCACACATGCCGAGGACAGGAAATCACCGTTTCACCTGCATGGGCCAGCACTCACCTGGGCTTTATCCTGAATCAGCTCACGCTGCTCTGTGGGAGACAGATCCTCTCCTCTGCTCTGCCCTGCTCTCAGATGCTATGCTCTCATGTCCTCCTCTCTCCTTTCAAAGCACATACTGTACTGTACAGTACCTAGAAAACAACAAAGAGTGCACAGTCGTGCGTGCGCACACACACACAACACACACACACACACACACACACACACACACACACACACACACACACACACACACACACACACACACACACAGACTCAAATTAATGTCAACTTTTCAACAAGCCCCTAATTCCAAACAGTTACCATACTTAACTGTAACCTTATCCTAACCTTAATACAGATTCCTGAAAAGTGAGAATCAGCTAATATTCTCAAAACTATCTCCATAGCTGTGAACCTCTTTCATATCCATAATTCTCCTCATCTTTCAAGCCGTGTGGGGCTATAAGATCACACATGTGTGCACACACACACACACACACACACACACACACACACACACACACACACACACACACACACACACACACGCACACACACACACGCACACGCACCCCACTCTCATTGTATATTACTGATGTACTGAAAATCCTAATCCTGTTCATTTAGCTCTGCGACAGTTACAAATGGAAACAAATACCAAATGGACCACAGAGGGAGTAAACAGATAGTGTACATCATGCACTGCAGACCTCTCCCAGCGGGGTGAGAGAGGACTGGATGCCAGCTTGGACAGAGACTTTGCCCCCAGGTCCTGGATGCACCTTCACCTGGCCCTCCTACCATTGGACTTCCTAGCATTCAGCGTGCAATATGTTCATGTGGCACGCAACGCCAAGGCCAGATCAGTCAGCTCCACTGCATCCCAACATGCATGCTGTTGAGAGGAGGTATATGCCTCTTGTGTGTTACTGCAGCACACATAGGGCGACTATTTATTCAGACCATGTGATGACATTTTAGCCGCACAGACCCCAAAACTAAAGATTCCTTTTGTCTTTGTTCACAACATGGATTTGAGAAACAAAACAGTCAAACATACAGATCAAAATTACCATTAATC
Source organism: Benthosema pterotum (assembly GCA_039105355.1). NCBI lineage: Eukaryota > Metazoa > Chordata > Actinopteri > Myctophiformes > Myctophidae > Benthosema > Benthosema pterotum. The sequence continues at coordinate 16,998,140 of CM076966.1, forward strand.
TTCTACATTCTCTAGTTGTGTAGACTTTGGTTTTGGTTTCATTTTTACGCTGTCAAGAGTTACATCTGGTTAACCAGCTTAGATGGGGACCACCTGGAACCTGGTTGAAAACCCCTGGTTTATCTCAAGGACAGAAGTGTTGCATGTGTGGGTCAAGTTTAGTGGGGAAATGGAACAAAAGTGGTTAGCAAATTATTAACATCTACAATCTTGTAGATCAGCTATTTTTGATATGACAGTATGCAATATTATGGGCCCTCTGTGGTGAATGTGGAAAACATAGTGGCACATAGTGGCAAAAACGCATCTATAACAGGAAAAGAGACAAGAAAATGCCAACTATCTGGGGACTGCAAAGTATTAGGGCATTTTGAACACTGGTGCCTGCCAGTCACAATGTGGGACAATTTGTGGGACACTTGAAAAGTCTTGGAAATGAGAGACTGTGGCACGCAAAGAGGGACATCTGGTCACCCTAAGTACACTGTGTTCTTTTTAACTCTGAAAAGTATAGACACGTGGAACCAAACGGACCATTACGGTTATGGTTTCATTTGTATGCTCTTCTCCGCTTTACTCCAGCGGGTCGCCTGTGTGTGTGTGTGTGTGTGTGTGTGTGTGTGTGTGTGTGTGTGTGTGTGTGTGTGTGTGTGTGTGTGTGTGTGTGTGTGTGTGTGTGTGTGTGTGTGTGTGCGTGCATGAGGGCACGTGTGCACGTGTGTGTTTGTGTTTTCAGTGGACTGGGTCATAGTTCACGTCCCTCGGCTGCCTGGGATGAGATCTAACAATCTGTCAGCGACCTCTCTTGGCTCCAACGTCTGATCAAAGCCTGCGCTGAGCAACACCCGCTGCTGCGGGTCCCAACCCTCTGCTCCGCCCACTGGACCAGAGCAGAACAAAGACTGGCACTGGGGCCCGAGGAGGAGAGGAGAGGAGAGGAGAGGAGAGGAGAGGAGAGGAGAGGAGAGGAGAGGAGAGGAGAGGAGAGGAGAGGAGAGGAGAGGAGAGGAGAGGAGAGGAGAGGAGAGGAGAGGAGAGGAGAGGAGAGGAGAGGCCTTAGAGAGAGAGGGGAGGGGAGAGAGGCCACGCAGGTTGACGGCTTGTGTTTGAAGAGAAACTCTGGGTCCCTGCAGACAGACAGACAGCTCGACCTGGCCAACACAGAAACAAGGAGGAGGAGGGACGGTATAGAGGACAAAAGAGGAGGCAGAAGAAGTGCTTAGGAATCACTGAGGAGGAGGACGAGCAAACCAGAGGGGGGCGGGGGGGGGGCGGGGGTCTGGATGGGAATAGCAGCTGCAATTAAGATTAGTCACCAGATAAAAGGTGCCCCCTGTGTATGTGCGTGAGCGTATGTTTGTGTGCGTGCGTGTGTGCGTGCATGTGTGTGTGTGTGTGCACGCACAGCACATACTGTAATCGTGTACCTGCAGCATCTGTCTGTCTGTGTGTGTGTGTGTGTGTGTGTGTGTGTGTGTGTGTGTGTGTGTGTGCGTGCGCGCGTGTGTGTGCGTGTGCATTTTTTGTACGCATCAATTAGGACTGGAACGATTTGTCAATCTCATCGATCTATTTAACGGGCGACAATCCAATCCAATCAATGCCAAGAAAAAAAAAAGTATCGACTCGGACCGTGATCGTATTGCAAAGCACGCTTTTATTCAGCGAAAAGGCGAAAATCCCACAGCAGCCTGTCGATGCCGAACGACCTTCTTTTAAGTGCACAAGGTTGCTTATTTCCCTCCATCGTACGATAGATGGATTGGATGGAAGACAGACAGACAGACAGACAGACAGACAGACAGACAGACAGACAGACAGACAGACAGACAGACAGACAGACAGACAGACAGACAGACAGACAGACAGACAGACAGACAGACAGACAGACAGACGATAAGACGTCTCATGTGGATCACAGGCACCCAAAATCGAAATCATTATCGTATCATGGAAAAGTTTTTAAATGGTGAAATCATTAGTCAACACAGTGCCATATTGTGATAATGATGGCACTTTGCACACCAAGCCTCACTACAAGTGCTTGTTGCGAGCTTAGATCCAGCCTAGTAGTAATAATTAACTGTTGACATCCAGTGTCCCGCTGGTTGCATCGCAGGTTGCCCTGGTGATCCAAATGATTGATAGGCTGAAAAAGCCAGAGGAGCACTCTACTCGCTCCTCCGGCGCATGTCGTCTGACATGCCGCCCACTCTGTTGCCGCTGGATACGGATTCCGCCTCAGCCTCAAGGACGCTGGGACTGAGTGACAGCAAAACATCTGTCCCTAAATCATTCCTTGCCTTTCTCCAGCTTTATATTTATGTCCCTGTCTTTTGCATTCCCATCTCTCCACCCTGCCTTCCCTTTCTGTCCTTGTCACTAAGGACAGAGAACCGGTAACTCATATAAACTCCAGGGCGGTTGCTATGCAGTGAGAATGAGAGAACATGGAAGCGGCATGCATAATGTATATATATGGAGGTTTGGAAGTCTGCTTTCCCCAACACACTGACGTCATGCGCAGTAATAATGCTAATACACATTGATCCACGATGATGACTGATTGAATTTCACTGTTGACTCATACTTTATCTAAAAGCAGTCTCTTCTATGTTATCATTCTTATAGGCCCTGACTGATTCACTTATGCACGCGCTGAAAGGTCAGCCGCTCCTTTACTCTGCATCATTTCTTCCAGAGTGACCAGAGCTTTATAAGCCAGCTATAAAAAGGTTTGTCCTCAGGCAGTATATGATTGTCCCCTTAAACATTCCCCAATCACATTGCTAAGTGCGATGCGATCTTAACAACCAACTCCCAGACGTATAAACAAAAGGCTGCATGGACATATTGCAGATCATTTATTGCAGGTGATAATATATGCAGGTAGGATATGTACTGTAAAATACATAGTGATTTCTGCAGATCCTTGGACACTGCTCATAACCTATTATAGATAGCTAAAGAATTTATAGTGTTGGCAATAAGTTTATAACCTAAACACATAACGTTTTACAGTGTAGGTTGTCATATAGTTTTCTCCTTTGATCTTTAGTCATGAGGTTCACGTCTCTCTCTCTCTCTCGTCTTTTCCCCTATCCTGCTTTATTTGTGAATACGATTACTTTCCAAACACTGAAGTAGACCCGGCATGGCAATTATTTGTGTCCTTGGCTCTTTCTTGTCCATTTTCATTTTTCAGTCATGACATTTGAAGCTAAATCCGGTCGGTTCACGGCTGTTAGCCTCCCTTTAAGGCTGACGCTGGCAGTGTCATTAGGCATCGTCTACCAACCCCACTCGCCTTCACGCTATCCACACCTCCCACCTCTTCGCTCCGCAACTTTAATTTGCCTCCTCTCTCTCTACTCCCCTCTCCTGTTCTGTTTTCTCTCCCCTTAGAGGTCACTTTATCCATTTTCTAAGGCTCGTTGGGCAGCTCATCCTGCCCACCGCTCTGCGACCTTGCACACCTGTAAGGATATGCTGCCGTTGTAAGTTTGTTCCTGCTTTACAAAAGACAAAAAGGAAAGAGTCAGGGAAGAGATCTAACTTTATTCTTTTTAATGTTTACCTGGCAGGGACCTACACCTCAGTGCATTAGTTTAGATGTTCATTTAAATGTTTCTGCACTCTGTGCAGCTTGCATGATATAAAATATTAATCTAAACTGAATATACAAAGCACAGCTGATTTACATCTGCACTTCCAACCCCGGTTAACACCATCTGTGAGCATCGTGGAAATACAGGCATTTATAATCCATGAGTTATCCAGAAAGGTTGAGCAAGTACATTTTCATACAGATGGGTAAGTCAGGGACATAATGGAGCACCTGGTTAATTGAATTAGCAGTACCAGGTTCTGCTTTGGAAAAATGTGGTGCAGGGACCAGCATCTCTAGTATTCTCTACCCAAAGAGACCTTTTTATGGCAACCATCAAGGCTCTGCTCCATTTAAGCCTTTCCAGTGGGCCAACCCCTAGTCAAAAAATCCTATAAGATTCTAATAGAAAAGTCAGATTTTGGAACAAATCTTATTGGATTTCCATTAGGAATCCAATAGGATTCCTATAAGAATCCTATAGGATCTTATAAGATCTTATAGGAATCCTATAAGAAAATCATATAGGATTTTCTTATCGGATTCCAATGATGATTCCAATGAAGGATTCCAGTGCCATGATGGCACTACATCAAAGGGAATTACATGCATAATATGTTGAGAACCACACTTTTGTGGTTCTTAATGTGAATGAATGCATTTGTGCTCAGTGTTCCACTGCCCACATTGCCACAGCCAGCACAGACGCAGACCTATGAATAATATTCAAAGGTCTGTGACCTATGGTTTTGATGGGAACAGCTGCAATTACTGTACCACAGCCAACTTCAAATACCCTAAATCTCTGCACATTGTTTACTCATCCTGAGCTGTGGTTCAGGAGGTAGAGCATGTCGGCCAATGACCCAATGGTCAGCGGTTCGAATCCCGGCTCCTCCTGTCTACATGTCGAAGTGTCCTTGGGTGTGTGAATGTGGGAAGTGGGGACGCTGGTGTCGACTGTTCGCCGCTCTACTTCCCAATGTATGGATATACAGTAAATGGACCATTGTAAAGCACTTTGAGTATACACGTAGTGCATCGAAAAGTGCTATAAATCCATGCTATGCAATCCATTATTACAAAGGTAATGCAGAAATAATTTTGTCACAATTGGTAATTTGCTTTTTGGAAGATATGAGTGATTGGGCCTACAGTGGCCTCTCCAGGCCGCTTGGAGCAACAAATGTACAGTACATTGGTCTGTAGCTGCCGCACTCTGACCTGCTGCAAAACTGACACAAACACTGTTCCAGTCACTCCGATACCACACCATTACCAGTACCAACAAACTCATCATTACCAGACTTCTCTCAACCTGTAGTGACACATGTCACACACCTAGAGCACAGGTGGAGATGGATGGATGCTGGAAATAAATTTGTGGAATGTAGTACATATTTTTAAACCTGAAGAACGGAGGAAGGAGCTGCTCCAGAGAGAGACCGACATCGGCAACATTGTTGGAATGCTGCACACCTAGATCCATTTCTCAAGTTAAAGGAGTACTGCACACGCACACACACACACACACACTACACACCTACTGTGCTCTGTGTGTTCGAGTCCCGTTTACGACCCTTGCTGCATGTCTCTCCCCTTCTCTCAGTCCCTCTTTCCTGTCTATCTTCACTGCAACTATCAATCAGTTTATCTAAAAAAGTTGATTTTTGTTGCTGTTGTTGTTGTGCATTCCTAAGCAATACAATGGTCTGGTGGCCACTGCAGTACGAGACCCAATTCATTCACAGCTGCTTCATGAGGTGCATAATTATTAGACAATAAGTATTTATTTGGGTGTATTATTCTAATTGCAGCAACATGGAGAGAGAACAAACTACAGTAGCGGTTCTCAAATATTTTCAGCTCAAGACCCAAAAGAGATATGTGGTGTCTCTATGGCACCCAAGCATACAAAAATACATTGGGCCTCATCATTCACTATGCTCGGGTGAACACATATTTTCTACCTTTCCGCAACTTTCCATATTCAGAGTCTGATTTAATGACTAAATAAATAGTGCCAAGCATTAAAATTAAATATTTATGTGACAACATTTGTCAATACATAGGCTATAAAATACAAGAAAGTAAATATGCACCGGTATTTGTACCGGATACAAATCCCAGTGAATTGAAAAATACGTTGCTATTTTTTTCCAAACTTTTAGACCACATTGGTACGCAACAATACATGCAATTCTTTTGTAAATTTTTGAGTATTTAGTATTTGTTTGTTTTTTATACCCCAAATTTAATATACATTAACATTGGTAGACAAATGGTAGCCTATACATTTATGTTGGCTCCTTTTAAAAGACAAAAAGGCAACATTTAATAATACAAATAAATATTAGACTCAATCAATAAACACCGCGTTGTGATCTGCATGCATGGCTTTCTGTAGTTAGCCTTGTCTACAAAATACAACGCTGTCATTTCCACTCCTGAACAACCTAGTATTGGGCTATTTTTTATGATGAAGGAAAAGGATAAACTCTGGTAAACGATGCGTTATGATGATGATGGTGGTGGTGATGATGATAAGTTAAGCACATGGCTAACTTTGCCCAACAGCCGTGCCAGTGTGGAAAGAGGAGGACGTGGCGCTATGGATTTAATTACCTATTTAACCTATTTATACCAAATGGAAACCAAATGGACCCTTGCGCATGGCTGAGGGAACATGGGGTGCTGGGGGGGCTGGAGCACCTGCTCCCCTCAAACACAGCACCCCCTCAGACAGGAGCTACAAGCACCCCCTCCACCAGGCACAGCACGCCCCAAAACAGGAGGAAAAAAATAACATAAAATAAAAAATATATAATATCAATAATAATAAAACATGTCACTTTATTATAATGGAGACTAAAACAAAATATGCATTTTTGGTGGTGTGTTTGTTTTTATATTCACCTCTGCTCGGCTGCTGACGCTGTTTCCGGCTATTTACGGCTATTTTCGGTTACCTTTCCTTTACGCACGGTGCGCCGTTTGAATCCACCGGTCAGCTGGGCCTAACAGTGAGTGTTGTGTTGTCAGTCAGCATGGCTCAGAAGCGGATAAGTGATTTCTTTGGTGGGCCCGGCCCCAATCCCAAAACAAAAGTTGTTCGTCCCAGCAGCAGAATGTACAGGGGACGAGTGCTAACTTTGTTGAAAATGATGATAATGTGGTGGAGTTGTCGGAGGGAGAGGAGGAGGAGGAGGTCGAGCAGCACCAGTGCTGTTCAGCAGGGATGAGGGAATTCATCGCCGTCAACCCGGAGCGCAAGAGCACCTTTGGAATATAACGTAGGCTAAAGCCTTTACTATTTAACTATAATATTTCTCACTAATATTTACGAATATGGGAAATATGCGAGAAATAATATAGTATTAACTAATTACTATGGCCGCCGTGCCAACTGAACTGCTGCCTGCTGCTGAAATTTAATGTGAGATATTAGGCATGTATTGTGTTCTGTTCGATTCTGACGGGGAGGGCTGTGTGACGATGATGACGATGATGATGATGATGATGATGATGTGAACACACGGGTCGCCGAACCCAAGCGCGCTGCGCTGTCAACTTGTTGCTGTTGGAACGTATAAAACTATACCTCCTACTACTACGAGTGTTGTGATTATATATCCTGCGTGAGGATTCTGTAGGCCTATTCATTCAGCCTATATGTTCAAAACAAGTGATTTATGTAGGCCAGGCCTAATATGCTATTTCACATTATAGGCATCTTGTTCATAACTTGTGTGTGGAGAGGGAAATTAAAGAGTACTTTAACACGCAAAATGCGCGTGCATGAAACGCGTGCACGCGCATTTTTGCGCACCCCCGCTTCCATGCTCAGCCCCTGCTACTGTAAAATAGTTCCCGCGGCCATGCCCTTGCGGGACCCTTGCGGGTCCATTTGGTTTCATTTTTACACACTCAAGAGTTACATCTGGTTAACCAACTTTCCATCATTTAGCCTGGGGACCACCTGGAACCCTCTCAGGGACCACTGGTGGTCCCCGGACCACCTGTTGAAAACCACTGCCCTAGATCGATTCGATTTCGATTCACAAGGTCACGATCCGATTCGATCCACGATTCGATTCGATCCGATTCGATTCGATATCGATCTATTTACAGATATAATGGAAATAAATACTGTCCAATAGACAAGACGGCCCCATGTGTTGGTGATTGTATCTGTGTATGTGTAAGAGGGACACAGAGAGAGAAGAGTCAAGTATCAAGTAGGCCCTACTGTAATTTCCGGATTATAAAGCACACCTGAATATAAGCCGCATCGGCCAAATTTAGCGAAAAAAATCAATTGTGTAGTGACATGTGTACATATACAAGCCGCACTGGACTGTTAATTAATTACCATAAGTAAGGTAATTACCATATTTAAGGGTTCTTGCACAGATGAGATTGTCGGCAACGAAATGCTGTTTGAGAAGCATCCTTTTTATTATTTAAACGACTTCAAGAAAAAAAATGCATTTGTAGGCTATAACTCATTCAAGTGTTTTAATCTATAGTGCACAGAACGTGTACTGTGCCGTGAACTGTATTGTTTCAGTCATACACGTGTAACATTTAACTGCATGTGCTGTATGTAATTAACCGCTACAGCCATAGACCAGGGACGGATCTAGGCATAGACATGGGGGGCAATGCCCTCTAAACGCCCTGACTGCCCCACCAAACATGACGGAATGCAAACAACGAAAACTTCAAAGATATTTCAAATCAAAAGCTTATAGCGGTAGTTAAACATTGACTAACTACAATTGTGGCACCACTAAACCAACTGCCATTTTCGGCTGCCCCCCCGATTGAGAAATATTACATCCAGGCCTGGCCATAGAGCGTAGCCAGAGGCAAACTCCGTTCACTTCAAGAAACCAAATGAGCGCTTGCAGGTCCATTTGGTTTCATGAAGTGAACGGAGTTTCACTTTTACACTCTCAAAAAGTTACCATACATCTGGTTAACCAACTATCATTTAGCTGGCGACCACCAGGAATCCTCTCAATGCGCTCGACGAGGCGACATCAATGTGACTTTTTTTTAGGTCTTTTTTTTAGGTCTTTTTTTTTCGCCGCGTCCTCCTCCTGATCGAGCCCAGCCTTTCGAAACCCGATCATGGATGTTTTGACACTTTTCCACACAGTCAGGACCCACTGCCAGACTTGAGAAAAAGCATGCGACCAGTTTTGGTGAAAGATTTCTCGCCGCTAGTCATCCAAGCCTGTTTTCAAAGTGGCGAAGTGCCACTTTGAAAACACGGTTCACACTGATGTCCAGGGGCTGCAGGTGCTTCGTTGTGCCCCCAGGAATCACGGCAGGAATCGAGCACGATTTCACAGAATCTGTTATATGGGCCCTCATGCTGTCCAAAACGAGCTTTTTTTGGCACGTGTTTTTTTGGCAGCGGCGGCGACTGTCTGTCTTTTCTATAGTGCGCCTCCGCGTAAAAGAAAATGGTGCCAGAGAAGATCGATCCACACATTTTTGAATCGATATCGTGTTTTTGAGCGTGAATCGATATGGGATCGCTGGATCAATTTTTTGAACACAGCCCTAAGAGCTTAGCAACTATTGTAAACAAACAGTCCATGTGTTGCGTGTAGTAGAACTCAGAGTAGAGCCGACAGTCTCTCTTTGCCTTCCCATCGTCTGAATGGATGAATGCTGAGATTGGTTCAGAAACTCCATGAGCCAGATATTCGGATGGGATTCATCATAAAATGACCAGTGTTTCCGCTTCATTCCACCTTTAAACTGTTGCTTGGATGTACATGGAAACAAATTAAAAAAGACTTGTTCATTCATCAGTAAGCACTTCTGTGAATGACTACTTGCCTCTTTTAGCGCCTGCACTGTGTGTTTATAGTTTCTCTCTCTGTATGAGTCTGTGTCCACCTTTGGCTTCAGTTCGCGACAGTTTTGTAAGTGACATTCAGGTTATAGTTTTTAAGAGATTTTGATGGAGAATTTTACATTGTTCAAATCTCCATTGACTGTAATGACTTGATTTGTCTATAACTGCACGCCATCACTTGCGTATGTGCAGCACCACAGCAGACGGCAGGACATAAACAAAAACAACAATGGCGTGTGAGACCTCTTGGTCTCAAACCCACACAGCCAACAACTCTATGTCCGGGGTACAGATGAGTTCCTTCCCATTTATATGTCCGGGGTTACGCCATCTGGAGTTAACAAAGACAGAGAGTTCTCTGCCTTTCTTCTTGCTGCTCTGTTTATCCCTGTCGACTTGCACCGCCGTGAAGCCATCTGGTTCAACTAAACAGTCTGGAATATTCCCATTCAGCCATGTCTCCGTAAAGCACTCTCCTAGTACTCATGTTGGTCTTTACCAGCCAGGGCTGATAGCCTGTCTGTATTGTTGCCAGACATCTCACATTCCCCTTGGCTACAGAGGGCAGCTACGGTAAGGATAAGGTCGCAGGTGTGTGTGTGTGTGTGTGTGTGTGTGTGTGTGTGTGTGTGTGTGTGTGTGTGTGTGTGTGTGTGTGTGTGTGTGTGTGTGTGTGTGTGTGCGTGCATGTGCGCGCGCATTCTTGCATGCGTGCCCGCGTGTACAATAAGCAAGCTTCAACATTGTCTAAAGGTGCAATATGGAACTTTCTCTTGCTATATATCCTACAGTACACTGCATCCTTTGTGTATCCTATAGCATAAGTCCATGATGATCTGGGCATATTGCAAAAAGGGCTTCTAGGATATCTTCATTAGCCCACGTGTGTCCACTGGCCTGTGCATCATTACACACCACTTCTTACTGCGTAATGATGCCTTCTTCTTCCTTCTTGTGTGCCAAAAACAAGTTATTCATCCCACTATGGTATATCCACACAGCAGGATTTGTTTTAATCGCAGTAAATGTTTCTGGGGTGAACGCTACTTAAATCAGACATTTCTCTTTCTGAGAGCTCGGTCGAACTGCAAAACAAAGGGACAAGTTCTATGCTTGACAACTAGACTTCACTTGAGGGACAAAATACACAAAATGTCCTTACTGAAAAAGAGCTGGGTGTGTCTTCCATTTGGGTAACTCAAGAACCACCAGATCAATTAATATCAAACTCAATGTGTGTTTTACCGCACTCCCCAGGGAGTGTGGTGAAAAGTTAGTCTGATTTGTGGTCATATATAATGTAATTACTAATTGCACAAATCTCTTCATGTGTACATGGGCTGTATCTGTCCTTCCTGGAAAAACTGACCGATCGACTTCAAATGCCTTTCACATTCGCCCCACCAGTCTTGTTGTCTCTTCCCATTTAATTGTGTGTTTTTTAGCTCCCAATTTAAGAAGAAGAGGAAGAAGAAACAGCTGAAAAAGTCTTTGAGTCACAGCGAAAAATGTTTACCTTTCCAGATATTACTGCTTTTTATTTGTTTAGTAACACATAATGATATTGTCGATCCAAAAACTCATTGTTGGTAAACTTCATATATTTATTCCAATTATCACACCTCGAAGATTCATCCCCCCATGTCCAGTGGTGCGATCCATTCACACCACTATGCCTGTGAGATCACACTCATCTCACACTCTCGCTCTTGTTGCGTCTCTGCTCTCTATCAAATGTCCCTTATGTGCAATGTCAGAAACTAATATGTCAGTGTTATCTGAACCTTATTTCAAAGTGATAGAAAATCCATGAATTGACTTTGCGAGATCTGATTGATATTCTTTGACTATAATGATATGGACTAAGAGGCAGCTATAGTGCATACTGTAAGTATTTCCTTATGCTTCATATAGGAAGCATGGCATTGGTTCGGCCTTGCTTTAGTCAAACCATCACTATCACTATCCCAAGCCCTAAAGGTGCAAAGAAACAGAAACAGAGGGCATTTTATCATGAATCTTACCTGAAACATGCATATGCATCCCTACAGCTATGCATGATATCGCATCCCTCCAGGCTATGGGATGTGATCCCTCCATTACTTGCACCTGTTGCACCCTAGTGCAGATTGATTGTAAACAATGTGTCAGGATATCTGGAGCAAAGCCAGAGGATTATTTCTACCCTACACACACAAATGAACCTATATACTTATATTTTAGGGTCATGATTAGCTTAAATAATACACTTTCTGGATGTCATATTGAAGCGGGTTAAAAGGGATTGCAATAATCAGAACAGGCTGTGTTTGGAGGACAACACAGTGAGGGAATCATAGGGAATCATCGAGTGATTCATAACCTGTAGCATTGGTCGAACTAACTGGAGGTATACACGCTGCCATCTGCTTGGAAATTAGTCTCATTTGCAGTTGTTCCACCACATATAAAAATAAGTGGAATAGGGTGATTGCTAGAGGTTTGGTCATAGCATCAGACCATAGGTGGTTCGGGTCTCCCAACTTTAGGTAGGTCCTCCATGCACAATTGCTGGGATTAGTATTAGGAGGAAGCTTCTAAAGTTGCTCCTCTGGAAAGGGAAGTCTGTAGCCCTCAGTTTGACCTGTTACACATGTTGCCACTGACAGAAAATGCACTCACTTCTTCATGGTCCTCCTGAACTTTCAACCTGGACATCCACTCCGTTTGCATGCCAGTAGCAGTGCATCAAACTCTGTCATCATCATCTTCCACATCAATCTATGCAACGGTGCATCCTGTCCCTCTCTCAGCATTCCTAATGGCCCGTAGCTACAAACACTTTCACTGGCGGGTCCATCTAATCCTCAGCCTCCATAACTGCTAAACATAATGAACCGCTACTCTTCACTCATAGTCTCTCACTGCTTCCCTTTAAAACCACCAAATGTTTTTGCTAGATGTTATATTCTAACTATTCATTTAAATGTTTTTCACGAACAGAAACAGTTTGTACAAGGTCATGGATTAAGTATTCCATAAGTATCATTTAGCATCTTAATGTCCTCCTACAGAAGCTATTAGAGCCCCAAAGACATCTATAAAGGGAATTTTAATCACCCTTACTGCTGACTAAGATCTTGTTTCTTTTTCTTTTTTCAACAGGATTTATTAAAGAATTATGACTGTTATTCCCTAGTTAGATTTTCCAGCCACCACACAGAAACATTAAACATTAAGTAAAAGCATACTGTATGAATAAGATGATTTAAACAGCCCCAGGTGAAAAAACTAGCATATTAGAGATGGGTTTTTTGAACTGTGACACAGGGCGTGTCGTGTGTGTATGCTGTGTGTGTGTGCGTGCGTGCGTGCGTGCGTGCGCGTGCGTGCGTGTCGTGTGTGTATTCTGCATCATCAGTGCCTACCCTAGGTGGGGGTATGGAAATGTTCTCCCCATGTCCTCTAGGGGCATGCAGTAATACTGCAGTCTCTATACTGCCTCCCCTTGGTTAGACAGAGGAGAAGGTAACTGGTTGGAATAACGAGTTCCTTCTGTGCACTATGGAAACTATCATCACAGGTTAAGGGTTAAGGGTCCATCATTTCTCGTGTGTTGAAGGAAGCATGATCTCAGTGTAGGGATCCCCCAAGGTTGGCAGAGGGACAGTAGCTGCCAGGACTTTTTGGAATTCGGTCAAAAGGTTCAAGGTTCAAGGTTCTTTATTTGTCACTCCAGTGTATGTCAGGACATATACAGGGATGAAATAACGTTTCCATTGTTCCCCAGTGCAATAAGACAATAGACAGTGCAATAAGAAAAATGACAAATACAAACAATACAAGAAACAGTAAGTGACGTAGTGCAACAGACTAGAGTATTAAAGTGTAACTGTAACAGTATAAAGTGGGGTGCTAAGTTACAACCAGGTATAATTATAATTATAAAGTGGCAAGTAGTGAAAGTTAAACAGACAGCTAGACAGGAACTAGACAGGACATCTAAACTATACGGCTAAGACTAAAACATACCACAACTAAGCAGCTAAAGGACACATAATATACTACAACTATGGAATACTACAACTAAAACTAAAAATATACCTCTAACATACTAAACATACTACAACTAAACACTACTATACTAACGGCTAAGTTATGACCAAAAAAAAAAGCTGGCTAGAAAGAAATCACTGGATAAATGTAGAAACAAATCATGAATGATCTTGTTGAGCTGGTTATTTTGAAAGATGCTCACAAGTCAAAAAGGTGTGTCCAACACTTGAGTACATGATTACTGGTCTTCAAGTTAAGCCTGGTGACCGCCACCATGGAGAGTACAAGATTATTGGTCATCATGTTCGGGTAATCTGGTGAACACCAACCACCATGAACGTTCCACAAATTGTAGCTCCTACTATATATTCAAGAGGTACTTCAACAACAAACGTTTCTGAAGAGCAACAGCACTGACAGTGTATACGTCATTTGATCAGCCTTGAAAATTACTCGTAAATTACTGCAACGCTTCCCTCTCCTGTTGAGGGAGATTCATAGAAGTCATGCAGCACCCTGGGAACGTCCCACACTTTTTATGCCGCAGCGTCACCCCCCCATCCCCATCCACTCCACCCACCCTGGGTTATGGTGTGGCACAGTGAAGTAAAGTGCAGCGCTGTGGTGTGCTATGCTGTGCTGTGAGAGATAATGATCCGTGGCTGTGTAGGCCATTAGTGAGTAAGTGGTTGTGTTGGAGCCCCTGTATCCCTGATGCCTGCTGTCACTTTGATAAATATGCAGCAAACAGACACCCCTCACACGGAACCGCGCTCTGCTGCAGTGGTCCTCGCTGATTTCATTTACTTTATCAGCCATATGCTTTATTAATTGCCACTGCAACTATTTTGAAGATAGATTCACAAAGTGAATATGAAGCAGAAACATTTGCCATTTCATTCTGTGTTTTGGTTCCTGACATTTTGGGGACACAAACATCAAGCTAAAAAGTAATTCATTGTAAACAGACAGTTTTTATTTTTACCCCCAGGTTATGGGGGTAAAAGATATGGTTTGATTGTTTGTGGGAAGTTTAATGTGTCATTATGACCAAAGGTCGCAGTTAACTATATGGAATTGTGCATTTCTCATCAGTGTGTGGGTTGGTCGAGATGCGAGAGCATGACATCACGTGACATCATTCCAGTATGTGGAGAGCCCTTGATGTCATCGATATTGGCCCTTGATGTCATCGATATTGGCCAGCAACTGAGTGTAAACATGAAACCAAATGGACCCTTGCGGGTCCATTTGGTTTCATGTTTACACTCTCAAGAGTTAAAATGTTCATTATCCTTACTAGTAATATATGTAAGAAAGCATGTGGTTGTGTCACATGCAGTGTGCCGTGACATTACAGGGCCTCACACAGTCCCTCTAGGCAGAGGCCCACACCACGTGATGAAAATAGACTTGAGAATAAGTGAAGAAGATGGCGGCACTTGCTTTGACATGCGCATTCACTGACAGACAAACAGACAGGGACGTTAGCATGTGTGCTTGTCTCCCAGTGCACTTATACTTGGCCCTTGACTCCCTTCATAAAAGTTGATTTGTTTGGATCACCCGAGTAAACCTCCCCACAGTGAAGGTTTCCAGTTGAGCCGCCTCTTGAAGTCCCGCTTATTTTCACCTCATTTCACAACAATATGAGATGGACTCCTTTAAAAGGGCCTCAATTCATTCATTCGTGGTCCACTGAATAGATGTATTTAAAAAGAATACATTAGTGGTCCTCCCCTGTTGTCTCAAGAGGAGAGTAGTGGGTCTTCCCAACCGTATGCTGACTTGGAAGCCTCACTTCCACATTGTCGGCAAGAAAGGACATTCTGTATGATGCAAAAGTATGTATTCATTCATTACATAGTGAGCGTTTGTTTGGAGGCGGGGCGACGGTGCCGCACATGCAGACGCACGGATGTGCTTCTCACGCGGAGTGGAGATGCAGTAGCCCTTTGTCTGTTTAGAAAGAGAGAAAGGGAAAGAGGCTTTTTCATGGTCTGATTCTGCAATGAATGACGTTTTAACATCCCTCTCATCTCTTTTGCAACTGAATTAGATCCACTGGCATTATGCTGCGCATTCCCTAGGGTCAAACAAACGCGTAAAATCGTATCTCATGCTTTGGTTCCCCATGTTACTGTGTGTTTATATGCATTATACATGTTTGGAATTTGTTTTTATCATATGAATAATTTGCATTTTCTTGAATGGGAGAAATGTATTCTTTGGTCCAATCCCCGTTTCAAAACGTACAATCTTCGTGATGAGTTCTGAGTGAGAAATTGTCATTTTAGCAGAAGATATGATATTGCTTTTGATTGAAAAACACACTTATACATCATCACATTCTGGCCAATCGCTGTTGGTATCTTCAATTTTCTGCCCTTAAGTTTTATCCTCAATGTGTACTTGATCATCGCTATATGGGGTGATCAGACATTCAAAACAGGTCTAAGATTCACACAAACATAGCATATCGTAGAAGTGCCGCTCAGATAATCGTACACCATCATTGCCGACTCCTTACAAAATGTTATGAGTTGGAAGTCTCCTACAGTATATGCGATATATTAATGTTTGTGTTACACTAGGTTTGTGTCTTTATGATGAAAAATTGTCCATTCATTGACAAAAGGAATTTAATATTTGTGTAGGACAAAGTTTGTGCACACGCTAAAAGCTGGACATAGAAGGCGTTAGTGGTTAGTGAGTGTACGTGAGTTAGTGAGTGTCAGATCTCATTCGGTTCTCTTCTCTACATGTAAATTATCCTGAGACAACTTGTAGTAATTTGACACTTTAATAAAAATGAATTGAATTGTGTTGTTTCTAGTTACAAAAGGGAAGGACAATGTCTCCGTCTCAGACAGACTCAGTGAAATCACAGCACTGTGCCAGT
>CM076966.1:17017058-17167058 GCA_039105355.1 Benthosema pterotum
AAGCCAACTATAGATCATTAAGATGTAATATGAAATATCTGACAGATCCGTCTTGACCTCATGACTGTAGAGATATTGCGTAATGATTTGCAGGATATTTGGAGTCTGGACTGAATAATAAGGAGTAATATGAAAACAAATTGTTTTAAAACAATCAGTGTCCTGGTGGAGCTTTAAAAAGTGAAAAATATAGTGAAAAGGCTCCAGTGGACGCTGCTTGTCCTCGGCTCAAATTGTGAAAAGCTGCAACAATACTAAATCCATCAAATTAATACAACTCTAATGGAGGATTTAGTTGACACAGTGAAATAAAATGGCAATAGTATTCATTCAGACAGCCTGTTATAGACAAATTTGGAAAACCAGTAACTTTGTTGTTGCAAGCAGTAAAATGAGACACAGTGGTTGTTCTCGTCTCAGATCTGTTCAAACAACATTTCTGACGGACCCAGAAGTATCTCTGGAGGGAGTGCTTAAAGGGGTATTTCACTTTGAAAAAACTTTTGGTCATTTTATCGTCTGCTCAGTCTCATGTGAACCATAGCATTAACGACTTGAATTTTTTTCAAGTCGACTTGTCAGACAGTCAAGTCGAAGTTGTATCGATTTATCGTTTTATGGCGCGGGGGGGGGGTGGGGATCCGTCGTGGTGGTTCCCCGAGGGGGGGTGGGGATCAAATGGTGCCGCTATATGCCGGCGCAGTGCTTATACAAAACACATCGCGAGGCTACGCATGGCGCATGTGGCAAGCTTAATACAATATGAAAACAATATTGGCACACAGCGCAGCGTCCACTCCCAGGCCAGCCATAAAAACACATACAGTAGGCTAACATCAATACACAGCACTGAGCAGCCCACACATTAGAACGCAACAGAAGACATGATCGTTCTAACAGCAGCCACATCAGAATACGATCCATTTACAAGAAGCCTCCTCCTCCTCCACCACCATATCGCGCCGCGTTTCTTTTCTGTTCTATTCAGTAAATTAATGAGAACTAGTCCTATACCCGTTGTGTAATATATGATCTGGATGTATAGGCCTAGATGACATTGATTGGGACTTTTGATGTTGGAAAGCTGGATAGAACTTATGTTATACACACTATTTATTCAGGATTGTAGCCTCGGAGGACCACCATTTGATGTTGAGTTTAATCTGTCAGACCCACAATCAAGGATTTTCAGGTTTTTGTCCACAATTTAGGAGAGATGGCAAAATGTTGGTCAAAATAACAATTATTCTACATTTTATAATTGTTGAAAATGAATTATAAAATGGACCCCATAAGGGTCCATTTGGTTTCATTTGAACTATTTGAAGAGTTACAAATCTATAAGGGTCCATTTGGTTATCAACTGACCATTTAGCATTTAGCTGTATGTGGACCACCTGGAATCATGTCAGGGACCACTGGTCCCTGGACCACCTGTTGAAACCTCTCTGCTGAATGGAATTGCAATAAACCCTGAAGGTCATTCCAATTAATATGGATATTAATTGTAAGGGATGTGTTCCAGCACGCCTGCCGTGTTCCTGTGGGTTTGCAAGTTTGGGGGACCCCCCAGAGACCAAGTTGTAGACGACCCGGACCGTCGCACGTACACAGACGCACAGGCGTAAATGTGGCGTTTGAATAATAACTTTGGAGAGGACTGGATGCCGTGGGCTGGCGCGCGTTAATATCCAGGCGTTGCAGTGTAGTGGTAGTAGAAATAAGTTGTAGGCGACCCGGACCGTAGTAGCGCGTGTGTGTCACCGCGCCATGCCGAGAGAATAGCAATATTGGTCAGTCGCCTAGCAAAAGGAACAGCGGTTGCAGTGTAGTGGTAGTAGAAATAAGTTGTTGGCAACTCGGACCGTAATAGCGCGTGTGTCACCGCGCCGTGCCGAGAGTGTGTTGGTCAGTCGCCTAGCAGGCGGAACAGTGACAACACCGCTCCGTGCCAAGAGAACGTTGCCTGTGTGGATCAGTCGCCTGGAAGGCAAAACAGCGAGAGCAGAGAACACTGTACCCAGCGCCAATGGCTGTACCCGTAAGGGGAGGTGATACGGCAAACTGTGACCACAATAAATGTGTCTCCTTTATCTGTATCCGGTGACACGTCATATGCGCGGAGATTAGTTTTTGACACAAAAGTATTAAAATTAAAATGATGGGTATAATATTTTGTGCTTCTAAGCCGCGCATATTGATGCTGGATGACAGGGCTGTGTGACTCGAGGTTCATTTAGGTTGTCCGTGCGCCGTGGCGTTACGCAAATGGAGACAAATGACACAGTACATTGCACAGGATGTAACAGACAGACACGCTTGCTTGAATTATATAGAGAGATGACGCGGACAGAAGCATGCGTCCCGTGCGTCGCATACGAAACGAGGAACAAGACGGCCACTGCACTGTAACACGGGCGGGGAGGTGGTGGTTGAAGTCCTGTATTCCTCTGACACTGTTTGCTGTTCGATCTGATCCGTGTACGCAATGATCAGTGGAACGCCGCGCGCCCAACAGAAGACATGATCATTCTAACAGCGGCCACATCAGAATACGATCCATTTACATGAAGCCTCCTCCTCTTCCACCACCACCACCACCACCACCACCACAACCATATCGCGCCGCGTTTCTTTTCTGTTCTATTCAGTAAATTAATGAGAATGACGCGGACAGAAGCATGCGTCCCGTGCGTACTACGCACGGGTGGTGGTTGATGAAGTCCTGTATTCCTTTGACACTGTTTGCTGTTCGATCTTATCCGTGTGTACGCAATGATCAGTGGAACACCGCGCGCCCAGAGCGCAAGATCGCGTAAGATTGGTAAGCCTTAAGGCTGAACTCCGATAGAGTTGCAAAGGAAACTTCAAAGGAGACTTCTGTCCGTGAGTGACAGTAACCAATATTACAGTTGAATTATATACACACGCGTCGCACACATAGAGAAAGAAAAAAGGGGAAAACAAAGGTAAATGTTTAATTCCTCCTCTTTACTCCTTCCCCTTGGAGGAAGGGAAAAAAACAACTTATCGACTCGTGCTTTTTGGAGTCGACACGTGTTATGCAAATCGATGCATCGATGTATCGATTTTTTGGTTAAAGCCGTCTCATGTGAACACCCCAGACAGTTTACTGTTACTCCATTCAGTCATTTGATATTTCATTTTAGCTTCCCCACCCCATTCCTTTACAAACAATGAGAGATTCATCCAAAACACACAATGTTTTTTTTCTTGACTGTGACTGATATTGTCCAACTAATACATGAAGCACCCTGCTTTCTCATTTACTGTTTTCGTTTATTTTTAAAATACTGTTTTATTTGTTTGGCTGCAACCAGGATCCAAATATGGAGTCTGCTACATTTTAAAAACAATATTTTAAATAAAATAACAATAAATGAAAACTATAAAGGAAATTCCACGAGATCAGATCGCAAATGCTGATCTGATCTCCACAACCTTATCAGAGCGGGATGAGCTTTTTCCTTTTCACTGGAAGAGATGACCACCATGGCACCTGACCTGATCCAGCCAGTAGCCTGTCGTCTGCCTCGTTAGAGACTGCATGCTTTCTTTTTATGCAGGTGTTTGGTTTGCAGAGCTGGATTTGTCACCAGAGCAACATGGAGAGAGAAACCAGCATCCACTAATTAAATCTTCCCCTTTTTACTTCGGCTCTCACCATTTTCATGCCATGCTGTCCTAAAGAACATTTTTCAAAGCATGGTTTGGTTTACAAGGAAGCCTATTTTCCATTCATCTAATTTTGGATGATTTGAGATTACCTTGCACTGCAGGGACTTGAAACCTGCTTGAAGCAGAACATCCAATACTACAGTTCATTTTATTTTGCTGTTATGTTTGGTCAAAGTTATGCTACTGTTCATTGCAGACCACTTTAATTGAGACCATGTACTCAGCCATGCCGTTCATATGCATGATATTAATTTATCATTTTAATCCCAAAACAAAACAACCAACAAGATAATAGTCTCTATTGTGTACTTTGTGACTCCTATATGACTGACCAAGAGCTGACCAATGTGAGCCGGCCAATGCGTGACAACTTCCCGGTGAAATCCGGTGGGAAGAAAACGATCACTCTGATCGCCAAAACATTGTTACTAAGTGAATTAAACATGGCTCGTTTTCAACGGAATAACAACGAAAATAACATGCATCGGATCGATGTGCCATTTATCCAAACATACGAGTAGAACATTTACTGAAAAATAAATAATAATAAAAAAAATATTAATTTTAAATTATTAGTTAATTATAATTGTTTTTTTTATTATTAATCAATGACACAACCTGCCAGCATGGCAGATGTGTCATAAGGTCCCCTTTTGGCTTAAATTGTGTTAATTCACTTAAAGTTCAGATTGACTTGAATTGTTTTGATTGATTTTACTTCGCTAGACAATCCCCCCCCCCCTCTAGAATCCAAATTAATTGACATTCTACAGAAAACGTAAAATGGAAAACAACAGGTTTCTTTGCTTTGGAGTTAGACTACAACAAAGTACTGCAGAGGTGAGGAGAGAACTGTAAGAGAGAGAGAGAGGGATGAAGGGACGAGGTGTGAGCCTTTAAGGTAGCAGCATGTATCAGTGACAGGCCTGACCTCACTGTTCTCACTGCTGTCAGCAGAGAGACAGGGACAACAAAGGGTATACAGGTTAAGAGCCGCACACAGAACATTTAGCAGAATGTGCCTCTGTGACCCAGTGTGTTAAACTGAACAATAGCACAGTGACAGGGAGAGGTGTTGGGCTTATGTACGAAGCAGCAATGCAAACAATGAAACTCTTGTAAATGTGTCGTATTGTCATCATCACCCGAGCCAACAGCAAACATTCGCAAAAACCTGTACTATGCATCACACACAGAGCCATACACACAAGGAAGGTTTATTTACTCACTAAATAACCCAGACATTTTGAACTAATATCAAAGGACACAGACAAGGCAAAATACTGCATGTCAGGGGCTGCTTTTGCACTTGAAAAAACAGTGTTGATGCACATTAGCTTACTGACTGACAGAAAAGCACTCTAACACATTATTCTGTAAATTACAGTAAAGTACTGGCAGCCGTCTTTACCAGCAGTTAACATAATGTTATTCATTGTAAAATGTACTACAGATTACATTGGAATAATATGAGGTGTTTATACTGACTTCTCAGCAATATACTTACTTACACACTTAACATTTAATAATAACACAATAATTTCTAAACAAGCTTACACCCAATCATTTAATGTATAGTATAAGCTATTTTTCCTTTGTATTAAAGCGTATATTATATACAAAGGGGGGAAAAAACAACACTGCAAATCTGTGATCTAGATTTCTACAGAGATATGAAAATGATTAGCTCTGCTGTCTTAAAAATACATAGCCATTAAAACAAAAATAGAATAAGCCACGCAACGTACATTTTTGTGGAACAGAAATTCATAGACCAGAACATGCATTAAAAGACAGCAAACAGCAAAATTCTATGATGTTTTAGAAGCCATGAGAGAATAAGTTTTGCTTGTTGTGTAAAACAAAAACAGCAAAAATGGCTTGTCTCATCGGGACATCAAATGTACAGTAAGTATGCCTATCAAACGCATCCTATATATATTATTATTATATAATCATATCCTGAGAGAGAGAGAGAGAGAGAGAGAGAGAGAGAGAGAGAGAGAGAGAGAGAGAGAGAGAGAAGAGAGAGAAAGGAAGAGAGAGAGGATTTGTAGAGATGATTCAGATGGAAGGTCCAGCTAACTAACCTTTATGAAGTGACATTCAAAATCCTTCATGTTTTAATAGAGTGGTGACATACTGTATATGGATTCACTTCTTTTGTACCATATTGCCTGTCTTTTTAGACATCAAGGCTGCTTTCCGTGTCTGGATTTCTCCCTCCCTGTGAACACGGAAGATGGATCTGCAAGACCTTGCCAAGAAACTTTACATTGCAAGGATTATAAAATAACTATCACTTGAATGTTGCTTTATTTCAAAAGAATAAACACCATTGAATATAATTCATATTTAGATAGCCTGTACCATTTTTCAAGTAACATCAAAACCTGAAAGGGTGGACACAAAATTAGAAGTGTATTGTCGGATATTTCTTTCTTGTAAAGGATGATCTGATTGGCATGCATGTTATCGGCTGTCATTGACAATAATGCAGTCCAATAGGACTGATGACAAGTTGACAACTATGGAAATATAGGCTTCATGTCCTACCACTATTTAATGTTAGTCCACAAACTACAGTTTGCATCCCTACTCCCAATATCAGTGCCATAGGTACTGTACACGGGGATAAGCCAGACAACACGACTGTTGTCAATAAGACTACAGTACAGTTAGTCCATGAGACTATGTGCATTGTAATACACATTGGAAGAAGGAGGCGGTATGTTTTTATTCTTTACTATGACTTCAGTTCAGGATCGTACATCGCCAGCAAAATGTCAGAGAGCTTTAGAAGCTTAGCGACAGAAGATGGTCACAGGCATGCATACAGTACATGCCCATATGCCTGATGGACACTCTTCCTGTAGTGCTCTGTCCTTGAAGAGATTGATGATCAGAGAACAGGGAACGGGTTTGTGGAAGCATGGGGCCTAAAGTATCTGCCCAAATTGACATTCCTGGGTAACAGCGAGCATGCTATATGCCTCCATCAGCCTCACTGGATTTGGTGAGAGCTCTTGAGATTATTGAAGCTCTTTCAGAACACATGCAACAGAAGAATCTTCTTAGACACAGCTCAAAAAGGTAGACTTGTTTTCAAATATACCAAATGCTAGGCCATCTTGGGAGTTGGAGAAACACTCCAAGCCCAATTGCAACAAAATGAAAGCAAGCACTCATTACAATATTGAGCTGCTGTAATTTCTTGTCAGAAGTAATCCATCTGCTTGTATTTTGCCTAGAAGGATACTAGTGTTGAAATTGCACTTTGCAGTAATGGCTATGGCCAGGTTTCATGCCCATACAGTAGCATGTCTTAAAGGGATATTCCACTTTCAAACGACTTTTGGTCATTTTATGGTCTACTCAGTCTCATGTGAACACCCCAGACATTTTATAAGTTACTCCATTCAGTATTTAGATATTTGATTTTCATTTTAGCTGCCCCGCCCCCTTCCTATACAAACCCATTATACCATAAAACTTCATTTCGACAGATTATTCAAAAACAACCCATCTTTTTGAAAACTGTAAATGAAATTCCACAACCCTCTCACGTATTAGGAGGACAATATCAGTCACCAGAAAAAAAGATTGGTTGTTTGTCGAATAATCTGTCATGGTTAAAATGAAGTTTTAAGTTATAATGCATTTGTATAGGAAGGAGGCGGATACGCTAAAATGAACATCAAATATCTAAATACTGAATGGAGTAACTAATAAACTGTCTGGGGTGTTCACATGAGACTGAGTAGACCATAAAATGACCAAATAAAATGTTTTAAAGTGAAATATCTCTTTAAGTATAGGGTTTGATTATGTGAGACTGACATGATGGACTGACAACAATAAATAGAAATGTAAAGGTCTTCATGTTATATATAGATATCATGAAGTCAGAGCCATATATGGGGATCTAAGTGTCTCCATGATGTCACAATGTCATAATGTGGAGTCGTAACTAACTAACGGATGAGAGTTGCACATTTGCATTCTATGCACGCCCTTGGGTGGACTTAGGCATGTTTTAAAAACATATGCCATCATGATCATTTGAAAAGTCACCCAGTTCGGTAAACAGCAGGACCATAGGACAGATTAATCTCGGCCAAATGCCATAGTTGTAGGCCTATAATAAATAATGAATGCCTATGTGACGGTTTTATTTTATTATTTTCTTACATAGTAGAATACAATTGTGTTGTTCTATCCATGCATGCAAAACAGTTGTTCAATACTAAATGATTTTGACCCTTGTAAATTGCCATGTAATTCCCTTTGTATTCATGCACAGGACACTGCATGCATAAGTGCCTGAAAACCAGGCACACTGTATTTATTTTGTCATACTATAATAGTGTATAATATACAATACATATGGATAAAACAAAACAAGAATAGCCTTAACTGAATGGGTGTAGAGAGGCAACCTGGGAAACATAACGTCCAAGCCAGGTTTGGCTCCTTTAATTTGAGCAGCAACCATTTTGGTGTTCTAAGCATTATGTTGTACTTTGGCTATTGAAAAATACAGATCTACCAGCTCATGAGTTTTGAAATTGATATTTAAAAATGTGGAAATGTTGTGCAAATCTGTGGATATTCTGCCACAAGGACTGTTTTAACTCAAATAATTTGCTTCAGATGGGGTCAGTGGCCATATACAGATGATTTTGGGGGTCATTGAAATGAAATATTGAGAACCACAGACATAGAAAACTGCCAGAATTTAGAAGACATTTGTACTTGTAGAATCAGTTCAATCAATCAAAATGGGTTAATCTCTTAACACATTGACTCTCTCAATCCCACACTTCCTCTGTCCAGGTCTCTGTTCATTTGGAACAAAAAAGGAGAGAGGTTGAACTAGAAAAGAAGTAGGCCAGGGACCTAACCTAGCTGCCTAACCAGGCATCCCTTATTTCTTTTTGCCTTGCATGCTGGTTGTTATGAAATATGTATGACATGGCGTGGAGAACTAAGTTGGTAGCGTATACTTTACGTCTGTATTTGGTGTAAATGGTTGGGAGTGCAGTTCATAGGGGAATGACCAGTTCAGGAACTTCTCTCTAGCACCCCCTGTGGGCAGTGACTGGTTCTATTCCCTTTCTTATACTAAATTATAAAAGGGATAGAACCAGTCACTTCCCACAGGGGGCGTTAGAGAGAAGGCACACATGCTAATGATATCATGAGCACAGGAGTGTAGGACAATGACCAACTCACAGTAAATGTGTGTGACTAACCTACTAACCTAAATTATTTAGTACAGTGTACATTGTAGGCCTAAACTGGCAGTGTTCAACTTCAAGCTTAACCCAAATCTCAACCATAACAAAAGGTGAAGTAAACATCAGAGATGCTCGCTACAAGCTGCAACTCGCTACAATTGCTGCCAACTGCAATTAATATAAATAAATGAAACTTATTTTGATGGATCCGGATTTTAACCAATATGTATGGAACGTTATGTTAAAGTGTAGGAATCATGGATATTTCCTTTTAAAATGTAATAATGCATAACAATCAAAGGCCCCCTGAATTTCACCACGACCGATTACGTCACGAGTGGAATATTTTATTCACAGAATGGGTACAATTAGAAGGTACAGATCAAGACAAAAACATGTATGGAATAGCGGAGGACCCCCGGGAACTCACCCAAGGACCCTGGACCCCACCTTGGTAAACTCTTGTAGCCTGTATATAAACTGATTTTCATGTAAGGAAAATGAAAAATTCAACATTATTTATAATAATAATGGTCTAATGGTCTCGGTCTGTAAAATAACAGACAGACAGGAACTACTCAGAACCCCCCCACCCCCCCTCGCGGACCACCACCCCTCCCGCAGACCCCCCACTACACAATACACACTGACTTGGAAGGCTAATCTGTTCTGTGCTGGTGACTAAAACAAGTGAGTGTTGTTGGTCATTACTCAATAAAGATATTTATTGACTTCAATATGAAGAGGCTAAAATGGTGTTTTTCCGAGACCATTTTCACATGTGTTCCTATGGGGTGACGTGAGCAATTTTCCACGGGCAATGCGCTGTTTTGGGTCGGGCTTCTCCGACATGGAGGGAGGGAATTTGGCCACTAGGTGGCCACTAGTCTCCTCCGACCTGACAGTATTGAACAGGCTATATATAGCCATATATTTGCATTTTCAACTATTATCACAGTATTTCATAGTTAAAATGAGAAAAAGTTGATATTAGCATGATACTCTCACTTTAACACGACATTCATACATCCACCCATCCATCCAATCATCCATCCTCCAGACCTCCAGACTTCCTGATCCAGTGCAACATCAGCGACTTCCTCAAGTAGAAGCCAGAGAGTCGATGTAATCCCTCCATCTGCATCTTGGGACATGCACTGAAGACATCCCTACGGAGATGCTCGAGAGGCATCCTAACCAGTTGCCCTGAACGTAGGCTGCTTTCCAGGAACAAAAGCAGCATCTCTACTCCGAGTCTCTCCTGCGTGACCAAACTTCTTGACTCATCTCTAAGGGAGAAGCTAGGCATAACTAGAACATAAGCAATGGTTGTCTCCGGTGTCAGGGATGACACCTACCGTAGAATGCATGAGGCGGGAAATTGGGGATTTTCATGTGCATGAGCAATAGATGTTTATTAGTCTCTCAAGGAGGACAGCCAGGTTTGAATCCCATAAAACTGCAGCTTTAATTCAATTCTGATCCTAACCACAATCATAAGTGATGGCCGCATTTTGATTGGTAAAATATGTGCACTAGGAAACAATTTGCAAGTAGCCTATCTGATAAATTGACAAAACTCTGTTTTACTAGTACTTTGCAGAGAGTGCTTTTTGTAAGATAATTATAAATCCGAGCATGTCGACTTGAGAGTCAGGGATTCGGATAATAATCTACCCACATAGTTGTTTTTTAAGCAACTTCAATGAAACATTCCTCTTTTTAAGGGTATCTAACATCTGTCTTTTCTGGTTAATTTATTTCTCTGTATGCCTTGCCGCGTTAGTACGTGCTGTGTGGTTAGTGGTCTCACCCGGTCGCCCCATGGTGAAGACTCATTTCTGAAATGTGTCCACTTCATTGCATTAATTGGATTCTCTTCAGGTGGTGGATAAGACATGCACATTTAATGTGGGGCTGTGGTCAGAACATGGTTCACGGTAATGGTAGTGGTTTATACTAGCACAGGATCTTAAGTCCCACAAAAGTTGCTATTTTGGACAGCAGCCCAAGGGCTCCATTTCCGTCACCGCTAAACCCCTTATCCCTTAACTTCTTTGCCTTTTTAAACTATTAAAAAAAGAACATTTTCAATAGTTTAAATGGCCAGTCTACAAGCTCACAATGTGTCAATAGATTGGCACGTTGAACTATTCCAATTTTTTTTTTCAAAATAGTAAAAAAATGATAAGGGGTTTGGGCGTTACAATAAAAAACAAACACAGTGCCAAGAGTAATTGCCTTTAAGAGAACACTGCGCAACTCATTACCCATTATCCATCATCCCCCATCTGATGAGGCATCAATGTAATCAGTTTGTCGGACATCCAGAACTGTAAGGGGAGTTAAAAACTCATGGGAAAGTGTACTGGATTTCCTGGTAGAGTAGAGTCACCATTATTAGGAAATGTGCCCATAAGTACAATTAATCGCATGTGTCTGCTGCTTGCTCATATACAAGTTGCCATGAATCAGTTAACAGAACAGGGAAACCGTGGGAATGGAATACATCAGTGCTTCTCAATCTATTTTGAGCTCCATACCACTAGCATATCAGTTAAATAATGACTCTTCAGTGCTTGATTCAGTTCACCTCAAATTAATGAATTAAATTAAGTCCTTAACAGCCATTATTTAATTTAAAGTTTTTCCCCCCACACCATGCCAAACTATCGTAATGAGGCTGGGTGTGTATAATTCTGATTTTACAGTATGAATTATGATAAACTTAAATTGAGTCCTACAGCGAGAAAGTTAAGAACGAAAATTGAAAGTCATGAAACTTTCTTGTGAAAAATGAAACTAGAGCACGGCTCTCCTTGCTTTGATGTACACCAAATTCGCCCTTGTTTTGACAGCTGAAAACTTTGCAGAACACTGACGTAATGACATATAATCCAGACTTCAATTTTGTGATCCTTTTTACAAATAACGCATACTTTCATTTCATTTCATCAGTTGAGTGAGTCATGAAGCGATTGCAAAACAATCGTAATGAGATGCGCCTGTACGTATAATTCTGATTTCATAATGCAATTTGACCAACTTCATTTGAGGCAACAAAAGAAAGTTACGAATCAGCATTGAAAGTCACAAAACTCATTTTGAGTCGAAACTCTCAGTGTTTTTCTGCTGAAAAATGCCTGACAGGCAGCTCCCCAGCAGCTGGCTAATGCCATCATCACTGTCAATGTAAATGATCAGGCAATCTCAGTCAGAGCTAGTTGGTTCTGCACACTGCACAATGATGACATTCCTCACAGAGAAGTGCAGGGGACAGACGTAACCCTGATTACATTTTCTGCTGCAGATATATATGGTTGTGTTTCTGCCGGAACCAAACAGAATCCCTCTCTAAACACTTTTGAACGGTAGGAACTGTTGCTTTCTTTACAGATGCCTTAGTATCTGTAGTGTGCCTTAGTATCTAGAGTATGGACCTTAGTATGACTATGGACCTTTAGCTGGAATAGTACACACACACACACACACACACACACACACACCACTTGTTTATGTTAGTCTCTACCTTTTAGTCTCCCTGTTAATCAGTCTCCCTCACTATCTCTCTCTCACACACACACAACCAGATGATAACTACTTTCGTAGTACAATCATTGTCTCATTATGCTACCTCTCAGAGATGCTGCTGCTCTATCCTCAGTTTTGGTTTGGATTTGCACACAACCCCCACTTTGACAAGGCCATGCACCCCCACATACCCAGCTCCACCGAACAACCCCCCTCTCTCTCTCTCTGCCATCACAGACCAGTCAACCAGAACCCCCTTCTCCAGTTTCCCCTTCCCCCCTCGGCCCCATTCAAAGCTCTGTTGTCCTAACCCTGTGCCCCTGCTCTCGGAGCACCCGCTGCCTGCCACCCTCCCCATCCACCAGATTCCGTTTACATCCACAACAGCATCACTTATAGTCTAGACACCGTGCTTCTTCTTTTACTGCAATGTGTTGGGGCTCAGTGCACCATGAATACAAGGAACACAGCAGAGTGCCTGCTATAGACACTCTCTGCTCCAAAACCTTCAGTGTCAGATATCGCCGCTCAACCTCATCCGTTCCTCGTCGCATGCATGCGCGGGTAAGCAGATGCCGGCTGCAACCTCCAGGGACCAGCCACTCCGTCACACTGTGTGACAATATGCCCAGCAGAGGGAGAGAGTGAGCGCGATAGGCATCCACACAGATGTACCCAGTACCCCCCCAAACACACACACACACACACACACACACACACACACACACACACACACACACACACACACACACACACACACACACACACACACACACACACACACACACACACACACACACACACACACACACACTTTCACAAACTCTCATATTCATGAACTACTTCTGACATGCTGCTGTACTTTCTATGAGGAATGTTTAACGCAGAACGTGAGTATGTGTGCACGCGCAACTACATGCATGCAGGCATTCTGACTATGTTCCAATGCAGTAAGAATGCTTGTAGAGTAAGCTGAGGAAAATAAGTTGTTCCAGCAACAGCACAGGGAAAAACAACAAAATGATACAGAGGAGCCATAAATATAGGCCCTCTGTATAAACAGAAGAAAGTAAAGTGAAGATTACAGACCATTATACAGCTTCCCACGAAAAACAAACCCACACTTGACAAGGTGTGCAAATTGGTTAACGAATACGGGGATTTTGATCGACAGATGCAATTATTCATCCAAGGGAAAGCATAAGGATGCTTCTGAAGAGCCGGTAATGTTAATGGTGTGTGTGTGTGTGTGTGTGTGTGTGTGTGTGTGTGTGTGTGTGTGTGTGTGTGTGTGTGCGCGCACGCGTGTGCGCGCACGCGCACGCACGCATGCGTGCGTGTCAACTGTGCTCGTTACCTGCATGTTGCATCAGACTGCTATTTCTCGTCCTCCGCCCATAAAAAGCAATTTGGTCTGACTTTCATGAGGCTGAGCTGCTATCCTCCTCTTGGGCTCAGTTCTGACTGTAAAACTGTCCAACAGTAAGTTACCCTGATGAACTGTTGAACACTTCACACAAAACGCTGCCTGATTTGTGCTCGTGCCCCCTGGGCACTGCCCAAGCCTTCATAAGGAACGTGTGTGTGTGTGTGTGTGTGTGTGTGTGTGTGTGTGTGTGTGTGTGTGTGTGTGTGTGTGTGTGTGTGTGTTTTAACATACCCTGTAGATGGTAGTGCTGTCACCTCGCAGCTAGTCAGCCCTGAAGTACGAGGATCAGAGGTGTATACACCTCCACGTCATCAGTGCCCATAACCGAGGCGGGGTTGGTGAAAGGGCCTTTTTGTGTGGGCTTTGCATGTTCTCCCCGTTTCCCCTAGAGTATATACCCTCACAAAAAATATGCAGTAATCCTGGGCATTAAACTGCCCCCCCCTGGCCAACCTGATGGAGGGGACTAGAACTGGTTGGAAGAACGTGTTCCTTCCACACGCTACATCCCACCAGGGAAACATGCATTGAAGGAAGCATGAGGCAAGTCTGCCGACTCCCCAGGTTGGTGGATGGTGTGTAGAGCCCAGGACCACATTAGGAATTAGTACTGGGTGGTGAAAAAATGGGTTACAATGGGTTATCGTGAGATAAAAAACAGAAAAAAAAGAAGTCCACACTAAAGTGGAGTGATTTACCCCCTTATTCACTACAACATGGATAGCGTCGATACCGTCATCGGCAGGTTCTGATGGGTGCAATGTGGAGCTGGCTTTAGAGTTTGGTCAAAAGATAGGGGAATGCAATCCAACTGGTCGACAGAAACACTAATCATAATGCCCCTAGGATATTATAGAAATTTGAGGTCTAAGACTAAGTCTAAGTAAGGAACGTAGTAAAAACACTATGAAATCCATTAAACCCTCAAAGTGATTGCAAACTCTCACCCTTCATATAAGGTCACAAAACTAACTTTGACAAGGATTTTCTTAATTTCCAGAAAATAGTATAGGTTTTATTTCCTGAAAAACAAACATTTTGGACTTTCTTCTCGATAGCAGAAATAAACAAATGACTGGAAATTACTTTCTCTCAAGATGAGAGAAAGTATCCAAAGACAGGAAATTTCCACTTCGCCGCAGCAACATGTGTACTAGAGAAAGCCCTGCAAGCCATTGAAATCTAATGAATCATGTTACTGTAATTATTCTAGGCTGGCAGATTGACACCTCTGCCATTATCTTTCTGCTCTTCGTCATCAATCAGTTTTAATTATTACTTCTTATTTGTTTAATTATTAACTTCTGATGAATGGCCTGCTCATCGATGTGTGTGTGTGTGTGTGTGTGTGTGTGTGTGTGTGTGTGTGTGTGTGTGTGTGTGTGTGTGTGTGTGTGTGTGGGTGTGGGTGTGGGTGTGTGTGTGTGTGTGTGTGTGTGTGTGTGTGTGTGTGTGTGTGTGACAATGGCAACAAGATGCTGCTGGACACCTGAGTATTAAACAATGGGCTATAATTTATAGGAAACTTTGGATATCCAGATTATCCACATTCACAGCCAAAAACAAAAGAGTATACTAACATACTAGCCTGATTGTCAGACTCTGAGCCAGAACACAGCAGAGTGGGCGGAGCCCAACGGAGTAGATGGGGTCTGTGGGCTAAACCCAGGCTACTAACATACAGTATACTGTGAAATACCCTGATCCATTTCCCATCCCTATTGTCATTAAAGCACTTGCACACACATTATATTTTAGGACCATTAGCATGAATGTGCGTTCATGCTGGCATGAGGCTGAGTTAGAAAAGAAAAAAAACACCTCTTCACAGGCAGCTGGCAGAGGCCATAATGTGTGCTGATGAACAGGCTATCCCAACCAGTTCCTCTCCTCGCTTAATAGACCAGCTGACCAGCCTGCAGGAATCATCATTGCAGTGACAGGGAACATCCTCCCTTCCCCGCTTCCGGGCTACTAATGCAAATCATGTTTGTTAGCACTCATCTGAACTGGCTGCAACAATGGTGAAAATCAACCAATAAACACCCAGGGACTTGGACTTTGTTATGTTCTGCTTTTGTGTCTTCCAGTTTTTGCAAAACAGGACAAAGAGAGGTATTTCCACTTGCCACTGGCAACAAGTGTACCAAGAGCGAAAGCCGTTGAAATCTAATAAATCATCTTACAGTAATTATTCTAGGTTGACAGATTGTCACCTCTGCCATTATCCTTCTCAGTCAGTTTTAATTATTACTTCTTATTTGTTTCATTATCAAGTTCTGATGAATGGTCCTTTTTTCCCCAAAAAGATAAAGATATATTGTGCTTCTATATAGATAAATCACAGTGGCTTGGAAGGAAACTGGGAGAAACTGGGAGAAGGTAAATAAAATGATTACCAATCACTCTATACATGATCAAAAAGGAAAACACGCAAATTTCAGATATATAGATCTAATTATTTTTTCAATTAAAATCTACTGTTTTTCAGAATATTTAGGTTATAATTTAGAAGGCAATTTTAGAATCCTAAACCACATCAGGGGACATAGGAAAGCAATCAACAGGATTCATTGAGAGACGGGGGCCTGGATAAGACATTACCGCTACATTCATCTTTCCATTTGAAATTCATCAAATGTTTAATTAATATTTTGATCATTTCTTCCTTGTGATCCATCAGTAGGCTACTCCTCTGTTTCTGTGTGTTCTTCACCACGTCTCACTTTCCAAAGAAGCTGTTCAAATATCCAATTTCCAATCCAGTGTTGTTTTAACAGTTAGGTCTGCTTATTAAAGTCCATGCCAAACCAACGACTTGTTTCCATTGGCCAGATTAGCATTCACATTGGCCAAAAAGAGCAGCCCAGAATTTGTAAACAAAAGCCCTGCACATGATTGGAAAGGGAGTTCCCCCGACACACTAACCACATAGATAAGCCATTTCAATTCATGGTCCACAAGTTATGGAAATCAAATATCCTTCTCTATTTGCAAACTACTTCAGGAACCTTTTTCCTCTGGAGTGCATCTTTTCAATGGTAGAGGATTAGGATTATATTTTATTTGGAACATTGGAGGATTTTCACAGTCTAATGCACCACATTTTGCAGTCAGATGTACATTAAGTGGTTTGTAAAGCTTCTGAATAGAGGAGTTGTATTGTAAAGACTGATTGGATCAAGACAGTTTTGAGTGTACAAAACAACAGTTTATTGGTGGGTTTCCTTACAACATGGGTTCAAGTGTTCATACAAATGAGTACAGAATGGTACCCATTTGTCTGTCTTGCCTGCGTGCAAGACACTGTGCAGGTTGGAGTTCTTCATATTTGGGTCAGACACACTCAAATATGTAGTGTGATGCACGCAGATACATTTCTGCCTAGCTTACAAAGTGATCTCACTCACTGCGTTCACAACAAATGAGCCTGAATAAATAACGGATGGTTTGAGTAGGGCCGGGGCTTTGTAATATTAATTCAGTTATGATGATATCTGCCATCTCAAATACATCAGAGGCATTACAGTACATTAGAACCTGAGCAACAATGAATGGACTAAAAACAAAACTCGCCTCACCCTTACGTAACCGATGTATAAGGCATAAAATAGAGTCTGTAGAGGCACTACGGTGGAGGGTTGGGTGAGAGCATTCAGTAACTGCAGTTCTGATTGGAATGGGAAGTGCATTCCATAGTTTTGGAAAAAGGGAGAAGGTTTGGAACGTGTGAGTGTTGTCTCAGTGTATTTACTGAATGTACTTCCAACTTGATATCAGACACCTCTAATGAAAAGGCCAAAATAGCTATATGGAGGCCGGTTTTGAAGTAATGAATGGTTGCGAAAAGAAAACACGTACAGTGGGCTAAGTGTTGATCTACAAATCAGATTATTCTGCTGAATTCAGTGGAGGAAAATATGAATAAAAGAAGCAGATATTGATGTTAAATGCAAAAGCTTGCCAGTGGCAGGAACCCTAAATGACGCCCCTGTGGGTAGGAATGTGGATGCTGCAGCAGAGGGAAATGCCAGATGAATAATAGCTCTGCATAATGTGAATGGCTAATGACAGACTGACAGCTGAGTACCAGCTGATAGGAGAACTTTGTTGGGAATCATTTCATGTTCAGAGGCAAACCTGAACTCTGCGTTCTATTATCCACAGTTTTTCAAATAATTTGATCGAAAAAGGGAAAAGGGCAGGATGTTCCAAAGATTAGATGGGGGAACCTAAGAAGATAATTACAGCACCCAGGTGGTGCTCCTAACTAATAGCAGGAATTACCAGTAATGAGGAAGGTAGACTTCATGGGCATGTCTCTCCATGACAACTAGCTTGTTGAAGAATAAGAGGCTAATAATGGCTACTTACTGGAGGAGTATGTGTTGGAAGAGACATCTTTAACCAATCATATGCCAGAGGTTAACAGCTCCTATGCCATATGATCCGAGGAGAACCCCATGGTAGGGTCTTCACACACATTAAGCTCCCTCCACTCCTAATCTTCTCTCTCTCTCCATCTCTCATTACGCATACAGAGAAGCCATTTAAGCCATTTTTAGCTAAATGCTCCACATGGCTGCCCTCTTTTCTCTTTGTCTGTCTTTCTGTCTCCCTGCTGCATGTCAGAGCCTACTAGACTGCATAATAATTTGGAGCCTCTAAGACAAACTCTTATTCACTAACTATGCTCCAGTAACAGTCATCAGTTGTGATCTTTGATTTGATTCAAGACTCCATCTCCCAGGGTAAAATGACGCTGTTATGGATCCCTATAATAACCAGTAAAATGCCATGAGTAATAATAAGAATGTAAACAAATAATAAACAATAAATACTACCAAAAAGGAAAACAGCAGTAAAATAACAATGTTGTCCCTATGGCGTATGTGAGGTACTTAAAGGTGGCACAGCTAAATATTTAATAGATAGTTTGTAGGAAATACTGTCCATTAATATACTGGTATCAACTATAGTTTTGGTGAATATTAAGTAGTTCTGGTCATGTCATTTGGGGGGGGGGGGGTAATTTGAATTTTGAATTATTTCTAAAATATTAGCAGGTCCTTTGTTCATTTTTGACCCCCCTATCACAAGGAACTAAAACACAAAACACAGTTCTCTGTGATAGGGGGGTCAAAAATGAACGAAGGACATTCTAATATTTTAGAAATGGGTCAACAATACAAATAGCGTTTGTTTTTTAGATTCATTAACTTCTACTGTGTGGCCCCCAGTGACCCCCCCAAAATGACTGGAACTACTTAATATTTCACCAAGACCAGAGCAGAACTCCCATCATGGGACTCTTTTTCCAACTCCTAAGGTTATAAACATCTGAATTTACATTTTTGTAAAAGTTCCAAAATGTGCCGGCATTCGTGGCATGTGACTCTATCACATCACGTACAGGCTGCCTCTGGCATCAGTCAGGCAGTCGGGGGGAGGTTATAATTTTTCCCCAATCTCATGCTTATTTTTCCCTTTTCTTGGCATTCAGTCGTAAATCAGATTTGACCTAATTCCCCACCATTCTCCTGAAGGAGGAGAAGATAAGGGCTGAGAAGGGAGCTGGTTTCTCTTTTTACAGTGTAATCATCACGCGGACTGAATATGAGCGTTGTCGTCGTCGGTCGGTCCAAAGACTTGGTTATCAGAGCAGAGCTAAATTACAAAGTGTTCTTGGCTGCCCCAGTTTCACACTGCTGCACCTTCCACATCAATAGGGATTGATTTGGACTGTATAATTCATGCATTATTGAAATGGCGATATCCACGGGGGATTGCCAGCGATCATAGAGTTTCAGCGTGTGGGCTGGCACACCTGGCACGGGGCCAATGGCGCTCGGAGCCCACAGAGAGGTCCCACACTCGCGGGTCAACACAGATATTTGACTCCGCTCGATTCTGGCTGCTGCTCCAAAACATGGTGAGCCACAGCGCCATGAACTCGCTTATGGGGTCACATTAAAATATGCACGCGGATAAACACTTGCACGGTTGCACACACACAATCTTAAGACAGTAATCCATGCGGAGACACGTGTGTGCGGCGCTCTCTCTTGGTGTCGCCTACATGCAGATGTGTGCATCATGTGCGCGCGCACACGCACACACACACACACACACACACACACACACACACACACACTGACATATTAAACCTGACCCAAGGGAACAAAGCTATTGCCAAGTTTTAAATGTCACCATATCCATTACACCAGAAGTTTGTTTTATAACAATTGTATAATCTAATAGCTATCATTACTGATTATGGAAACTTCCTTAAAGCACCAGTTATTATTCATTTGAAATTTGACCCATGTCACATTTCTGTGCACAGTAATTGTTTCTTTTCAAATGTGTGTGTGTGTGTCTGCATGCATGCATGTGTGCTGTCTGTCTGGGGTTAGGCATAGACATTCTTTATCATTTTCTTAACTGTTGATTGAAAATGTACATTTATATTTACAGTAAATCCAATATATCAAATATAATAAAACAATAGTTTGCATAGAAAACTATGCAAATTGAATTCAGTGTTTAGCAAATAGTAGCCTGACTTTCTAATAAAAAATATAAATAAATATATATGATTTTTCTTTGTAGAAATGAAAAAATACATATGTTTTATTAATCATTGAACTGAGTATGAACCGATTAAAACTCATACTGTATTATCAATTGATTTGACCCCTTAATGTCGCAACTCTTCTACTACATGGCTCTGACTTCTGCCATGGGCCATTTTATTACCTGTTGCGACCGTTGGGCCAACTGGCCGCAACTATCCCTCACTGGTCGTTACTAAACCTAACCTAACCTTAAACATAACCTCAGTAAAATCTATGCCTAAACCTAACCTTAATCCCAGACCGTTGGGGCCACCTGTCACAATACTGCGGTGTATGCTGCGCTTGCAAATTGATTTCGCCCCTCCTGTAATTACTTTTAATCAGTCCTAGAAGAACTGATCCGGTCCCCTCCATAAAAATATGGCTTGTAAAATCAGTGGCAGCGCACGGCTACTCCATGAGAGAGATGTCCAGTTTGTCCACAGATGAAAATCTAACATGCAGATTAAATGCAGGTTTCTTTAGACGGCATTCTGCAGCAGTTATTGCACATGGAATGGGCTACCTGATGGCTGAAAAGCAGCAATGTACCGGATTATAACCGTAATATACATTACCCATTCATTTCCCCAGTCAAAAACAAGTCATAATGTGGATTGTGGGCTATAAAGAAAACACTGCTTGCACTTGGATGATAAATTTGCTCAGAATTACAGCACTGTCTTGCAGAGAATTTAACACTATAGCTACTATAGCTATGGCAGAACATAATATAAACATGATGCAGGTCACTCTCCGTGTCTACATGTCCCCAGGGGCCAATACTTATTAGCATGCATCTCCTTCCACACTGAAATCCATATTTCAATTTTCCTTGCAAAATGCAAACAAGGTGCTGCAACGTCCCTCCTGTGGTAGGCCCTTATTCTTCCCCTTTATCCTTTTATCAAGATGTCATGGCTACTACATTAGGTACACTCTTTTACCTTTCCTGGATAATTAATGATGATGCTCACCAGGCAACAGCTGGTTTTCTGCACTTCACGACCCTTGTCTGTAAGCAGTGGTCAATGTCATCAACATGCCAGCTTGTGATGGACATTTTCCACCAACAAACTTTTTGCCACAAACAAAAACAAAAGAAATGAGTGAGTGGTCAATATTATGACCATGAATGAATACTACAGTAAATGTATTACTAGTTCAACAGGCGTGCTGGAGAACACAATGTGTATTTTTTTAAACAAACACAATGTGTTTGTTTGATTGTTTTTGGCTGCCATTTTTTATTTCTTGTTACGCCGACTATTTTACGCCGACTAATTACTGGTTATGAATTTGAAAATATCACAAACAAATGGAAAGGCACAAAGTAAAGATGCAGCAACTGGTCAAAACGTTGCGCTTCGGTATGTTGACAAGCTTCATGGAGCTGCTAATTTTCCTTTCCAGCTCGATTTGGCACCTGCCCACAGAGCCAAAACTACTACTAACCGCTGTCCTGACCATGGTATTACTGCGCTTGACTGACCTGCCAACTGTCCTGACTTTAACCCAATAGAGAATCTGGGTTGTTTTGTCAAGAGGAAGGTGTGAGACATAAGACGGAACAATACAAATTAATTTATGGCCACTATCAAAGCAAAACTGGGCTTCCATAGCCCCTCAACAGTGCCACAGGTTGATCACCTCCATGCCCCGCCCCATTAATAAAATAATTTGCTCAAAATTAGTCCAGACCAAGTATTAACTGCATACATTAATACACTTTTTAGAGCAGTCAACATTTCTTGTTTAAAACATATTTTTTAGTGGTTTTGTAAAAATATGCTAATTCATTGAGAGGATTTTGGGGTTTTCATGAGCTGTACACCATGATTATCAGGATTAAAACAAAAAAAGTTTTTAAATACTTCACTTGATGCACAATCAATGTAGAATATATGAAAGTTTCATGTTTAGTATTATATTATGGAAGAAAATGAACTTTTACACAATATGCTAATTTTTTGTGAAGGACCATATATGAAGTTTCCCCCTCCCCCATGTTAGCAGAGGAGCTAATAAAAGTTCTCCAGGTGGAGGGTGAATTCTCCTCCAATCAGGATCGAGCAGCAGGTTCACATAATGTAGCTACTCTTGGGCGCCCCTAGTGCACCAGGCTGGTACTACACAATGAATTTCAAATCACTTACCCTACCTTTAAGTATGCCTGGTTTGCCTGGTGGGTGGTGATGGGTGGAGATCCACCTGAACTAAAGCCACACCCACAGCTTTAGTTGCATGACAAATGGGGAGGAGTTAGAGGCGGGGCTGAACATGTGATGTCACTATATTGAAGTTTTTTTCATTGGCACGTTTAACTGGAGAGGTTCCCCCAGGAAGAAACCCTAAATACAAAGGGAAGACATCATTGCACATAAAAAACACACAAAGGGGTCTATTTACATAGTGTCACCTCTTAAACATGTACAAAATTGGAAAAAATAAAAAAATCACGGCACCCCCTCTTTAGGAACCACAAGAAGGCACCAAAATTCAGCATACAGCACAATAGCGAAGAAAAATACAAAAAAGCAAGGAGTGAAAGAGAGTGGTGGGGGTAAAGCAAGGAAGAGAATAGTCAAGTGGAGAGAATGTAAAGACGAAGAAAAAGGTCAAATTAAAAAGAAAGTTCCACAGAGGACATGTCAGGGTGGGAGAAGCAAAGCATGGCAGACCACCTGAAGGCTGAAAGTAATTCAATGCTTTAAATCTTGTGCTCAAAGTAAGACACAATAGTGAGCCACTATGTTTGGCAAGCTTGTTTTGTTAAAATGTAAGGTAAAGTGTTGATATACTTAACTAAAGCTTCAAGTCTGTTTGTTTATTTACAGCTTTGTTTATTTACAGCTACAACATGTCCAGGGTTCTAAAGTTGCAAGGTAATTGGGTCTAAGTGTGAAATCCACAAAACGGCAACACACTCCTTCAGAATCTGTGTCAACTTTTAGAATGAACTGTGGTAGTGATTAGTAACTTAACTAACTTCTGAACGTTAATAGTTGTCCACACACCCACATGTATTATATCTGCTTTGCAAATGGATGTAAAGGGGAAATAAAATTAAAAAGGTTGCTGCTGTTGGGATTTGGGAAGCATACATTTAAGTGCCTCAAATCAACCAATTACCATCAAAGGCATAAAAGGAAACCCTTTTCACATTGGCCTATAGCGCCACCAGGGGGCCACAACCTGACCTGTGCCCAGAAGGGGACTGTTCTAGTTTTGTATTTCTTTGTAGGTTTACTGTATATCATGATGTACAACATGCTTTTGTTCCATTTATTTATGTGAATGCATTTATGCTTATTTCCATAAGGTTTCGCGGCTGGATATTTGTTTGCAAGTGAGAACTTGCAAATAAAGCCATTTCATTCTTGCGCCAAAAGCAGTGAAAGTTTTTTTTAATAACACCTACCAT
Source organism: Benthosema pterotum (assembly GCA_039105355.1). Taxonomy (NCBI): domain Eukaryota; kingdom Metazoa; phylum Chordata; class Actinopteri; order Myctophiformes; family Myctophidae; genus Benthosema; species Benthosema pterotum. The sequence goes on from CM076966.1 coordinate 17,040,999, forward strand.
CAGCTCCCAGTGCTTGCTATAACCAAGCCATTCAACTCGTATGATGAGAAGGTGATGCCTGTGATTGAACCAATGATGACTCATTGTCTAAAGGAGATTGATATTCCTACTGAGCCACCCAGACTAGAGCCCGACTGATACCATATTTTTGGGGCCCGATACCGATTTTTGGAAGAAGCTAGGCCGATGTTCTGGACAGATGTTTAATAATGAATTAAAATAATAAAAAATACATTTGAAAAACTTCTAAACTCCAAATGTATTTTCTCTTTCAAGTGAACAATAGAATACGACATTGACATCACGTTTGTGAAATAATTCAATTTTCTGTCTTTCTTTTTATGTTCCAGGCATATATCGGCTGCTATGTCGCTGTGAATATCACCAATGCCGATATATTGGTACGACCAATATACCGGTCGGGATTTACCCCACACACAGGCTATGTGTATGCAGACTTACAGGATGAGCAAAGTGTAGAAATGGCTTCATAGTAGGATCAGGGTAGGGGTACTTTAAATGTCATCCACACTGTCCCACTAATGACAGGCAGAGATTGATAATCACTGTTTATCTCCAACGCGCAGGAATCTCCTTAGAGGACAGAAGCGTTAAGTGTACGCACACGCGCACGCACACACACACACACACGCACGCACGCACGCGCACGCGCACGCGCACACGCACACGCACACGCACACGCACACGCACACGCACACGCACACGCACACGCACACGCACACACACACACACACACACACACACACACACACACACACACACACATGCAAATACACAAGCCTTGCAAGTTATTTTGGCAGTTTGCCACAGGGGCTAATTGTGTGGCATCGAACAGGGTCTCAAACTGTTGAGTTTTAATTATGACAGAATGATGTTCAACCTGTGCTAGCAGAGAAGATGCGGCTCTCTTCCTGCACACACATTGTGCTGACTTAGCAGACTCAGGTGCCGTGCGATTAATTGGAGGGTGAACTATGGGGGTTTATAAGAAGTGGTAATTCCATTTGAAGTTTCACTCTCTCCACAATGAGGTCATTAGGTTTTTCCATGTCCAAGCAATGCACGGTACAGTTACCACTAATGATAGTACTACAAACGGTGTCTTGCTTCACATACAGTATTTTAAATTTTGACAATAATAGACATAAAATATGATGGCGATGTTATGTCTGTCTGTACATACACTGGAGACAGACTGGGTCTCTCCATACCAGAGATGTAGGTTGGTTGAAGTGCGCTATGTACTGTATTTCTCTAATGATGAAACATAGCCTACTCCATGTTCCCTGTGAGTTTCCTCCTCTCCGATCTCCATGACATCCCACTTCATCCAGCAGCCTTGCTGGGCCTGCAAGACTAGCCTGGCTTTGGACAGACTCATAGCGTGGTTTCACTGACCCTTTCCGCCCCGGAAACGTCAATCCACTGAGTCTGAGACTGGCCAGAGCCAGGCTACTGGGAGACTGTCTGGACACACCTGGCTGCTTCCCTCTGGCGGTGCACCACCGTACGGTAGTATGCATGAAATATGATGAAATCAGTGGCCTTTCAGACATGGGGATGACTAGACTGTCAGGTACCGGCACGTGTTTCTGAAGAAACGTCACAGGCAATACACTTCAATGATACGGATCCTCCTCCTTTCATTGACCTTCCTTTCTCTGATGTCTGTCATTCTTCTAAGATAATGTCAGTGTCTTCAAGGTCAACAGCACTCATGCTGCTCTCATTGTTTCAGTCACAACCTCACTGCCCTCTAATCCTTCTCATCCACTCACCCACCCTTTAATTCTTCCATTATTTTCCTTCTTTCTTTCTTTCTTCACCCTTTTCCTGCGTGTATGTGTCCATCTCCCTCTGTTCACCCCCCCCCCATCTCTCACCCTCTTTCTTCCCCCTCTCCCTCCCTCTCTCTCCCCCTCAGTCTGAATTTGGTGATAAAAATCACTACACTGTGAGAAAGGTCACAGGCCTGATCATCCTGGGTGATTGTGAATGGAACAAGTACCAGTCATTACCACCAGCACCCTGCTTGGAGCCAAATGCCTGCATACGGGAAGAAAAAGATGTGCCCTATATGCAGGGGTGAAGTGGTCTGAGAGAGTCAAATATGACGTAATCCCCAAAAAGATACAGTAACAATGTCTAAAGCATAATTCATAGAATCAAAAGCATTGTTGCCAACTTGGCACATTTGTCACTATATTTAGCTTTTTTCAGACCCCCCCTAGTGCCAAAATTAGTGAAAAACTCCTGGTGGAAAATCTAGTGCTAGTGTTGGGGCGAAATTGGTTGACAGGCGCCAGAGATAAAACCCTCGTTTTTCAATATTTTTCCTCCTATAATAGAGGGCTCCTTCCATCCTAGAAAGAACCATTGGTAGCCAAATGGTCCCTTATAGATCTGTAACTCTTGAGATCGTAAAATGAAACCAAATGAACCCGTAAGGGTCCATTTGGTTTAATTTTACACTCTCAAGAGTTAAATTAAATTTAAACATGAATTGCCTAATTTTCAAGAATCTACACATTTAGAAAATGTAGAAGAATTGCTATTTTGACCGACGTTTTACCAGTTGTTTCTCCTAAATTAGGCCGAGAGACTAAACTCAACATGAGATGGTGGTCCTCCATAGCTAAAATGTAGAATAAATAGTGGGCCCTGGTATGAAAATGGTTGAAACCACTGCTCTAGCGCATTCTATAAATACGGAACGAAGTGGAGAGGAAATTAACAAGGAGTCAATGATCGCTTAATAAAGTCTCCAGTTGTCTCGCATGCCTCGGCTTTTTGTCAGACACTGGGGTTTCTTTCTTTCTTTCAGGCCTGTCAACATGTCGTGTCAGCACAGTGGCAGTCCATCCCACTGTTCACCAGTCCATCACTCAGGCAGTTCACCAGTCCTTCATCACACTCACCTCCCTCCTCCCCCTCTCTTTTCCCCACAGCTCTCTATCAACTCTCTGATGCTATCTGCTCCTCCAGTCAGCCCCCATGGCACCTCCTCCAGTCCCTTCTCCATCCATCCAGCCAGCCACCCAGCCATCAGCGATTTGTCTACCTTCTGGTGTACATTTACTCAAGTACTGTGCTAAAGTAGAGTTTTGAAGTGCTTTTGCCTCGCTTCATTATTTAAATGTTTCAATACTTCATACTTCTGCTACACAACATCTCAGTAATGGAGTAGAAAGGGATGTATTGTATTAGACTGCTCTTTAATCCAAGTTTATTTATGGAACGTTATTATTATTATTACACTTAATATCAATTTGATACTCAAGGTATTCAAAAATAGACAATCTACAAGCTCACAACGCATAAAAAATACTTTTCAAATGCCATACTTTGACAAAAACGTTGAAATATACTTTTTACTTAGGATGAGCTTATCTGATCTTTGTATTCCTCTGATGGGCCCAAAGCAGTGCCACCTCTTCCTTCATCTTCCTCCACCCCTCCCTCCCTCTTTCCATTCTCCATCCACCCATCTACACCCCCCCCCCCCCCACCGTCTCTCTGTGCCAATCGATGAATGAGTGCTGTGGCAGAGCTGAATGTCATCCTGCCTGACAGAGGGCACACACCGACGGCTGAAGGGACGTCAGGGGACAAACACCCACCTCATGTCCCCCGCAACAACGTTATCATGTAGCTGGTGTGTGTGTGTGTGTGTGGGGGGGGGGGGGGGGAATGAGAGGACATCATTGATTTCAATCAGTTTCAGGGCAGGTAAAGGGCAAAGAAAAGACAGGCCATTGATAGTACAGATTGTGCAAGTGTCTGTCTGTGTGTGTGTGTGTGTGTGTGTGTGTGTGTGTGTGTGTGTGTGTGTGTGTGTGTGTGTGTGTGTGTGTGTGTGTGTGTGTGTGTGTGTGTGTGTGTGTGTGTGTGTGTGTGTGTGTGTGTGCGTGCGCTAGAGAGAGAGAGAAACTTTGAAGTGATCAAAGGAGCTGAAGGTATCTCTAGCAGCATGGCCATGGGATTTTAGAAATCACCCATTTGTCTTGTTTATGCAATTCATGGATTATAATGAATTTTTAATACTTTGGTGTAGTAGTGTTTATGTGGATGCAAATAGCAAGTTGACAGTCCGGTCACAAAACTATATACACATACACAACACCATGCTGACAAATAAGTTATTTTTTATTTGTTTTCTGTACTTTGATGCCTTAAATACCTTAAAACGCTTTGAATTGCCTTTGTTTGAAATGTGCTATAAGAACAAATACACTTGAGTTGACTCTCTTCCACACATTAAGATCTATAATAAAAATTGATTCTGCCTGTCTACACACCTGCACCTACAGTACTTATTACCTATAGTATAGGCTACTCTGTCTGCTTTACTACATTATTAACTGTTTACTTACTTTAACATATATTTATTTGTTTTTTCCTTTTTGCCTAAATAAAAACAACACACTGCTGCTGCTGCTGCACTGGCACTACAAGGTATTTACACTGACAAGTCGATTAGCTGCGCCTAATTCACCTAAACGTGCACAGCATTAGTATATGCACATGGGATTGTTTCTATTTGTTGCTATTGTATTTGCCATTGTGTTTCTCTAATTATACCAATTATGCACCTTAGACATATTTCAGTTACTGTTTTTTCTCTGACTGATTTAACACAGTTTAGCAGTATAATAAACAGACATAACACACTGACAAAGGGAGGACAGATTATGAGAGCCGTCAAAATGAACTAGACAGTGGTGGAGTCGAGAGACAGCAAAATCATTTTGTGACCGCAACCGTTGGTCGCGACCACTATAAATTGGTTGCGACCAGCGAAAATGCTCAACTAATGTTTTACTAATGGTTGTGACCGTTGTCCCAACGGTTGCGACTGTTGGACCAACGGACGCTGCCATTATTCACCGTTCGGTACTAAACCTAACCCTAACCCCTAAACCCTAGCTGCTTTCAGACTCTTAACTCTAGACAGCATACTCACCTTCACCCTCCCTACTGTGTTGTATAAAACTATAACAGGGAGTTGTACTGTAACTACATAAGAACACACTTAACAGGGGAAGGTCTATGCATGTTATAAGAATTGTTTTACAGATGCAAAACACTTGACTTCTGTCAAGGTGACACTGACTGACGAATTAAGCTCTGTTCTGAAGAAACCTGCCTCAGGCTCAGACAGAACACTTGTTTACTTCACTTATATTAAATATATATATTTTGTCAACGCAAAAGACATACACAGGCAAAAATGCACACGCAGTGTGGCAGATGACTAGATAAAGGTTCCAAACAGTGGAGATTTGTGGATCATGATTCTTTTGACTCTAGGGCTCACGGCGTGAGTCGAGCAGGAGAGAAAAAAAAGCTGGGGCGGAGGCTGCGTGAGAGATAATGTACACTAGCTGACATGTGTAAGGCTAGGCTTAAAAACCGTGCTGATAGGGGCATGGGCGGAGCAGTCATTGCTCTGCTGAAAACGAGGGTCAGTGTTGTCAGCTTCTTGATTGATGGCTGTGAGATTAGTACGAGTGGTGGTGGAGTTTACTACTGGCAGGGAAGGAGACGTGTGTGATTGCAAACATTATGTGTCCACGGTGGAAAGGACAATCCAAAATTCTGTTCACACATTGTTTCCAGGCATAACACTGGGTTTATTTTGTGGTTGTTATTTTGTGGAGAAAAAAAACCCTCTACCCCATAAGCGTAGAATGGGGCTATGGAATGTTGTTCAAATTCACCTATTTCCATTGCTCCAAAATGTTTCATGGTACTGTCTCTACACCATGTAGTCAGCAGCAGTGGTTCAGATGGCTGAACCACTGCTGAACTAAAGGAGAAGGTCAGTAGGAGGTGTCAACACACTATTGGCATGGTGAGGAGACAATAGGACTAACACAATCACAACCACCAGACAGAAAACAAAATGGACCAAATCATAAGGAAACAAAGAGAAAGCCATCTCACACACTGGAAAAGATCCAACTCAAAACCAGATCAAAATCTAATGCTGTTTAGCTCTAAACATACAATACAAAGTAGCAGAATAACTGAACCAAAACTAAGAAAAACATTACCTTGATATAGACTCAGTAAACACAGTCTTGCATTTGAGAGAGGCCACCATAGGCAGACCTGGCACCCAGGACAGGACAGACTATATTCCCATTGCACACAAAATGAGGTAGAGACCGAGCTACACTTCCTAACCGTCTGTCCACTGTACCAAGACATCAGAGACATATATTTACCACACATCACTCACGACCACACAAGACCACACACGAGAGTTTGAAAGCATGACTGGTGACAAAAAAACGACGTACAACAATGTGCACAAATGGAAGTGAGATTTGTGAGCTGTTGTGACAAGAGAAGAATAGCATATGCAACACAACCACACTAAAGAACAATCATTGTGTGTATCCATGCATCAAATGAACTTGGTACGACAACAAAGAAATTGATTTATTGATTATTTTGACTCTGAAACGTACATCGTTGTATTGATCGTATTTGTATTGTTGAATTGTGTTTTTTTCTTTGGCAATGGAAACATATGTTTTCTCACGCCAATAAATCCTTTTTGAATTGAAATTGACAATATAAAGCAAAGAATTGCATTTTGGAATGATGGAAATAGTGAATTTGAACAACATCCTGTATAGCCCCAGTTTAACAGCCAATAAGGAGTTTCTTCGCAAAACAACAACTGGACCACTTTTTGGGTAATAAAAGAACCACAAATAAAGGTAAGAAGGCCTCTTGGGGGGGAATTAATTCGCCTTTAAATCAAAGTCAAAGCCAAATGAGTTAGTGCCATGTGGAAAAGTGCCTAAACATTTCCCCAGCCTTTTGTTCAGCCTTTTGTACTAATGGGAGTCGTAGCAGATATACGTTTATCACCGAGGTTCTTTCCCACTGACATTCCCTTCGTCGATTTCCCCTGAACCCACCAGCCCACCTGCCTGCCCACCCCCGTCCACCTTGAGTCGCCAAAGGTCAATCTCTTTAATCTCAACTGACACAATCCTTATTGGATTCTCCTGCACACTCCTCATGAATATGGATACACACACACACACACTCACACTCACACTCACACACACACACACACACACACACACACACACACACACACACACACACACACACACACACACACACACACAAAGATTGTGTATATGTACGAACCTTGCATGTGGTGCGCACGCACACACACACACACACACACACAACCTCTGTAACGTGTGTGTTGACACCCCCTGCATATAGATGCATCTTGTTGCCATTACCCTTGTGACTTTCTGCCCATCAAAGCGGGGAAATGTATCCTCGCCTCGGCTGCGCGCCAAAAATGTTTCGCCAAGAGAAATCGCATTCTCAGTCAGATGTACGGACATGATAGCTTTAATTTCACACATGTGTGGCTTCTGCGGATCTGAGACCAGCGGCAAACATACACCGCTGGGAATGGGCTGCTCTCTTTTTTTAATATGGAGGGAGCACCGCTTGTGTTCAGATCCTCTAATGAGTTGCCATGATCACCAAGCAGGTCTGCCGTTGGGGGAAAGCATCTCAGTAGAAAGTAACCCTCCCGGTAAACTTATTTTAATGTGGACGTGATGTTGTGGTTGTGTTGTTTTCATGGTGTATGAGTGTGCTTTCCAGTGTGCAGTAGTGGCGGGAAGTAAAAGAGAACTAAGTACATTTATACAAGGTACTGATACGAAAGTACAATTTTGAGTTACTTCAATGTATTTTTTTAAATGTTTTAAATTACTTCACTACATCTAATATCTTAGTCTTCAGTTATTTGGAACTTTAATAATGTTTACTTGTAGATTTTGTACAAAATGGGCCACTGCTGAAAACTAATCATAGTCAATCAGATGGAATATGAGAAATCAAACAGATCCGTTTGTGGACTTGTGTGATATTTGGACAAAATCCAAAGGTCAGGTGAAAAGAAGGCGGTCCCAATCCTCATGCATTAAAGGAAGCATGAGCCCAGTCTGCTGCCTCCCCAGGTTGGCGGAGGATGTGTAGAGCCCAGGATCACATTCGGAATTGGAACTGGGTGATAAAGATGGGTTGCAAAATTGTGGGGATAAAAAATCCAAGAAGTAAAATGTGAATACTTGTCAAAAACTGGTCAATGGCCAAAGGGAGTGTGGAAAGTTTTACATGAAGCAGATGTGCATATTTTCAAGTGTTATTTCTTCCTCTGCATAGCAGGAATGTTCATGAAAGATTTGCCTCAAATTGCATTCTGCATTCATGTTTTGAAGCCTTTTGTTCAAAATGTCCCAATCTCGCAAACTTTGGAAGGTCTGTGTTGATCACATGACCAGAGAGATGGTGTTGTACCAATTTGTGTGATCAAATATGTACAAGCAATACAAAGTGTTTAGTGCAAAAATCATAACAGGCTTTTGTGGAGACATTGAGGCAGAGGTTCGTTGTTGGCTGCCAAGGAGTATGCAAGGTGTGTGTGCACAGTTTGGCATTGACTGGGCTGACGGTACATGGACGGACACAAAGACGGATAGACTTACGGATTGAGTGCAAAACATACTCTCCCCATGCCTTCGGCTACTGGAGACAATGATGTTACAATCCCTGTGCTGAATTACAGTGTACGTTAGCGCTGCTACACAGGCTCAACATGCTATTCATGCAAATGTTACATGCAAGCGCCTCAGGATGCATCCTGACGACCATCAAAGTTTGATGACTTCCCCCGCAGGAGCATTTTGTTAAGAAAAAGCTGCTGGAATAAAACTTTAATTCGCAGCGGAAGGAAACATTGATTGTCTCTACACAGCGCTGAACAAGGATGGGATGTTGCTACTTTCGTCTCTATAGCCGCCCCTTTTCTTCCTCTTGCATTTATCTCAGTCTATTTCTTGTCTCTCTACTTCAGATATGAGTCATGCTTGTGATCCCTAATGAGATGGGCCTGGAAGACATCTATTCTCATTGCAAAATATAGCAGGGCTAAAATTAAAACCCTGCCTCGTCAGCCCCATTTTAAAAGGGACTCGGTGTGCTAAATAATTGAGTGCTCCACTCAAGCTATGACATTTGTTATTTATGATGCAAAATGATGGTCTTAATAGGATTCCATATTGCCATGGTCACATGCATATACATGCAGGGCCAGTGACCCCGCAACACCTATACCAGCATGAACATCACCCTCTGCATGGTAGCTGATAATGTACATAAACACAGCAAGAGTGTAAAAAAAAAGTACATTCCAGGGATTTATATTAAGGCTTGTCCTGTTGTTCCAGGACAACCAATATATTGTAACTGCATTCAAATTTCACAAGTTACTCTTGGTTTCACTTTTTTTGTCACGCTCCTAGCAACAATATTGTCTGAAATCAATGTCTTGCTTTCCTAATACTCACCCTTCCTCCTTTCCATCCATGGAAAACATTGTGTTATTCTGTGGCTTGTTTCATTTTGGAAAAACTGTCATATTTATTTATTTTAAATAGCTCCTGGCCATCATCACATGTTTTGTTTTGCTTGGCCTGCCCTAGCCAAAAATGATTTTCGCCTAGATGGACCAGCTCAGCCATGCCGGTAGATTGGGTAGATCTGATTTGATCTCACCAATGTGCCGTCAGCCCCGGCCCCTGTCCCGCTCCTCCATTGCTATGCTACAACACATCAGTTGGAGCGACGCACAGCCCGAAAGGTTGACTCCCACTTCTAGGCCACCGTGGCGAACGATTTAGTCCAGGCTTTCCATTTTCGGGTTACGCAGACGAAAATGAAAGCCTGGGTGTTGAGGCTATGTTTTGCTAAATTAGTGATCAAACTTATGGCTTGATGATTACATGAAACATTTATAACATGCCATGAAACATTATAACATGCCATGCATACTTGCTCCTCTATTGAGAAAGTATGCATGGCATGCATTGATGGACTTCTGTTAACTTGTTAGTCCTAGAATGTATGTGTCTTACATAAATTTCATGCATTCCAAATGCATGGCCATAGATCTGCGCAGTTAGCAGACTGACCTAGTCAGTTAATTTTATATGCATTTGAAAGTTCTAGCAGAAGAAGTTTCAGCATTTTCTATGACGAGGGGCCTGGGATTAATTAATTATCATTTCTATTTTGTAAAGCGACTTTGAAAAGCGCTATATAAATCCTAGGTATTATTATTATTAGACTAATTGAGAAAACTGTGAATATTCGCACCTCAGAAGATCACACTTCTGGAGAAAGTTTTGCTTTCTTCATGTGATGTCGGCTACTGTTCAGTCATCTCTGGTGGTATGATTTATAAAAGTAATACGAGACAGGTTTGACCAGGCACGTATTCCCAATATGACGACCAGTGATGGGGGTAACAAGTAACGAGTAGTGAGTAATGAGTAATATTACTTTTTCAGGTAACGAGTAGTGTAACAACCCCACGTCCTAGAAAACAATAATAATATTACAGTTACTTCTACTAATATTACTTATTACTTTCGTCATGCTACTGCTTTCAACAGTATTGCGTTGGTGAAAGAGCTAATGCCACTGTACTGTCATCTAAAAAAGTGTGGTAAACAGCAACCTATTATTATTACAGTCATACGTACAAAGACATCCAGTGTCAAAGCTGCAACATTGAGGCGTCAGAGAGCTGAACGCTCGAGAGCTGTTTGTGCAGCATGTTGTCCCTATTGTCCCATTCCTCAATAGAAGTCTAGGTAGAGGAGCCGCCCCTGGACTGGCCACATAAAGAGAACAGAGTTTGCGCTGCTGCTCTGCTGCTCTTAACTTCAAGAAAGTTAGCTGAGAATTTTGAGATTCCAATTGAAAAACTCCCAGGCCATGCTCACCCGATTTCAATAATTCCAAGTGTGGCCCAAGTATATCCAAGTATATTTTCATTTGCTAGATAAGTCATGCATTTATATTATGCGTTTATCCCATAATAGGAGAGGGGAAATTGTCGCATTGTTAGGCAGATCTGCGCTCTCTATCTGGGGATTTCCCATTCTTATAATATAGAATGTGACACAGCTGTGTACAAATGAACTAATTACAAGATGCCAGTGGGATGCCTGTATTCATCTATACTCAACAAAAATTTAAACGCAACACTTTTGTTTTTGCTCCCATTTTTCATGGGATGGACTTAAAGACCTAAAATTCATTCCAGATATACAATATAACCATTTCTCTCAAACACTGTTCACAAATCTGCATAAATGTGTGGTATTGAGCACTTCTGCTTTGATGAAATATCCACCCCACCTCACAGGTGTGCCACATCAGGATGCAGGTGTGACATCATGATTAGTGCACAGGTGTACCTTAGACTGTCCACAATAAAAGGCCACTCTGAAATGTGCAGTTTTTTGTTTCTTTATTGGGGTTCTGAGGCCTCCACAAATCTTGGAAGATGAAAATGTCCCAGTTCTTGCATGGCCAGCATACTCACCGGACATGTCACCCATTGAGCATGCTTGGGATGTGCTTGACCAGCGTATTCGACAGCGTGTACCAGTTCCCACTAATATCCAGCAACTTCGCACAGCCATTGAAGAGGAGTGGAACAACATTCCACAGGCCACAATTGACAATCTGATAAACTCTATGCGAAGAAGATGTGTTGCACTGCATGAGGCAAATGGTGGTCACGCCAGATACTGACTGGTTCTGAGGCCTCAGAACCCCAATAAAGAAACAAAAAACTGCACATTTCAGAGTGGCCTTTTATTGTGGACAGTCTAAGGTACACCTGTGCACTAATCATGATGTCACACCTGCATCCTGATGTGGCACACCTGTGAGGTGGGGTGGATATTTCATCAAAGCAGAAGTGCTCAATACCACACATTTATGCAGATTTGTGAACAGTGTTTGAGAGAAATGGTTATATTGTATATCTGGAATGAATTTTAGGTCTTTAAGTCCATCCCATGAAAAATGGGAGCAAAAACAAAAGTGTTGCGTTTAAATTTTTGTTGAGTATATGTAAATACATTTATCTAAATACATCCATCATCTTCATTTGCTTATCCGTAGTCGGGTGGTGGGGGCAACAGCACTACCAGAGATCTACAGCCAGCTTCACCCAATTGACACCTAGCATGGTTGGCTGATTGGTGACTCTTATTATTCTTCATAACCCTAACCCTAGCCCTAACCCAAGCAATTAGATTCTACAATTCGAGGTCTAAAAGAAGCTGACAGATTGTGTAGTTGTACTTCCCTTTTTCAGGGATCTGGGTGCAAAAGTAATATAAAAAAAGTAATGTGTACATATTACTTTTGCATCCAAGTAATTAGTGTAATATTATTACTTTTCTAAACGGGTAATCATTTATAAGTAATGTATTACTATCCTAAGTAATATTCCCCAACACTGAAGGCAACGGAAGCTGAGCCTGCTTAAATCTCAATCTAGCCTGCTCTGATACAAGAGAAAGAGACAACATCACAAATAAAGTTAAAACAATATGGGAGCGTATGTTGCTCCTCCTTGTTCATAAATTTGCACCTCACACAGGCATTCATGGCCTCATTTACGAGGCGACCCTCACATACACATGCAAATACAATGGCTTTAAGTTTTAACATTTTGAGGGGGGTAGTGCTTTCCGATCATCAATCCCTTCCACGCACACACACACAGAAGGCGGGCGGGGCTGGGAAGGCGTGATTTATATTTTAGCATGATTTAGCTTGATTCGGACTCCCCCCACTCAAACGGACAGTTAGTTGATTTTCGTGTACTTGTGAATTGGAAATGCACTAGTTTGAACTCTGCATTATTGTGGGATAAATGGACAAAATGTCAAGCATGAAAGGCCTGTGCAGTACATGAAAAATACATGAAGTACGAGCAATCATGGAATCTGGGTTCAAACTGATGTTTTCCGCAGACTTGACCTGGGATTGTATGGTAGCGGTCGATATGGTGTAACCTTGCAGCATTATGCATATTGGGTATAGCGTACCTCTTTGTTTGACATTCAAGGTAGTCAGGCTCACATGACTGGTAATGGATGGAAGAATGCCGGCCAACCTGTCATTAATAACATTTAAAACAAGCTGAAAACATGTTAAAACATTGAATAGAAGGCCAAAGCGAGGCACAATCCGAGTGAGATGCACGCTTCTGCCGAATCAGCACCATCTGATTTGCAGACCGATAAGCTTGGTTAACATCTGTCCTTGTCAATGGTGCGCAAAAAAAGGTGATGTAGTTGCTCCTCAGCGCCAGGTTGCCACATCGGCATAAACTGTTGCAGCGAAAATTACTGTTTGGTTGAATACACACATCTAATCATTATCACATGGTTGGTCTAATTGTGTGACTATTCGGGTATGTGCACCGTCGAGTAAAGGGGATCGCAGTGTGAATCTTTATTCAAAACGACTGGCTGATTTGCATTAACACATTGTACCTGTCCACCCACATGCACGCCACCGATTCCCTAAAATAGCAAACACATCCAGGAATTGGAAGACATGGCACGTTGCCTACAGAAATTGTCAATTCACCTGTTCACTCCACACCTCACAGCAATACAGGCGGCTGCCCCATAATAGGGCCCTGCGTTGTGAGTAGAATAAATGACTCACAAGTGTTACTACTGTATAATGGTAAACGTTTACAATACCAACGTTATAGGTAGGGTAAGTGGTTGTTTTGGTTGAAATCAAAATGGTTTTGCTGAAAGGTTAAAGCTCTATATTCTGAGTAATCAGAGAATAAGTAGACACAGCGTCTGTTTAGTGAAAGGGTTGTCAAAATCAATCAGGAAAATCAGTTTCCAGGTGGATCAGCTAGATCTTTCCAATTCCAATTCTGTCTTCCCATTTCTTGGAGTCATAATTTACAATTATGATTGTGTAATCTGTATCCTGACTGAATTCTCTGTCCTGATTGAATTAAATTCGTACAGTATCCCTACTTGACAATACATTTTCTGTTTAGTAAAGCGCTGGAGAGACAGGCAGACCACCTGAAACGGAAACATTAAGCTGCAACACCTTTTTTAACCAAAGAATTTCACTTGCCCTAATACGCATTTTACTGTGTGTGGCGTGTACAATGAAAGTGGCAGAGAAACCCCTGCTATCTCTCTTCTTTCTCTACTTGTGTTCTCGAAAAAGGGGCTGACCACAGCAGTGCGTATTTAAAGAAACTTCATATGAATATTTCAGAAGGATGACTCCCATTTTCCACACCGGCGGCCGTGTAGAGACGGAGGCGGAAAATGAAAGAGTGGTTTAATCTCCTCTCCTCCACACCTCTCCATACGGTGGTTCTGGAGGGGGAACAGCGGCGCTATCTGACACTGCCTTTGGCCAGTCAGCACAGTTGGGGAGCGACTATCAGCAGAATGCTGAGGACGGTGTGAGCTGCAAACAGAGCTTTCAGGTAAAGCCCGATTTGTACTCCGTGTCGTGCACTGAGAGTTTCAACAACTCATCGCGATGCCACGGGCTTTCCAGTTTGAAGATGGGCTTTTTTCCCGGAGTGTGAATAAAATGAAGCGTAACGTGTTGTATAGTGCTCCGCCACAGTCTGAGACAGAGAAGCCAAACTGCTGTTTATAAACACCCAGGATCGGGTTGTGATTGCCTGGTAGCAAAATATAATGCTAGTGTACTTATCTTCTGTGGAAAGTAATAGTGACTATGTGACTGTGTGCACACGCGCACACGCACACACACACACACACAGTGTGTGGATGCCTGAATGCTGTACAACACCGATTTATTGAAAAAGATACACATTATAACTATATATTATGGCATGTGGAACATAAAATTAACTTCAAAGCAGTCTCATGTGAATAGATGTTTTTTTCCTACTGTATTTCATTATTTCTGTATTAAAGACATTGTATTTTGCCAAAATATACTGATGCTGCAAAAATTAGCATGCATATACAGTATGTGTGCGCGCGCACACACACACACACACACACACACACACACACACACACACACACACACACACACACACACACACACACACACACACACACACACACACACACACACACACACACACACACACACACACACTGCATGTGTGTGTATCCTAATACATAATTTCCTTTGCCTATTTTTTCTTTAGTTTTTACTTTTTATTGGCTGAGAGGGAAACAGGCAGGGGGCTATAGTGAATGTTTAATAGAATGTAGTTTGTGTGTTTGTGTGTTATTCAAGCACATATGAATGTGTGAATGCACACCTGTGAGGGGAGGGGAGAGGGTCTGTGTTTTCTCAAAGAGCAGCCCATCATTCAAACCACAGGCTGTTTCATTATCTTTAATTAATGTAGTTGACTGACACACACACCCCCCACACACGTTAGCAGGTTCTGGACAAATGCTGAAATAATTGGACAAGAATTGGACCAAAAATGGCTATATTCAACGACAAAGAAAATGTATGGTTCTTTTTTAAATTGTGTGGAATTTGGTGTCAGTGAAATGTTTACCTGTCACAACAAATTAAAAAAGTAAGCACCATCTTACCAATGCCATCATGAAATGCTATTAAATTCTGTTTGTGTAGTCATTGCAATAGTGTAGTAATCGAGTGGGACTTTATTCTGTTTTTTTTCCCCACATGAGTCTCTTCAACTGAATGACAAGCTACAGTGACAATGGTTTTTATGAAGACCATTTTTTAATATCTGTCTCAATGCTGGAGAGTCTGCGTTGTATACCAATATATTATTGATTATTATTAACTTCTCTCTTTTTGCATCACTCAATCATGCCTTTCTTCAATTCATCCTACTCATCTGCCTCTCATTCTCCAAAACTAGGGGAGGGGAATGAAGGGAGACCCCCTCTCTATTTCCTACACGTCAGTCACAATATTATCCATTTAAATAGCAGATACTGCTCTGGCCTGATTGCGGCACCGTGCATTTAATGGAATTGCACGTGCTGGGGAGTTCATTTTCCACACTATTAAATGCAGCCATAAGATAAGGTTCAAAATTGTAATAGCAATGACTGCGGTAAATGAATAGAGAGTAGACATAGAGCAAATTATGGGCTTAATAGGAAACGGCTGCATTAAAAGTACCCAGGCTATATGGGCTGATTCTATTCAAGTCCTCGATACTATTTCACCTCCCTCTCTATAGCAGCTCGGTCCGTGTTGGGGATTGCTTATGGGTAGTGTGTGTCTGCTGGCTGCAGGGTGAAACAGAGGTCTTTTACTGACAGCACCCATGATGACCTTGACTTCTACTGCTATTACTTGCCGAGATATCCCTGTCACGGCACCGCCTGTTTGCAAACCTTCCTACCATTTACTCGCCAGACAGCAACAACAGTTCATATGCGGCCTGGTTTACTTAACCATGCCTAATTCAAAAAGTTGTAAATTCATCCCCCATAACCTCTCCACTCTGCTGCCAGTAATAGTGGCTTACGCTTACCAGATGGTTTGAATTAGGGAGAAAAGCACACAATAAAACACTTTTGGCTGATGGCCCCTTATGGAGAGGTGTGTGTGTGTGTGTGTGTGTGTGTGTGTGTGTGTGTGTGTGTGTGTGTGTGTGTGTGTGCGCGCGCGTGCACGCGCGCACGCACGCATGCATATGTGTTCTTGTGTATTTCCTAATTATGTGGTCATAAATACACTGTTAAAGTGTGTGCATGTGTGTGCTCTGCATGAATGCGTGATGCGTGCGTGTGTGTGTGTGTGTGCGCGCGCGCGTGCGTGCGTGCGTGCATACATGCCTGGTTGCTTCACTCTGTTTGCATGCATGCATGGTGCCTTTCTGTTTCAGACCAGTGAAAGACTGCTCAAAACTGTCAAATTGCAACAACTGGCATTTTTTAATCAGTACAAAACGTCTGCTGATGAAAGATTATGCAAATTTGGGTTTCGTTTAGGTTTTTCAGAAAACTGTCATGATTTAGAGGACATTTGTAGAATCTGGTGTTGAAAATGGATTAATAGTCATGGTTGAGTTATTTCCAACTCCAGCTTGTCCCTATTCAGTCTGCATGAACAGCATTCAGTTTTTGATCAGTCAATGTCGGAGCTTGATGGCTCTGATCAACAACATGGATAGCGTCACAGCCGTTGGTCGTGACATCGGCAAAGGACTGGACACGTCTTGTTCTACATCAACGCGTCGCTAAGGGGATACGGACAACAGGTAAGAAGAGAAACTACAAACTTGGGAGTCTCCTGCACACCCGCTATTGATCTGTCGCAAAAGACTGAACCAAAACAGACTCAAAATGAAACAATGCAGATCGCACACATGATCACTGCAGTCCTGGGATCAAGACGGGTTTGATTTCTCATATTCCATCCCGATTGGCTAAAATAGGATTACAAAGTTTTCAGGAGAGGGAAGTTTACTACAAAATTCTGCAAATCATGAATGCAACAGTACAGTACAGTACAGAAAAAAGTACAGTACAGAGCACAGATATTCCTCTGTGGAGATTACCCTGCCGCCTATAAAGAGGATCAAGACCACTCACATTTCCAGATGTTCTGAGCAGGGACACAGGCCTGACTGGGAATGAACTTGGTGTGGTAATGAGCAACAGAGACCAATGGAAGCAGCTTGTGTCGCGGATCTCAAGGGCACTCGAAGAATGATGGTAGAGCACTGTACACTACAATAAAACAGGCTACAGACCACAGTACAGTAACAGTAACAGTAACAGTAATAAATGTATAGTTTCACCTCTCAGTTCACGCAGGTGTGATTTTACTCCTAAACACCACACATACCGTTTCCAAATTCCAAAGGTCATTGGTTGACCTGGACCAATGAGAAATTCTGCTACAGAGAATGTATATCTGAGGTAAAATCTTGCATTTCTTTCTCCTTTTTTCCCTTCTATTTCCATCGCTGGTGTACTGTTTTCCTATACTAAGTATTGGCTGTAGGTGAGCACCCAAAGGTTGTTCCTTGATGGTCTGTGTTGTAATGAGAAGTGCTACATGGTAGGGATATCATGTGATGTCTTGCACATTGCACACGCACGCACAGAAAACACCAGTACACCACACAGTTTGTACATCAAATCAATACTCCCATCTGATGATTAACAACACTGAGAAAACATTTTTCTGCCTGCCTGGCTATTTCTGGCGAGGCAGGATATGTTACTTTCGAGGCAGCACAGACCTCATTGATTTTTCTGGAGAACTCATTTCTGTATGCCAAATGCTGTTAGGATCACAAACGTATAAGTATCACATGAAGGGATTTGCCTCACGAGAATTGAGTGCTGTCCAACAGAGTGAAATCTTAGTGAATATATATTTTTTTTTCCAGCTTTCAAGGTTCATCCATTGTATTGTTTGCAGAGAGACACATTGTAATATATATTTTAGTCTTTTTGCACAGTAGATACCTTTTATTTTGTTGTGATTTCGGGGAAGATCATAATGATCTCATCTTTTTTTATCTGACAAAAACCTCACGCTGGTCACAAAGAGGCTCAATTCAGCACAATATTGCTGTATATTGGTTATAATATGATATTTAATATACTATAATAGTGTAGACTCATGTGTCACTGCCTGAAGTTATCCAACCAGAGAGATGAGAAAATAGCATTTGATTGACACATGCATGGGTCATGTCTCCAGCTAATGTCATAGAAGCCCTAGGGCGAATATCAGTTGTCAGCCTTTCTGTCCTTTCATCACCAACCTAACCCATAACAAATAAAGGATGGGTATGTGGTGGTATACCAATAACCAATATCCATACATCATATGCAATACAGTATACAGTAATATTATGGTAATTTTTAGATGGATGTATTGTCAACACACACAAAGTAGCATCTGATGTGTAATATTACTTTATTACCTTTGTGTGCTGTTGCCGAGAACATTGCATCATGCTCTTTAAGTTACCGCTGGGAATTATCCTTAACTCTTTCAATATAATTACTGTAGCTCAAACTGTGAATTAAAAACTAAGTATAATCCTTATGTGACTCAAGAAGATGTTTTTTCAATTTCAGTGAGATATAACTCTTAAAATAAATAAAACAATAAAACCTTGTGCATTTTCATTAAAGGTGTATGGTTATATTTAATCTCTTAACCCATTATAATTGCCAGAGAAGAATCATATCACAATAAGACATTAAGACTCCAACCCTGCTTTGAAGGTCCTTTGTTGTTGTCTTGTTTTTGTTGTGGGAGGGACAGGTTAGAGCAGGTGATGTATAATTTTCAAAGGACCATTTCTCATTTAGACAAATCGAGGAAAACAAGCCCAAGCTCCTGAAAAACAATATTGCCGACAAAAGAAGGAAAGAACTGCATTTAAAAAAGCAATGCCTGGCTTCGCTATTTGCAAACAAATCAGAGCCAAATTAGTCATAATCAATTTCCAGCAACTATGAAAAGTGATCACTCTCGAAATTCCCTCAGAAGTTCAATTGATTTCTATTTAGTTGGCAGTGTCTGAGGTTGAGGTGCAGCTGAGCAGCAGCCGCTATATGCACAAAGCCCCTCTCTTTTCGCTGTTTAGCTCGGTCTCTGAAACACATCTCTGGCAGTTTTGTTCAATTTGACCCACGATAACCTCACACCGCTACAGGCTGTTCCTGGCTCTGCCGTGCGGATTCGAAAAATCTTTAAAAATGTGATGTTCTCTGAGAGGTGCTTATGAGAATGAGAAGGAAGGGTGAGAAGACAGAGAGAGAGAGAGGAGTGAGATGACCGCTTGCAGCGGCGGTCATCAAGGTGATGTGATGTTTTATATTAGATGAGGTGAAGACATGGCCCTTGGTCACGTAATGAGGCAGGACATTGTGTGTGAAGGGCTTGCTTGTGTGTGTGTGTGTGAGTGTGTGTGTGTGTGTGTGTGTGTGTGTGTGTGTGTGTGTGTGTGTGCGCGCAAGCCTGGTACACAATATTCATGCATGTTTTTGCATGCACACACAATCGCACATGCACTTGTGCGTGTGAAAGAAAGAGAGGCAGAGAGATAAGTAAAGTCAGAGAGGTATTTTTGTGAGTGTGCATGTGTGTGTGGGTGTGTGGGTAGGTGGGTGGGTGCACGCACATTGGAGACAGAAAGACAAAGAGGTGGAGTTTAATGGTGTGTCCCGGGGCGAGGCTCCGTTGTTCTCCCTCATCAAGCACGCCGGCAGTGCTTTAGCCACGTAATGGTTAGCGCACGCCCCGAGTCACTGCTGCACGCCTTGCCGTTTCCTCCTCTCACTCACTGCTCTTTCTTATAGGACCTTACCCGTTGTGAATATATGAACACCAAATGATCTAGAGTGTGGTTAATGTGATTTAATATCAATAACAATAATGTAAGTATTTTGATGGAGTACTGCTGTAGTTGTACTTGATCAGGGGAAAAGGGGAAGCAGTGATAGCAAAGCAAGGTGCAGTTAACTGGTGATAAATGTTTTTGTTGCATTTAAGTAGGTGTTTGTGTGAACATCATGAAACCACTGGTTTAGAAAGTGGACACACACACACACACACACACACACACACACACACTCAGTAGCCCATCCATATCAAAGTGCCGCACGCTGTGTGCTTGTGTTTCCAGGGACCACCAAATTGAACAATCCCTAAGGGGTCCTGATGCTTTCTGGGTACCTTTTAATGTGTTGTACAGTAACCTATTTTTATATCAAAGATATCAAAGATAAAACACCGTGGACCACCAATTGAGGATATTTGTAGACCCACAGACCCCAAAACTAAAGATTTCTTTTGCTTCTGTCCATGGCCATTAATCTTCCAGTTGTGTAGATTTGGACTAATTCGCATGATGGATATTTTAACTCTTGAGAGTGGCGGGTCCACCACCCCAGCTTTAATATATAAACAACAATGATAGAATGAAGTGCATTAATACAACGCTTTCAAAAGACTTGACTTCACACTCTGGCGTTGTCCAGTTTTACTGTAATTGACGTCCAGTGGAGAACAATAGACATTTCTAATGGCCTATCGTTATATGCAGTGCTTCGGGGATTATCCCTTTTCCTTGAGAGGGCTCCAGGTGGTCCCCAGCTAAATGATGGGACATTTGGTAAAGTTGGTAACCAAATGGAGGCTTATATCCGCTGGCAAACGTTTACGTGTGGTTAACCAACTTTCCATCATGTAGTTGGGGACCACGTGGAGCCCTCTGAAGGACCACTGGTGGTCCCCGGGACATAGTCAATGAAGAAAATAAAACATAACCTCGACTCGCGGCGTGTCGGCTGCTTTAGCCTACTCGACACGGTGTTTGAGGAGCAGTAGGACGTAGCCTATTCAGGCTGCACGAACAGCGCTCGAGCGCTCAGTTTCTGACCCCCCAATGTCGCAACTGTGACTCTACATGCCATTGATGTCGCAACGTTGACTCTGCATGCCCTTGAGCGGCCAGAGTGTTACAGACAGTAGACAGAGTTGCGACAACTCCATAGACATGTACAGGCAGTTCGCCATCATGGCACACAGCCCGGCCCATCTCTCTCTCTCTCAAACCCTTTTCCACCCACCGCGGCACGCTCGATCTTCCCCTAAGTGTTGCGACGTTCGACACCAAAATAGAATATAACGATATAATCCACCATGATTATAACAGCGCTGACTCTCGCATAGACACGACTGAGACATACAACGAATTGCCGATCCTCCATGCAGCCTCGCATTTCCTCGAGCACAATGACTACAACGAATCGCCGACCCTCCCTCACGCACACACGCATCGCAGCATGTCCCTGCTGTTGTACAACTCAACATCATATAATAAACAGAAAAGCGGTCGCGTGCGATTGTAGATGGGCCGTTTTCGTTTGCGAGGTGGCCAGGGAAAGAAATGCGCCTGCTGTCGTTTCCATGACGCAAGAGTTGTGTTACCCTCCGTAACTTATCATCATGGTGGGGCTGCTGCCCGCCACTTGAACATGCGAGTGAAAACTGAAAAGCGACATGGCAAACAAACAACTGTCCAGTTTGAACACGCTTCCTTCCCGGCGTATCGTAAATCCACATTGTGCCAGCGTTCTCCTCCTCCGACAACACCGCTCCTCCAGCAACGACTCCGCATGACAGTGGGGTTACACCGAAAACGGTGCCCGTGATGTGATGCGTGACTTTAGGGGGCGTTCGGACGTTGCCGATTATGCACTATTAAATTAATTATTAATTAACAATTGTTTTTTTTCCAGAAAAGGGCTTCGTTAGTCTCTTCCTAATGTTATGTTCAATGAGCATGTGAAAACTCAGAATGATTGCTGTAGTCAGTGACGACTTATGCCTGTTTCAGACATTCATTCGGACAGACAACTCCTTAATTTTAGTATGGATAGGCCAAGTGCTAGTGAATCTCATCTGGAGGAACCGTGGAACGGGGGGGTGCTAAATTAAGAAAAGAGCAGGCATTTTGGGTACCCTTCTGAGGAAGAACAGAGGGATGCTGGGCTAAAACAAAAAAGGTGATATAAAGAAGAAAGAAAGAGGGGGCTGGAAGGCATCAAATAACTGGTAGAATCTAATCGGATAGGCTGTCTGTGAGTGCATGTGCGCATGCACGTGCACACACCGTGCGTTCAAAATATCTGAAGTGCAACGGCATTGTTAAAGTTGTTATACTGGTGTTGATGCTATATTCATCTTTATTTCCTGGGTACCCCTATAGATCCCCTGGAAGAATGACTGTTAAGACAACAGCTTCATGCCCTGCCATTCATTCATGATCAGCTCCTTACATTCTCTCTGTTTATGTCCTCCTGGCAGGTTATTTTACTTGATATATTGGACTCCTGATTAAGTCAGTCTGTTGTCTTTAGTAGTTCAATAAACCAGGCTGTGGATAAGAGAGAGAAAGGAAACAGCACTGTCAAGAGACAATTACAACCGCCGTGGTCATTGAGATGTTATCATTTGTGTTGTTGTTTTTGTCGTTGTTGTTGAAGTTAACTGGGTTTGCTTCAGGAAATTGGAAATGAAATAATAACAACATATGGACTCTCTTATTTCTCTTGGTCTCTGTTGCCCCCTGCTGGCTATGTGGAGGACATGAGGTTTACGGCTGCACAAGAGTAAAAATACTAAAATCACAGTTGTGTGTAATTGAGGGTATCATATTAGTCCCTAGTCCTCAGACAACGGAAGACAAGGACACAGATTGAGAGGACCTTTGATTGAAGCAGGTGAGTGGCCATCAGAAGCATAATGCAGAGCTCAAAGTATGCATTTTTGAAATGATTTTGGGTCTTTTGTTTGGACTCTCCATTGACTTTGTTAGCTTCAACTGAGAAGAAAAGACAGATAGAAGATACAGTGACAATTCTATGACGTATTCATCGATCAATCTTACAATCTTCACAACGTTGGGAGTGCGTGGGCGTGCAGTGCACCCACAGACACACGTACACACACGCATGAGCACACACACGTGCACACACACACACACACAGTAACACCCACACACAGAGTACGAGTATACCTATCAGTCAGTGGGTCTTCAGGGAGTAATCTTCCCCCATGCCAGTCTCTTTAGAAGGGTCTTATCAGCTCTGATAGGCCTGATTAATGATCAGCCTGGAGCACAAAGACACACACAGACAGGACCATTTACAACGGTCTGCCTCTATTCAGAAAAACACACTTCATTTGCCACCTCTAAACCCTTTCTCACATCTAATCTCCATTTAAAAATCACCTTTTCAAGACCACAGGTGCCTTCCTTTAAAAAGCTGTCTGGCTCACAGCGCAGTCCGATCAATAGGGCCCATTGTATAACTTATAGATCATCAACCTGGTACAACAGGTTCCCCCTGTTATTATAATGGGCACATTGAAAAGATGTTTTCATTGCCCCGAGGGGTCAGACAGGCACTAACATCATTTCAGCAAATCAAATCAATTCACTGCAAAGACATGTTCTACTTTAACACTGTCTGTTTTCTTTCAAGGTTTCTTTCAAAGAAGCTGTTATGATGGTAATTCTGTGCAGCCCCTTTGTGCTCCCCTTGTCGTTGTGCCGTATTTTTCTTACTTCCAATTGTCCTAATTGGACATTTTGTGTCGTTCTATATAGTGAATGATTTCCTTGTACATTGTGTTTAGCCAACAGGGGCGCAAGCAGAGCCGATGGGCCAGGAGGACCTGCCCAGCATCATCGCTGACACTGTATGGTTGAATCATTTCCCCTCTCACTGTTGGCCTCCACATCCCTGTGGCTCACCCGGCTGCCCTTGCCAGACATTTCACAAACATGCATGCTCAGATGCATGTTTGCGCATGTGCGCAGACACACACACACACACACACACACTCACACAAACAAACAGTGACACCCGTTGCACTCAATACATATCCAAATACACACACAGAATATCCACACCTACACTATTTGAGATGGTCACAAAGTGCATTTTAGGGTTTGTACATTTCAAACAACATGATCTTTGTTTATTCGATGTAGCTATACCTTTTGGTTTGAAATGATGTAGTCAACAAATCCCACTCGGAAAAGCACCTAAAGAGTGTGAGGAAATCCTATCCTTTCTCTAACACTTTCATCTTCCAGTGATAGTAAGGACACAGGGCACATCACCTTCAGTTTGCAGATGGGAAGGGTGACGCTGAACTAATCCCCATACAGAACAGAGAGCAATTACTGGAACCACAGCACACTCTGCTGGCCAAGCATTTATATTACAGTATCCTAAACCTGCTACAATATGCACACTGCACGTATACAGATTATGTAGTGTGTGAACTAGTCGTGTATTCAATATATAGATAATATATATTGTAATATATCGATCGAACACCTGGACGATAGGTATACTGATCGAGATGCTGCTGTATCGATATGGCAATGGTATGGTTGACAAATGTACTTCTGTCTATCTATGAGCCTGAGAGTATTTTATTGTATTTGCACAATACAGTCATTATACACCACTAGTGTGTGTACTGTATACAGTATCTCTATGTTTATCATCCATTTTTGTCACACGCTAAACCCCTTAGTTATCACAAACCCCTTAACTCTTTTTTTACTATTTTGGAAAACATTTTGGAATAGTTCAACGTGCCAATGTGTCAATCTATTGACAGGTTGTGAACTTGTAGACTGGCCATATTAGCTGTTGAAAAATGTGTTTTTTTAATAGTTTCAAAAGGAAAAGAAGTTAAGGGATAAGGGGTTTAGCAGTGACAAAAATCTAGGCCAATATCTATAGAGTAGGGCAAGAGACTCAGGGCTTGACACTAACACTTGCCCGCTTGCCCGGGGCAAGTAAAAAAAATGGTGGGGCAAGTGAAGACTGCTACCTCGTTGCCCGATCGGGCAAGTGTGCAACTTAGTGCACTATAACACAACACAAGATAAATTTGTCTTGAAGTCAGTCATTGCACTCTGCCTCTGTGTCCTTCCCTGCTTTCTAGCTATCCACAATTCCAGGCTGGATTTGGGAAACAAAACAGGCAAATTAACAAACATACACATCAAAATGACCATTAATCTTCTACATTCTCTAGATGTGTAGACCTGGGCTAATTACGATGATGAATTTTAACTCTTGAGAGTGTAAAAATGAAACCAAATGGACCCGCAAGGGTCCATTTGGTTTCATTTTTACATTCTCAATTGCAAAATTTACAATATGTTTTTGGGGGCAAGTGACCATGAGCTGAGGGCAAGTAGAACCTGACTTGCACTTGCCCGATGGCAAGTGCCTCCGAGACCTTGTGTCAACCCCTGAGACTGCTCTACCCTAAATCTATCATCTCCCTACACACAAAAACTAAAAATTATGCAGGTCACTATAAATTGATGCGACAATACAGATGATTCCCATTCTGATGCATACACATTTCACACATGCCAATGTTGCAGACACAAGGATCATTTTGCTGGGCTTTGTCTTGGACAGAATGCATGGGTCTGTCTCCTTATAATTTACAGTTCATTCTTCAGGCGCAGCTCCGAATGGTGCATCAAGAGCAGAGAGTCCTTATGATGATTAGGAATATTTTACATCAAACGATTAATTGGCTTATGCCTCACTCAATTACATTACTTTATTGCCATATAATATTAGCATTTTGTGGATGTAGTTGTACTCATGGCACAAACATCAGGAAAAAGCAACATTAATTTATCAAAATAAAGTGTGTAAGGAGCTTGTGGCAGGAGTAGTACCCAGGCTTAGCTTGCTGCTGCAGAAAGGTTGAGTCTGTATCTCTATTGAGCCTCACTGTTTGCCAGAATTTGTTGTGAACTTCGGCCATATACTGTATGGAACATGTGACAAAGCGTGATGACTAATGGCGATATACAGTACGGTGGCATGAGATGTCACGAGGTGTGAGGTACTGGCGGAGCAACAGACAGGTTTTGCAGGTTTTCAATATCATAAGACAATTTACTAATACATTACATAGCCTAATGGCAAACAAATGTAAATACGGTTAATCCAATGGTTAAGTCAGGGGATGTTTTTATACTATTGCAGTATGAAGTAAGGCGGATGCTTTCTTGTTATTTGCTTGCAACCCTACAGCCGTAGGAACCACAGCTTAATCAAACGGCCCATTGTTGCTGGGGTCCTAGCCTAACCACGGTGCGGTTGCTGGGATGTGGTGAACACTGGTTGGCTGCGTCTGGCTAGCAGGCCGTTGCTCCATGGATACGGTGCCCTTTTGGCCAGGTGCTGATGATGATACAAGCATACAGCTGGAAGCCTGGGTGACAGGGGCAGTGATTTGACCAATAACCACTCAACCAGCTGACTGGAGGCTGTAGAGTTTGAGGGTTGAAACAAGATTGGAGACCACTTGATGACCTCTCTTCCAGGCCAAGGCTTCATCCATTAGAAATTGAATATAATCCGTTCTTTCATGTATTTACAAACTAAAAGGAGAAAATGGGCAGTCAGACTTGGAGGCAGATCCTGCAGTGAAAAGGGAATTAATTTACCCTGGCCTGCATTAACCCGGTTTCACCTTGCATTACCACAGACAGTGGCCAGTGTGTTTTGCCCACTGTGTGGGCAGGGTTAACAAAGGCGGGAGGGGCAAGCTTGTTCCCCATTTCAAATCGTGCCAAGTCTCACCATAAGAAATTGACGATGCCAAATAAGATTTAATATGGGTAGGGAATATCTGTGATGCCGAACTAGTCTAACTAGGATCAATATCATTTAACTCCAGCTAGGCCTCCCCATGCCTGCACACTAACTGATAGTCTTCGGACAGTACCAGGTGAATTGGTAGGCATTACTCTGGTAGATCTCAGAGGTCAGGTGGTCCACTCAGGTCTGAGGTGCATGGCAGGCCCACATGTACTTTACATAGGAAACTCTAAGACGGGGGAATCTAGAGATAAAGGCCTAGATTTTCGTCACCGCTAAACCCCTTATCCCTTAACTTCTTTGCCTTTTTAAAGATGGAGTGCCGTGATTTTTTTCTACCCTAAAACATGATCATCAGGTATTAATGTTATATGAAAAGTAAGATTTTTTCCCCAAAAGTGTACAGTGTTTGTTAAACTGTAATTTTTATGATTCCACTCCACCAGTTCATTAAGTATGCCTGGTTTGCCTGGTGGGTGGTGATGGGTGGAGATCCAGCTGAACTGAAGCCACACCCACAGCTTTAGTTGTATGATAAAGGGGGAGGAGTTATGGGAGGAGCTGAGCACATGATGTCACTATACTGAAGTTTTTTTCATTGGCACGTTTGACTGGAAAGGTTCATCCCCCAGGAAGAAACCCTAAATACAAAGGGAAGACATCATTGCACATAAAAAACACACAAAGGGGTCTATTTACATACTGTCACCTCTTAAACATGTACAAAATTGGAAAAAATACAAAAATCACGGCACCCCCACTTTAAACTATTTCAAAAAAGCATTTTTCAATAGTTCAAATGGCCAGTCTACATGCTCACAATGTGTCAATAAATTGGCACATTGAACTATTCCCAAAAGTTTTTAAAAATAGTAAAAAAGGGATAAGGGGTTTGGGATAAGGGGTTTAGCATGTAACGAAAATGGAGCCCATACTCCCCTGAGAGAAAACTAACATGATTACCCAGCCACAGGGAATGCACAAGCCAGTGCAAATCAGGCATTTGTATTTGCATTTACTCTACCCCTTGTGGATAATAGAGGATACTGGAAGGAATTGTGAATTACAAAGGTTAATGTAAGAACATTAACCTTAGTAATTCACAATTCCTGAATTACTGAAAAGGTAATTTTCTTAAAGGTTCTTAATAACATGTTTCACCCCGGTCCATTTGTGTGGGTGTGTATATACACTGTAACAATATAACATACTCTTGATTTAATTTAGATTAGATGCTGCAAACATAATTTTGCATACTGAAACGTGAAAACATTGGATCTGGCTACAGCTGATAATGAAGCTCCCATTAAAACATATTCTTGATAGCTGGATTATTAAAATAACTAAAATACTACATTTTCATTCATTTAATATCAGGGCTCGGTGTAAATGTATTGATATGCTGATTGTGAAATGTCAATACATGGCAGGCAGTTCAGGCTGTTTAATTATGTACAGTATAATGCACATGTTGGCATTACATGTTGTTCAGCTCTATTACCGAGTACCATATACTTTATTTAGCTTTATTATGGGTCACTGAGACAGAGCGCAGGCCAAAGAGTGAAGAGATGATGCAGCAAAGAGGCCCAGGACCAACCTAGGACAGCAGCAGGAGGGACAATATGTCTTATAATTTAGTATGGGATGCCCAGACACTTACTAGGCAATGTAACAATACGATTTATTATTAGTTTTACAATATGATGTTCAAGAAATTCTTTTCTTTTCTCCTTTCCCTTGTACATTACTTGGTTTTCAATATTGTATAGTAAATGACAAGAAACATTTTTCCATAAATCTCCAATCCAAACAGGATTTTCAATTATAAGGTAGGTAAGCCTATTTGTACTATCCGCTTTGTCAGTCACCAGTTTATGTCAATAAACATTTGTCTGTCACCAGTAACCTTAGCCTCAGATATGTGTTGCATGCATACTACCTTTCATCAGGTGAGTTTTTGTCAACATTAATTATTGTTATTTCATTGTTTGTATCCTGTGTGATAAAAGATGCAAGAATCCTTAGTTGTTTCTTCAAGAGTATACTGTCCACACTATATTTCATACCTTACATGCATCACTAGTTCTCAACCAGTGGTCTGGGGACCACCAGTGGTTCCTGAAGGGATTCCAGGTGGTCCCCAGCCAGGTGGTGCACTGGTTGACTACAGGGAGATCATTTAGAGACCAGGATTACTGCATATTTTTGTGATGGTGCCTACTATCTACACTAAGTAGAGGACACAGTGAGAACATGCAATCTCCACACAGAAAGGCTCTTTCATCAACCCCACCATTACAACTACCGTACCTTACACCACTACTCAGTTCTGATGGGTCTGATTTGTGTGCTGCCATAGAGAACAATGTCCTATGATACGAAACCCAATCAACACTGCATGGAATTGTGGACAAAATCTTATCCAATGACAAGTTGACAACAAAAAATAAGTAAGTTGTATGTAGTGCTGAATAGAAAATTGGCCTAAATATGAACATGGGTTGAAATTTGCTGTGTACATAATGAAATGTTGGTGCTTTTACCATCCCCACTGTATTTTTACACCCTAAAAAGTTGTTTTTTAAACAGTCAGAACAGTCAGACCTATAATGAGATCTGTGGTTTTCTGTGTGTGTCTGAATGGGGGCGCAGGAATCACTAATCACTAAAATTACCAATTTGTAATACCTCTTCCCTTTGCCTCAACCCTTTTAAGTCATTGGTATGCATGACACCCCCTCTCAAAGAAGCCCAATGAAACACACTGAAACCAGGCACATCATGCATATTGTAATGACACAGGGAATAACACTGAGGTGACGGGGTGTTGTTCTGTGGACATTTCTGAGAAAATATGAAAAATAATTATCTGAGTGGTTGTTTAGACCAGGGGTTTTCAACAGGTGGTCCGGGGACCACCAGTAGACCTTGAGAGGGTTCCAGGTCCCCAGCTAAGTTGGTTAACCAGATGTAACTCATGAGAATGTAAAAATGAAACCAAATGGACCCTTGCGGGTCCATTTGGTTTCATTTTCACACTCTCAAGAGTTAAAATATTCATCATGCGAATTAGCCCCAAGTCTACACAACTAGAGAATACTACACAACTAGAAGATTAGTAGAAATCTTTAGTGTTTGGGGTCTGTGGGGCTAAAATGTAATCAAATGGTGGTCCGTGGCTCGAATTCTGAATAAATGGTGGGGCATGGTATCAAAAAGGTTGAAAACCACTGGTTTAGACTACAGAGTGGACAAAAAAGGTAATTTATATGATGCATTTGATTTCAAATTCATGGTGGAGCCCCTATAAGTGGTAAATAAACACTGTCTTCACCTTCCACCACAGTGCTCAGCTCACACACTGACCTGTTGCAACTCATCCATGATTAGGTGATTAGTTTGTGATTAGCTGCGTGGGTGCAGCTAGTGTGTGTGTGTGTGTGTGTGTGTGTGTGTGTGTGTGTGTGTGTGTGTGTGTGTGTGTGTGTGTGTGTGTGTGTGTGTGTGTGTGTGTGTGTGTGTGTTGGGGGGGGGGTGGGCATGTGGCACCAGGCCAAGCCCTTGATCTGCTCAGAGGAGGAGCCACCTCAGGAATCTACTCACTCCATCTGGTGTGCTGTCTATGTTGTCTGCAAGAAACTCTCAAACTCACACGGGCAAATGGCACACATGGACGCAAACACTAACACAGCACGGGAATCACTGCAACAGATAGGTATTACTCTGTTTAAATGTGTGCAGCAAAGATAAATTGTTTGTTATCGATCTCGATTGCCCTTTCTCTTTCATCGTAACAAAAGACGATGGAGCAAAAATCACCCAATGTTTTGCAAGGGTAAAGTTGTGTTATACAATAATGAACCATTCTCTAATTGAGGAATGCATATTTGCATAATGTCATTACACATGCAAATGCATCTGCACACACGTGTGCACAGTACATGCGCAAATGTGGCACCTATAGACTGTAATGGAGAGATCAAAAAATACACAGGTAAAAAATAAACAGAATCTTGTTACAGAGCAATGGCATGCACTGCTCTAAACACATGCTAACACAGTGATGCAAGCATTTTACATGAATGATTAGTGTCTGCCTGTAGCTGGACAGGTTTCCTTGTGTAGCTGCCCTCAGCCATCCTACCCTCGTATAATGATAGTTGTGTTTGGGGTATGAGGCTGAGGCCAAGTAGTAATCTGACCAGTTTGTTTAGAGAGGTCTGAGGCTTCGTTTTTAATGCCTTTGTGTACTGTACTGTTCATAAACTACAATGGGTGCATGCATAGTCAAAATGACATTCGCTGTTGCTGCTGATGTGTTCCCAACTTCCAAATGACCACAAGGAGATCTTATTAGAAGAATAGAGATCTTATTCTTTGGTTGACATTTCTGATTATAATCCTGATTCCAATTTCCTCTTTTTTAAGTCTAAAATACAATGCAGGTAGGTAATGTCATTGTATTTGTGATAGCATTGTCACACACTGTGACCGTGATGTCTTTGGCCTTGTAGACAACATACACCTATGGTGAATGTTTTTAGTGTGCACATTGTGAAAGGGAGGAATGCACAGAGGCTGGGTTTGTTTTATTTTGTTTGGAACGACTTTCTAGGTGTTCATGTCTATCAACTGTGATCCTGAGTACTAGTCTCACATGCCACGGTAGAATGCACGAACACGCTTTACAAAATAGAAATGTTACCCTGCTGCGACCTCCGTACCGTATAAGAAAAACTAGTCGACATACATTATGACAAAACCTCTGCACACGGTTTTGCACAGAGGAATATATGGTGGACTGAAATAGGATTCAAGGGGGGGGACCCAAGTGGAGGGTAGATAATAACACACACGCACACCTGCAGTGGCAGTGAATCATCCCTGAAACAAACGCAGGTGAGAGAGATTCATTAGTCACTCCCAAGGCTGGCTGGACGCCAGAAGGGGGTAGGAGGAGAGGAGAGATGGATGGACTAGTTTAACCACAGTAAGAGAGGCTGACCTTCTTCAGGGAGGGGAAGGCATGCAGGTGGTATGAATGGAAGGAGAGAAAGAGAGAGAGAGACTGTATAGCAGTTAAATGTTGTTTTGTTTGTGCCGCGCAATGAACATAACGGATCTACAAGCTCACAATGCATCTTAAGGTGACATGTTATGAGCTTGCAGACCGGGCTACTTTTGGTGCGCGACACCGGTGGGCAATAAGTATAAA
Source organism: Benthosema pterotum (assembly GCA_039105355.1). Lineage (NCBI taxonomy): Eukaryota > Metazoa > Chordata > Actinopteri > Myctophiformes > Myctophidae > Benthosema > Benthosema pterotum. The sequence continues at coordinate 17,073,324 of CM076966.1, forward strand.
TCACCCTTAAGACAGAGAGCACGGGACAGTGTCTGGGACAGACAGAGATGACGCGCTGGAATAGCTGTCATCAATCTTCAGTATCTCTGTGAACACACATCTCAGTCTGAGCGCAATGGCTGTTGTGTGTACTACTGTGTAGTGTTTGTGTGTGTGTGTGGGGGGGGGGGGGGGGGGGGGGGGTGCGTGTGGGTGTGTAAGAGAGAGAGAAAGAGACAGAGATACAGAGATAGAGGAAGAGCAAAAGAACATAATGAGAATAGTAATAGAGTGCGGGAGCAGGTGGTGGTTCAAAGAAGAACGAAAGTGGAGAGAGAAATCATTGCAGATGGTTTGAATTTGTTCCTCCAATATAATCACACTCAGTCACTGCAGCGAAGAAGTCTCATCGATTGACTGTTATAAACCATCGCAGATTTTGTGTTGTTTTCAGCCCCGGCAGGCAACAAAACTATAAGGCTATACTTGTGTCATAAAGGCATCGTATCGTTAAATATCAAGGTTAAAACACGTACATGCACATACAGTAGGTATTACATTTATAGAAGGTTGGCTGACACTCACTCAGGGAAATGCCGCAATCCAGCCGTAAAGCAGAGCAAGGAGAAAGTAAGATCTGAACTGCATTTCATATACAATGTTTGGGTTTGTGAGTTATAAAAAAATAAATCATTGACATATACAGTTTAGTATGTAGGATATACTGTATATGGTAGGGTATGTTTTCCACTGTTCTTATTTGGTTGAACCACCAAATCATAAAGAAATCCACAATACAATGCACAACACAATACAACTGTTGCTGCTAGTGCTGCATTGTTGATAGTGATATCAATGCACTGAAGGAAAATTACAGTAAAACATTGTTAGGTTGGGAGCGACACTGATTTTTAGGCGTGGATGGTTTGTTTACAAAACCATACTTCCTTATTCTTATTCCCTTTTTAGGATGTTGCAAGTTTGTGGTACCGTATATTGCCAACAGTAATCAAGGAAAGGACACTGTTAATGAAGTAAAACCTATAGACTAAAAGAAACAGGTTTACCATACACAGTTAAGTTTGTAATTCTACAGTGCAATTGTTTAATTAACAGGTCGGTCTGTGCTGGTGGAGCCAATTGGAATGTAATGCGTTATTTTGTGCAAAACAGGCACTCTCCACAAATTGTTTTCAATCCAAAGGGGATATGATGTATCTGACAAATACTGTATTTCTTGATCATATGACTACACTAGTTTTGGACAAAATCTGTTTTAAGAAAACACAAAATGAGGACAATCTCGACAGGCTGAAATGGTCAATCATGGCCCATATATTCCTTGATGACCAGACAACAGATAAACGGTTGAGGGGGGGAGGGATGGATGGAAACAGGGCCAGTTCTCTCAAGTGCCCAGTTGTCTTACCCTGCTAAATACGATAACCTTTAAAAACACATAAATATTTTGCGTTTTTTTTTTTTTTTTTCCAAAAACACATTTTGCCAGAACACAGAATATAGTGTAAGTAGTTAATGTGAGCTGTGTTGCAATTGTCGCTTACTTCATGAAATTTGAAATTATTTTATTTATCAGGGGGGGTGAGGAGGCTCCATTACATTTCCGTCCTGGGGCGCAAATATCTTGCACTTCAGGGCCAGGCCGGAACTCGCTCCAGGTAGCAGCCATCCATGAAATGAGAAAATCTATAATGCATTTAATTCTGTTCTCTGTAGATCAGGGCTCTGTCTCCCAGTGGTACAGCAGAGACTACAAACAGTACTGCATCAACCTCCCTCTAACCCTACAGCTACTGAAAACAACCCTGCCTGGATGCAATGCATTTCTATGCATTTCTAGCTAGATGCATAGCAATACACGCACGCACACACTCACGCATGTGTACAGTATAATGTAGCCTCTAAATGAGTATAGATGATATTCAAACTGGCCCATTTCCCACTTAAACGCAACATCTTTTCTTCAAGGAAAATGTGAAGTACCATTTTCTTGTATGGGCGTCCTTCCATGGTGGGTCTCTGTGTGCATTGTGCAATAGGCTACCTCTGAGCTGAATCCTAAAGGGAGGATGTTCATGATAAATTACTTATTTTAAGTAATCATTAACAAAGTAAATGTTTGTGATGGTCCGTCTCATTATGCCACTGGCATCAACCCAGTGGCATTTGTTCATGGAAATGAATAAATTATGCCGGGCCCTGCCCTTGTTCTAACAATTACGGTAGGATAGAGATGTCACCTGCACAAGCTGAGTCTTGGCACAGCCTATCACAACAGAATTTGTCCTTCAAATCTAAAGATAAAGGCCAAGCTGATCTATTGGCATGATTTTTCATTCCATTCATAGATAGTGATCTCTGCAAGATAATGCTATGACGTTATGCTGCTATTTCTAGGGACGGTGGTGCACTGAAACTTTGATTTGTTAATGGCTTTCCTACATAGGACATAGCAGTGGCAGACATTTTGTGGTGTCACATATACAAAGCCCATATATGGAGAGCCCTGATGTCATCAATATTGGCCAAGGATATCCGACCTCAAACCCATAGATATCCATATATGGATATGTCAGACCCTGTTCTGACATTTCATAGGTTGACCCTTCCCAATCTATCTGCTCTTTGATTTCTCCATTTTGACTGATAACTTTCCATTCAAGGTCTAGACAGACCCTAAAATTAGAATGCAGCTGTGGGCAGCTGTGGTTGTTGCTGGCAAAGGTCAAAGCATGTGTTTCCCGCCCTGTATTCGAAACTGTAATGCATGCTTTCATGACATCACTCCTCGACTACTGTAATGCACTGTATATTGGCGTTAACCAGGTTTCTATCTCTCGCTTACAGCTAGTCCAGAACGCTGCCGCGCGGTTGCTTACAGGCACACGCAAGCGAGACCATATTAGCCCTGTATTAGCCTCCCTTCAATGGCTTCCAGTTCGATATATAGGATTGATTTTACAGTATTACTTTTTGTTTTCAAGTGTTTGAATGGTTTGGCACCCACTTATTTATCAGAGCTGCTAAAGCCCTACGCTCCCAAGAGGACCCTTAGGTCCTCCGACCAGCTCCTCTTAGTAGTGCCAAAAACACCCAGGCTGAAGCTCAGAGGGAACAGAGCTTTTTCGGTGTCTGCTCCAAAACTTTGGAATGAACTGCCTCTCCATATAAGACAAGCCCCCAGCCTTCAGGTGTTTAAATCACGTCTCAAAACATTCCTTTATTCTGTGGCATTTCCAAGCACAGTTTGAGGTGTCTGATGTTGCAAGTGACAGTGATGTAGTTGTTTGTCTTGTTTGTTGTTTTTAATTTAAGTTCTGTTTTTTAAACATTAAACATTTCATTGTAAAGCACTTTGGTACAACTCTGTTGTTATATAAATGTGCTATATAAATAAAGGTGGTATGGTATGGTATGGTTGTTGATCTGACCTCATCATACACTCAAAAAAAATGATCCTTATATGGCCAGTACAGAATTCAATCCATGTTGATCTAACCCCCAAAACAGACCAAAACACCCAGCAGTGTGCCGTCAACGAGGTGGAATCAGAATGTGATCTCACTTCTCTTCATTTTAACGTAATGATTAAAAGTATCTGTATCTATTTAGACTCACCATTTTATTAGCAAGTATCAATAACCTACAGGTATGTAAACATAAACAAAGAACAAGTGCAGTTCTTTCTAACAATATTTCCGCCAGGCGGGGTTGCCTACCCGCTGTATCAGTCATGGGGTGTAGCTGTCAGGACATGAGCAAGTTGCGGCAAATACAGCTCTTACAACAGAGGTCACTGCCACTTCTTTTTTTTAAGAAAGGGCTCTGCCAATCACAAATACATGGAGGCAATTAAAGGCAAATTATGTCTTTGTAACATGGCTCTCATCATTTGTGCCTAATTTAATACAGGCAGACAACTCACAACCTTTTTCCCCAAAGTACTCGGGAAAAAGTTGTGTGTGCGACCCATCCGGTGGGCGTGCCACAGGAAGTAGTGTCAAGTAGCGTCTACCAAATGGCTCTAGGAAGTGTGCAGCGTGCGGCTAGCAAGTTTTTTTCTTCCTAGGATGGGTCTGGTTTTTATAGGTTGTGATTGGTTGTCAGTGCAGGTTGGAGCGCTGGGCTGTGTTTTGGACTGCAACCAAGTACTTGTAGGCTATGCCTAAACGTAACCCTAAACATAACCTCAGTAAAACTATTCCTAAAATTAACTTTATTTATATTACAGAAAATGTAAAGTCTGCAGTTGTTGGAAAAAAGTGGCAACAGCAGGATTTGAACCCACAAAGCATAGATGCACGGATTTCAAGTCGGCGTAGAAGTCCACTTGTCTAGGAAAGCTCTGCCAATAATGGGATCACATGATTCACATCGGCATCAACAATCATGGACAACAATCATGGATTGTTGCCCCCCCCCGTTCACTTGCGGGTGGGGGGCATAGGAGGGGACAAGGAGTAGCCTGTCCCCGTGAAGGCGAGGCTTCCCTCCTCGACTCCTCCCGCGACCCCTCCCCTGTGTGCAACAGGATAAAACTGGTAAGAGTAACTTTTGAGCAGACTATAACATCAGACATTGTCCCATCCACTGTAATAGAACAGGTGCGGTGTTACACCACAGATATGCCATCTCCGCCTACAGGGAATACATTTACTCAGACCATGAGACCTGTATCTGAACGTGTCTATAGAGGCCTTTCTCAGTCCCATACTCAGAAAGGAGCGGCCATCTTGTTGGTAAACAAGTGTGAAGTGTTCAATGGAATGCATTCTACTAAAACTACTTCTACTAGCAGTACTACGACTAGCACCACTCCTCCTCCTCCTCCTACTACTACTGCTGACAGTACTACCACTAATACTACTACTACTACTAGTACTACTACTACTGGCAGTACTACTAGTGGTAGTACTACTACTACTACAAGCCCCACTACTACAGGCAGTACTACCACTGCTAGCAGTACTACCACTACTACTAGCAGTACTACTACTGGCAGTACTAGTACTACTACTGGCAGTACGACTACTGGCAGTACTACTACTGGCAGTACTACTACTACTAGCAGTACTACTACTAGCATCACTCCTACTACTACTACTAATGGCAATACTACTAGCACTACTACTACTACTACTACTACTACTACTAGCAGTACTACTACTACTAGCACTACTACTACTACTACTACTACTACTACTACTACTACTACTGGCAGTACTACTAGTGGTAGTACTACTACTACTACAAGCCCCACTACTACAGGCAGTACTACCACTGGCAGTACTACCACTACTACTAGCAGTACTACTACTGGCAGTACTAGTACTACTACTGGCAGTACGACTACTGGCAGTACTACTACTGGCAGTACTACTACTACTAGCAGTACTACTACTAGCATCACTCCTACTACTACTACTAATGGCAATACTACTAGCACTACTACTACTACTACTACTACTACTAGCAGTACTACTACTACTAGCACTACTACTACTACTACTACTAGCAGACCTAGTACTACTACTACTAGCACTACTACTACTACTACTACTACTACTACTAGCAGACCTAGTACTACTACTACTACTACTACTACTACTACTACTACTAGCACTACTACTACTACTACTAGCACTACTACTACTACTACTAGCAGTACTACTACTACTAGCACTACTACTACTACTACTAGCAGACTACTACTACATGCTAACAATAGCATGATAATGATAATATGCTAATGATAGCATGCTAATGTCAACATGCTAATGCTAGCATTAGCATGTTAGCATTAGCATGTTGGCATGTTAGCATTGACATGTTAGCATTAGCATGTTAGCATTGACATGTTAGCATTAGCATGTTAGCATGTTAGCATTAGCATGTTAGCATTAGTATTTTAGCATTAGCATGTTAGCATTAGCATGTTCGGGTTAGAATGTTAGCATTAGCATGTTAGCATGTTGCTAGCATTAGCATTGGTAGCAGTAGTAGTAGTAGTAGTGCTAGTAGTACTAGGTCTGCTAGTAGTAGTAGTAGTAGTAGTAGTATCTCCCCTCTGCCTGTCATCACATCCATTGCTGGCATGTGTAGTTACTGCTATTAGTACTACTAGTAGTAGTAGTAGTAGTAGTAGTAGTAGTAGTACTGCTAGTAGTAGTAGTAGTAGTGGTATGGCTAGTAGTAGTAGTAGTAGTGCTAGTAGTAGTAGTAGTATCTTCTCTCCGCCTGTCATTGCATCCACATTCCATTGAATATAACTTATGGCTTACCATCAAGATGGCCGCCATCCCCTCAGAGTATGGGATATATAGGTCTCAGAAAGGCCTCTATACCGTAGGACTAGTGTAAATTGCAGCTACAGTACTTATCAATCAGGGCAACAGAAACAATGCCAATCAAAGATCAGTCACAAGTTACAATTATACTGTTGATTGTGACCCTAAGTAGATCTGACCTCAACTGACCTCATTAAACCCTGTACAGTCACACAGAGTGTGTGTGTGTGTGTGTGTGTGTGTGTGTGTGTGTGTGTGTGTGTGTGTGTGTGTGTGTGTGTGTGTGTGTGTGTGTGTGTGTGTGTGTGTGTGTGTGTGTGTGGCCACCATGACTGGCCATGCCAGTCATGAACCAATACAGCCACCCAATGCACAAGAAGCCTCAGTAAATACAATACAACCCAACTCGGCACACCTAAGTTACTGTTTTGTAACGGATGGCTGTTATAAAGCTTAAAACCAAAAGGAAATAGCAAATTCACTCATTGGATTCTTGACTGATCTATAGCCACATACAGTACATATATACTGTTTTCTGTTGCAACAAACTTTCAACGCTAAATACAAAACAACACACAAACTGTAGATTCACATCAGCAGTCAAATGAGTCAATACGTCCCAAAATGTCAGTAATAATAGTACAACCGCCTGAATCACACTAGTATACTACACACACAGCATACAACACAAGCAGCAGCAGTTAGGCTGCACAAAAGTGAAGCTTGGCTGTACAAAGAAAAACAAAACTCTATTTTAGTGCTTAGACCCAGTCAGGGACAGACAGATGGGCAGAGACAAATCCCTACTTAATGAAGTGGTTGCCCAAGTAAAAAGTTCCTACCTTGAGCCAAGTGATGTTAGGAACCTCCGACTCGCTGGGGAGTTAGTTCATGATGAGCCCTCCAGTGGCATCTTCAATCACCAATCTGTAGTCCATCGAGACGGCACTGTTTTTTCTTTGTTTTGCCAATGGGTACCCAGGTTGCCATACATCTGACTATCTGGCCAGTACTTTTCTCCCAGTATCAATGGCACCGACCAATAGCATCCTGGTAGGGCTTTAGGGCATTCTCTTGGGCCCAGCATTCAAAGGCTAGCACTTCACAGGAGAACAAAAGCAGGGCTGAGAAGAACCTGGGGGCTTGTGTACCTGTGGAGCAAGTTGAGAGAGACATCATACATTTAGAATAAGTATTAAAAAAAGGTGTAAAGAAGGAAAGTGAGCTGTGTAAGTTACACTCTACCCAATCACAATTCACTGGCACCAGCAGACAAACATGCACAGCCTGTAGTGCACAATCCTTCCCTTTACAACGTATAGCCTAGTTATATCCGCAATTTGCAAATCTATTTTTTTAATGAATCTAGAGTTGCAATAATCTGCAACTCATTAAACTCACCAAAATTGCAACTGGTCCTAAATATGCATTTCTTCACAAAAATATGTTGATTTTTTTTTTTTTATACTACAGGCCTACAATAATAGACCTCAAGTTTTTTTTTTTTTTTATCTGGCCACAAAAGATCATAACATCTACTGAACGTAACAAACTAGCAAACTGCCATATTGAGCCTATTACACATTGTTGAGAAGGGTTACATCGTACCTCTTAACAACAGTCAGGGGCGGATCTAGGCATGGGCAAGGGGGCAATGCCCCCTAAATGCCCTGACTGCCCCACCAAACACATGGCATGCAAAACAACCCAAGATATTTCAAATTGCTTATATTTAAAATGATTTGAAACACTACTACTGCCACTAACTAATTACACCTGTGGCAACACTAAACCAACAGCATTTCATCAATGGAAACAGAAAACTCTGAGTCAGACCTTTAGCTTTATGCTTGCTGTGTGTCTGTTGCAACTTCAACAACAACAGATGATATTGCCTAATATAAGTCCTATAACCGAAAATGGTACTGTATGGGGGCGGCTTCAGCGTTCCCAATTGGGATTTTTTACATCCGCCCCTTACAACAGTTATCGGTACCGTCACATACACAATTTGAACTTAACTTTTGTGGGCAGATATAATTTCCTGGAGGTTTAGATTTTTTTTTTCTACATATATTTTTAAGGTAGTGCTCGGATGCCCCGAAAAAGGATTCATAGCCTACAACGTTTTAGTGCTGTGATGTTCCAAACAAAACAAATAACATTTAAAATAAGTAAAATGTAAATAAAGCCTCGCTTACAATACATGCACACAAGACACTTTTTGACTTTCACACTTTTTTAGCAATAACAAAAGAAAAGAAAAATATAAAGGGAAGAGTAGGGAGGCAAGAAGGCTTTTTCGAGGCCTTGTAAACAAGACAAGTAAAACAGCTAACTCACCTGCATCAGGCTAAACAAAAAGACCAAGCGCTGCTTGACAAGCAGTTCTTGATTTATAATAAGTTAAACTTATTTAAAATGAGTCCAGTCAACTTCCATGAGGTGCAAATGCACGTATGATTTTTATTTTTATGTACTACAAAAACATGTCGTCCCTCGTCCCTCCGTGAGAGAGTGAGACAGTGAGTGAGTGAGTGTGTGTGTGTGTGTGTGGGGGGGTACGCAAACTCCGTTCACCTCATGGTGCCAGTCCAATGGGCAAGCAAGCATTTATGAACAAAAAATTGGTAAGTGTTTAGTTTTATTTAGTTTTACTTCCTATTTACTGGCGACAGCCCAGCTTTAATGATTTTTATTTATTTATTTATTTATTTATTTATTTATTTTTAACACAAACAGTTGCCATGTTGCACACATGCCTAAATATCGCTTTTATTTGCGCCGCCCTCATACGCCTATTTCACAGCCAGCGCGTGCTGCCCTTTAGTGGGGATAATGGGGGGACACCGACACTGGGGGGACCCGACCAAGATTGTCATTGCACAAACGGCCATTGTTTTGTGCAATGACAGTCAGTGGTCGGGTCCCCCCCAGTGTCGGTGTCCCCCCATTATCCCCACTAGAGGGCAGCACGCGCTGGCTGTGAAATAGGTCTATTGAAAGTTTCTGACCCCTCAATATTGCAACTCTTCTACTAGATGGTGAATGGTTCTCCCTAATTTGCTCTCATGTTTCAGGCCTATCCATTTGCTAACCAAGGGCCCAGGCTTTCAAAAAATCACACCCGTGTGATGTGACTGGTGTGAGTGAGGTCCCCAGATCATTCATAGCCTAGCTTCCCCACCCTCATTACAAGCATTACAAGCTTGTATATGAGTATGGAGTTGTTGGCAGGGTTCTGAGGGATTTGACTTTGCAGGGATGGGATTTCAACTCCTATTGGTTAGAATCTCACCAATCAGAGCGGCGCTGATTGCCACGTAGAACCCAGGCGCCGGTAGTACGCAGTGTCTGTAGTCCCCAGTACCAGTGCCCTGTTAGCTAGCCTAGCTTCGAAAAACTACAAACTGGGACTCTGCTGATTTGCTTCTGTTTTTATGAGGAAACGTGCTCTGATTGGCTCACCAGGGTTCGTGCCGAGCCAGATCCACCTCTGATTCGGCAAAGCCAGAGTCTTCCGCGCCCACGCCATACGCCAGTAGGGGGCATGGGGAAGACCCTGGGCCCAGGGTGCCCAGGTAGGGGATCGGGCCATCATGCAGGGGTTGACACTAAGGTCTCTGAGGCACTTGCCCATCGGGCAAGTGCAAGTCAGGTTCTACTTGTCCTCAGGTCATGGTCACTTGCCCCCCAAAAATATATTGTTAATTTTGCATTTAAGTTTACTTCCTACTTGGGTGCTTTAAACCAGGGGGTTTCAACAGGTGGTCCCTGAGAGGGTTCCAGGTGGTCCCCAGCTAAGTTGTTTAACCAGATGTAACTCTTGAGAACGTAAAAATGAAACCAAATGGACCCTTTGCGGGTCCATTTGGTTTCATTTTTACACTCTCAAGAGTTAAAATTCATCATCTTAATTAGCCCAGGTCGCAATGACCACCTTAAGACAAATTTATCTTGTGTTGTGTTATAGTGCACTAAGTTGCACACTTGCCCAATCAGGCAACCAGGTAGCAGTCTTCACTTGCCCGACCATTTTTTTTACTTGCCCCGGGCAAGCGGGCAAGTGTTAGTTTCAAGCCCTGATCATGCATCCGAAACGGTTGAGACAGGGCCTTACCTGTATTATGGGAGAGTTGCGATATTCCCGTTAACTCCTATGTCCCCGGGCCCTTGCGCTGCTGGAGGAGCATGGAGCCAACAGCAGCCCATTCGTACACTGTTAGAAACTGACAATCTTGCGATACGGGGTGTCTCGCGAGACTGTCTGCGAGGCTAGGAGTAGCAATGAGGGTCAGGCAGCCAAAACACTTTCTGGGTGGGTTGGAATGCACAGATCCTTCCTGTCGGCAAACTCCCATTCACTGTGAATGTATTGGTTGTGATTTTCTAGGAATAAAGTTCAGTTCTTTGCCACACTTTTCCATTTGATAATACAATTTCCTAGTTCTTCATAGTTTGTATTTGAGGTGTGCTGTTGACATGAGTTAGAAATGTCTAAAGTCTTCAGTTAAAATCATGAGTAGCCTACTTCATGGATCTCTCCAAGTGTTGCCATGTCCGCTTTTTATAAGCAACCCTTTTCAGTAAATTTGCTTGAAATAATGTTTACTAGTTGCAGGGATATTCCGCTTTCAAAAAGACTTTTGGTCATTTTATGGTCTACTCAGTCTCATGTAAACACACCAAACAGTTTATAGGTTACTACATTCACTATTTAGATATTTGATGATCCTTTTAGCGCATCCACCTCCTTCCTATAGAAACCTATTATAACTTAAAACTCCATTTTAACCATGACAGATTATTCGAAAACAACCCAGAAAAGATGGGTTGTTTTCGAACAACCCCGATGTGTGCGTGTGTGCGCGCGCGCGCGCGCGTGTGTGTGTGTGTGTGTGTGTGTGTGTGTGTGTGTGTGTGTGTGTGTGTGTGTGTGTGTGTGTGTGTGTGTGTGTGTGTGTCTCAGTGGCACTTGGTGAACACAAAACCAAACACTATTTTCGTTGTCAGACATCTGGCTCACAGCCACACACAGTTTTCAGTGGTTCAGGTTTAGCCTGGCCTAACCTGAAATGATTTTGGCCTGGGGCGGGTCGGGCCGCCGTTTGTTTTTAGACGGCAGATGAGCTGATCTGATTTGATCTCACCAACGTGTCGTCATCCCTGGCCCCTGCCCCGCCCTCCACTGTTGTGCTCCGTCACATCATTTGAGCAACGCCCACCCCGAAAGCTTGACTCCCACTTCTAGGCCATCACAGCTAACAAACTAGTCCAGGCTTTCCGTTTTTGCGCAACACGGACGAAAATGAATGCCCGGGTGTCGAGGCTAGTTCAGGTTCAACTCCTGATCCTTTTCCTGTCTGAATGGACACTTGTGATTGATTGATTGATTGATTGATTGATTGATTGATTGATTGATTGGTTGATTGGTTGATTGATTGATTGATTGATTCACACACATTTTAACCATTTATTTATTACCACACAAGGTTAGAGTAACATCTGCAAAGTCATGTCATGTGGTTTCATTATGTCACACAGTACAAGGGTATAACAGTATCTCCGCCATATACAGTATGACGTCAGAGACACTATACTTTTCCAGCTTTTTTGCTTTTTTATTGGACATCCCAAGTTGTTGGAACCCTTTAACAACCAATCTGTGGGTATGCCCTATAGGCTGCCAAATATAGACAAATAGTCTACACCTGTAGCCCAACTCTGAGATGGTATGTTGCAGCCAATTTAGAAGTGGTTGGTATTTAATGACCTTGGTCATAAGGGCTTCCTCTAGGCTGTGGTCAAAGGTGCACGCCATCTCTAATACAGTTACAGACACTTCCCTAACTCTTCAACTAAGCACAAGAACTTCTGGTGTATTAGCTGTCATAGATGTAAACTCGTGTCATGTTTATCACAAGCAAGTTTCCCCTGAAGTTTTAGTCCAGTCCAGTGTTGTTGCTGCTTATGTTGGTACATTCATAAGGACTTGTCTGGCACCTGCAGCTGTTAGCAGATGGCTGTGTCCAGCATAGGTGACCGTTGCCCTTTCCTGGCTGAGGGGGTCAGTTATAATGTCCTCGGAGACCAGAGGCGTAATTAGGGTTCATCAGTGGTGCCCTGTGCTCTCGGACATGCGCACCTACATAACACATGTATTAAACAATAAACTCACTCATCAGCAGCAGCATCACATGCAGTGCAAAACGTGAAAGAAAACTTTCATTACAGCAATTACTCACCTGTGGTGAAATATATAACACACTTTTGTTGATTACAGAACAGGTTTTGCCCCATTTTTACACTTGTGTATACTGTATATTCCTTTTGTCCAGGCTGGTGGTGTGTTGTTGTTGTTATGCATAAAGCATAACAACAACAACACATGCATTGACCACGTTCTTCCTCCTCCCGTCAGCACTACAGTCACTGGTGAGAGGGTGCCCCTAGTGGGCTAGAGGAGGGCCCATGGGTTTTCTGAACCCCTGAACCCTATGCAAATTTGGAGACCCTCACAGTCTCTGAATCAGACTGCACCCACTTCATGAGGTGAGAAATCCTCATGTTGGTATAGATCCATTCCACGTTTTGAACCCCCAGCCCTTCCTCCCATTGTGGATGAAAAATTATGTTGTGGGTTATATGTAAGTTGAGTTCAAACCATGTACACATGCTCAGTGTTTTTCTCAAGTACTTTCTGTTGGATATGGACACTAGTACAGTTTGGTATTTTGGAGAGCATCTGATTGTCCCCAACCTCATAGTTAGGGGCAGTGGGCACCTGTCAAGAGGTCCAGTGAGATCAGACAAGATGTTCCTGCTCCTTCCATTCTCCAGCAATTTTCATTTTTATGTCAAAGGTAATTCTATGTCTCAGAGAGCATATACTGTACTGTACATATACATATACTGAGGCCATATGTTTACTTGCATGAGCGGAGTGGGTGCAAGTTAAGCGATCAGTGATGGGTGGTGCGCAATCAGTGGTGGTTGTCCCTCGGGGTACTCCAATTGGCCGGTTTAGGCGATGATGTAATGGAACATACAGTGTTGTAATGGGACTTGGGGGCGAAGTGGGGGGACGCCTCTTAAAGGGGAATTCCACCCATTTTCAGTGTACAAATGGAACCAAATGAACCTGTTAGGGTTCATTTGGTTCCGTTTGTACGCTCTCATAAAAAAGAAGCGTCTAAAGAAATCCATTAACATGGTGAAAATACATCTTTATGATGTAATCAAGATGTTTCACCATGTTAGTGGTTTTCTTCAGACCTCCATTTCCTAGGAACACAGAATGGGGGAACTTTTTATCATGTCCACCCAATACCTTGAAGGTACATCAATGACATAGTAAAATGTTGAAAATGGGTGGAATTCCCCTTTAGGACACGTGCACGTACACATGCATGTGCATTTGCGTGTACCTGCGCAACGCACACACACAATGCTAATTCTATCAATAAAAGTAAATGACAAGTCAAAAAAACATGTTTTTGCCCCAAAAATATTTTATATGTGAGAGAAGTGAGTTGAGTGGACGCCGTCCCCCGCGTCCCCCCTCCACTACACCCCTGGTAACATAAGCAGCCTAAAAGACCTTTATAGCTAAAGTCATGAGTATTAGCTTGCTCCGCTCACACACAAGTAGGCCTACTTGTGCACAAGTTTGCACTCTACTAGTGTTACTGATCTATTTTTAATTGTGTTCTATTCTCTAGAGGCCAAAGATATGTCGTCTGCATTGACTGCATATCCCTGTACAGAGATGCCATCCCTTATTATTGCCACTGGTTGGTGGCAATAATAAAATAATAAAAGTTTGTGCACTCCATTGGAGGGGGGGGGGGTATAGCTCCGCCTCCCGGCCTGGCGGAGATAAAGCATTGTATTCCCAGACAGAGGCAGACCAACATGATCAATGGACACGAGCTGTCGTCACAGCGCGCTCTACAAACTGGAACATCCTGAGCATAGATCTAGAAACCTAGATCAGCTGATTAGGTAGTGCCGGCAGTACTGTGGTAACTTTAGAAAAAAAATCAGAGGCTAATTCCAGAAAGTGGGACTGTAGGAATGTCCAAAAATAATTTCTAAAATAGTGAATCTACAACTTTCAATTGGGATTTTTGGTATGAAAGTTACAGTACAAGTGCAACGTCTGCTGCAACTTTCATACCAAATCCTTACAATACAATGCATAGTGTAGGCCTATCTATTATAATTTTTTAACATGTGTCACATATGAATGGGCATGATTGCATAAATCATGGCCTACTTGTGCACAAGTTGTGCATGCAAGCACCCCCGACACCAGATAATAGATGACAATACTTAGGCCTATAGGCTAAATATGTTTCAATTAGGCTACATCTCCATATATCAACTAAACCAGCCAATGGACATTCTTAAAAGGCGGTCTACTGTCCGATGACCGCAAAGCGATTGCAGCAATCCTTCTCTATTGGCGGTCCTTGGCATACATTTTAATGGGGGGCCGTGGGCTAATCAAGTGTCGATTTGGGGGTCCTTTAGGGGTCCTAGATCCCATCCAACTCTATGGTCCTAGATCCCAGCCAAAGCCTCCACGGTTGGTCGATGCCAGGCCAGGGGGGTCCTTGACATTAAAAATGGGAACCACTGGTTTAAGGGGATTGGCCAAACCCCAACGCCCCAAAATGACGCTCCCCCTGTGATATTTCGTAAGAGCACACCGGCAACCCACAAAGCAGTACGTCGTCTCTATGTGTTCTATCTATGTGTCGTGCAGTCGTGCCTTGTCTTGAGATCAGCGTGAGCGCGCATGTCAGGTCCGCTGCGGTCGGAGCTGCGCTGCTGTCTCTCGCACCAATAATCCTACATGGCCGCGCTGCCGCTAGTGTTGACAATACGGATCGGGATGACGCCGGACGAGACATTTGTTTTTTATACGTGCACCTGAATGACGGGGTGCACTACGGGTCGAAATCGCACCCAGAAACGAACGAGTCGAGGTGGGATTTTTTTTCTAATCCGCAACCCCGCTGCTGCCTGCCTGCCGCCGGGGGGCGAGGATTGGGAAGACAACGCTACTATACTGATGGGATTCCCAGCAGCAGCAGTTGCTAGATGGGAGAGGAAACCGAGAGGGTGCATGGACTCGTTCGTTGTTGCCGTTGTAAATAATTAAAATATCCATCTGCTGCTAAACAGAAACAGAAAATGCATCTCCATCAGGTGCTGACGGGAGCCGTGAACCCCGGGGACTGCTGCTACTCGGTGGGAAGCGTCAATGACATCCCGTTCACGGTGAGTACTAGTATACAGACAGTACAGTACGGTCAGAGCCTTATAGACGGATTTACGCAAACTCCGTTCACTTCATGGGGCCAATCTAATGGCGGCTCTTCTACAGACTATACTGTAGACTTCTATCGAGAATGGAGTCAACAAACAGGGACACGTCCTGGATCGGGAAGTAGGCAGAAATGCATTGCACTGGACTCGGGCAACAGAGCAATGAGCCCAAATGATTAAGATAGTTTTGTAGTAACAAGTGGTTACTAAATTACTAACAGTAGTTGTTACTGTACAATACTTTAAAACAGTTGGCATGTTGCACACATGCCTAAAATCGCGCTTATTTTCGCCGCGCTCGTAGAAAACAATGTATCCCTCTATAGTTTGTCCCTATTCAGGCTGCATGAACAGCGCTCGAGCGCTCAGTTTCTGGCCCCTCAACGTCGTAACTCTTGTACTAGATGGCTCCGAGTACGGTGACACCGAGCAACCATCACTGACTAGCAGGCTACTGTCTACCGTATACTACTATAGCCTGCTGGGTATCTGATTAGCCAGCCTGCTGCTATTACAGTCAGTAAGCTACACGCTATTATTATTTGGGCTGGGTGGATCTGCCCACAGCTTTGGTATATGGCTAAAAATGCTAACACACACTGGCTAGTACAAAACTAGCTGTGTGTGTGTGTGTGTGTGTGTGTGTGTGTGTGTGTGTGTGTGTGTGTGTGTGTGTGTGTGTGTGTGTGTGTGTGTGTGTGTACGCGCGTGCATGATGATGGGAGAGAGCGATTCACATAATGGTGAGTCACGTACAGTCTACGCACACGCACGGTCGCACTCACACCTTCCATTCATTCACTAGTCTCTCATACCACCCGACCACACTGTGTGCGTGTGTGTGTGCGTGACCGCACTGGATCTGGGGGGACAACATCAGTTCACAGCCTACTGTCTTTGACGTATTTCAATTGAAAATACGCATTTTATTTTTCCAGTTTTTCTTTTTGAGCCGAGGGAAGTGACAGACACGATCGTCTGTCACGCGACGAGGTTTAAATTACGAGTTACGACATAATAACGCTTGCTCAAGGTTCTCGTTCCCCTTTGGCCAGGAGGATGCGTGTTTGCTTTACTCCACTCTAATGACCTTTAGCAGCATCCCAGAATGTTACTGCGAGGGGAATCCCTCTGCGTGTCCGTAGATAAAGACAGACATCACATAATGGCATCAGAGGGGAGACACACAGAGAGTGAACCCCAATAACTCAGCTGGCCAACATGTTCCAGGGGGATGGAAGGAAAGGGGCTTTGCAGTTTTCTGTTTTAACAGAATGGAGAGCTAGCTAACATTTGGCGTCATTCCGCTTCATGGATCATTAGCAGCGCTCCCGTCTGCACACAGCATCAGCTGTGCACTGTGCAAGGCTGTGACGTAGAGAGCCATACATGGATACATGAGCTCCATTGGCTGGATGACAGCGCCTTGGTGTGAAAACAAAAAAAAAACATCATTTATTTATGTATTTGCCTAAAATGTGGTGTCATTTTCTGATATACAAAATGTTATAATTATAGCACATGGGCTACTCGTGCATGTTTTATTAATGTAGGGGCCCACATCATTAGTTGATTATTTATTCACCAATCACTATCTTAAGTTTCCTTTTCTAGAGATCATTTGTGTGACTGTGAATCAATCAACTTTAGTGTTAGCAGTTCATTATTGATCTGGCACTATATATACTGGTGTGTATATATAAAGGTTGCAAGATCTTAGTTATAGTGGCTTGTTGTTTTCTGAATGTGACAGAACTGAGATGACTCAGTCAGTAAATATTACATTTAATCCTAAATTCCTCCCAGATGTTGTGCAGACCAAGATGCAGGGTAGAATTAACCATTACACATTGTGGTGGGACAATAAGTATGATACAATAGAAAATAAAGGTCGCACACAGCAATAATGCATTTCAGTGCTTTAGTGAGTAGACTGAAAGGTTAAAGCACTTAAATGCAGTCTTGCTGTGTGCGACCCTTATTTTCGATTGTGATTTGATTTCAGTGGATAACGCAGCAAAGTCTGAGTGTGGTAGTTTAAAAAAATACAAAGAAAAATATTAGCGAAGGCATGTCAAGGTGGTTGGTCTAATGGCAGTCGGACCAAATCCAATACTATTATGTCAGAACTGAAAATTGGAAAATCTCAAGTGATATACAAATGCAACAAATTATACTTACCTGTAACTAGGCCTACAGTACTAAAGTAATTGGCCTTAGTTACTCACACTGGTACAACTTAATCCACTTACTATTCAATATCCCGAAGGGTTAAACCTTGTGTCAGCTACTAAGCAGTGTATATACTTCATGATTGATAGTCTTAAGCTCATAAAGACAATTACTGGTTAACTCTCTTGTCTTAATGACTCTCTGTCTGCAATATCCTGAAACAGTTATTGTAACAATGTTATCTATAGTAGATGACACATGGGCACAAGTTCCATGAGCGTTTTCTCTTTGTATAATAATAATACATCAACAGAATCGTTTTCACGCTAAGCTGACATTGAGAAAGATTTACTCCATAATTGATTAAAACAAAAATATACAATACATTGGTTCCACAGATTCCCTATATTTGTCAGGATAGGATAGGGTCATATTTATTATTATTACTATTATTATTATGTTTTCTGTATTGCATCCTACATGGGGCAGATGTCACTCAATTGACAGTACTCCGTAGTATACAGGCTGTTCCTGTTAGGGTGATATTCTGGGCTGTTGATGTTGCCTGGGATACGATTGGTGTAATGAAAATAATAATAATAAAAATCCGTCCAAGAGCTCCGATGATTACTGGTGTTACGTCGGACTTCATATTCCCACTGATTTCAATCTCCACCTTTCTTGGTATTTGGCCAGCTTCTCTGTGACTTTCACTGAGGTGTTTTTCATATGGTATTGCTATGCCTGCGAACATACATTTCTTTCCTGTATTTGATAACATTGTCATGCATGTTGGCCTTTATCTCTCTTGTCAGTATGGATGGACATGATGTCCCAGAATGCGTTATTCTCAGTTTTGGGTCTGAGACCTTTTTTAGGTTGATGTTCATACCATTTTTGTGGATATCTTGATGATCTTGATGGTATCCTGCTTCCTTGTGCCTCTCTGTTTACTCTGGGCAGCCTGATGTTTTAGTTTCTTAATATTATCCACAGATTCTAGGTTGTGGGGTCTGTCATCTTTGTTGAGATCTTGTGCAGTGTTTATCAGACTCTCCATGTCTGCTTTTGTTATTATTATTATTATTATTATTATTATTATTTGACAAATGCCTAAAATTGCAACTGTAACAATCTGTGACTTTTGTGTAGCCTTTATTGTTGGCCTATATTGTTGTCACCACCTGTCCACTCCACTTGTCCAGAGTATGATGTTGTGTTTTGTGCTACATCAACTACTGCACAGCACAATTTTCTCATAATGCTGTGAGCTTGAGGATTGCTGCCAAATCTGAGCTGTTTTGCAGAGAAGAGGATTTCATTGTCATTTCCAGGAATGGAGTCATCCCTGGAAACAAAACACAACCCAAAAAAAACTTGACAAACAAACTTGTCTGCTCCAAAACAAGACAATTGGTGAGGCATTGGCTGTGGAACCAATGACGGTTGAAACACAGATTCCTTATGTTAGTTTATTTATTTTTATTTTGTTATCTTTATTCCACCATGTAACACATTTCTTCACCCAGTGTCAATAATTTAATGCAGTCCTGGAGGCTACACTCCTTCTGCCAACCTGAGGAGTCCAGCTGACAGGTGGGAGGTACCTGCTTGGATGTAGCTTGTGGCAGGAACATGTTATTCCAACCAGTTCCTTTCCCCTTCATTAGGCACCTTGGCTGGTCAAGGGGAGGCAGTTGAAAGAGGAACAGCATATGTAGTACTGTATGGATTTTGTGAGGATACATACGGTGCATACATTCTGTTGGGAACACAGCGATAACATGCAAACTCCACACAGAAAGGCTCCTTTGCCAACCCCAACTAACTAGGGTAGTAGGAGTAAACACCACCATAGCAGGAATCGTACCCAGGGCCTTCTAGCTATGAGATGACAGTGCCACCGCTGATATGGTATGATCATATGCACAAAGGGACAATTGCTTTGACTATGTGATTAATGTCGTAGGTCTCCAGGTATATAGGTAAACTATAGAAAACTGAGCACAAACTGCTGCTTTGAAATTCTTATCTCTAGTACATAATTGGAAACCTGTTTAATTTCAGTTTGAGGCATGTCTGTTGGGCGATGGTGAAGATGAAAGCATTCCACAACGTTGTAGCAGCTGGGGCGATGGAACATGTTGACGTGATTACATTAGGCCTGGGAATTGGTGACATTTGAGGGCACAGGATGAAAGCAGAAGTGATCCCACACTCACTCCCCTGGTATTGTCCCTTGCCATGGTTCACAGGACTAAGTTTGTTTTTGCACGGTCCGGTTTTAGAGCTGGGATGAAGTCCAGTCTAGTACAAACGTACATCTGGTTTGAAAATCCTGCCCCCCTCCCAACCTCAGCATGTTCTCAATTATTAAGGTCCCGCCGACTCGTTCCTATCAATAATACAGCAATCTTCTCTCGATGAGAGAGACTCGAAGGGCACTTTGATGGTGCTGTTGTTGCACAACTAGAAGGTCCTGGGTTCGATTCCCGCTAGGGACGCTGAGTGCTGGTTGGGTGCCTCCTCCTTGCCATCAGTGCCCATACCCGAGGCGCGGTTCTGTATGGAATTCTCATGTTCTTCCTGTGTCCTCTAGTACCTTCACAGAAACATGCAGTAATCCTGTTCTCTAGAGTCTAGACTGCTCACTGCCTCCCTGTGGCCAACCGAGATGACTCATAGAGGGGAAAGGAACAGGTCAGAATACCGTGTTCCTGCCACGCGCTATCTCTGGCCAGGGAAAACCCCACCCCCCCCCCACTCCACCCCACTCCCCCGTTAGGTGAAAAGCTTGGACTCCTCAGGTTGGGGGACAGTGTGTAGAGCCCAGGATCACATTCGATAATTGGCACAGGGTGAAAACATGTGTTGTAAAACCGCGGTATAAAAATGAAGAAAACAGAGGCTGTCGTATTTAAATTAGCAGACATAATATAATGGTTGTTGAATGAGCATATCTATCCAAGGGGGTTGCTGAGAGTGCTGAGAGGTCATCTATGTATGACATTAGAGCCCGACCGTTATATCTGTCTTACCGATATATCGGCCGATATCGATACCGATATATCGGCATCGGTATCGGTGATATTCGTACCGATATATCGGTCGATACATCGGCCATTATATCGGTAAAATCTGCCCATATATCGGTAACATTGGCCGATATATCGGCCGATATTTGCCTGGAACAGAAAAAGAAACACAGCAAATGGAATTATTTCACAAAAGTAAATGATGTCCATGTCGTATTCTATTGTTTACTTGAAAGAGAGAATAAATTTGACGTTTAGAAGTTTTTCAAATGTATTTTTAATTATTTTAATTAATTATTATACATCGGTCCCAAACATCGGTAACAACGGTGCAGTTTTTTCCAAAAAACGGTATCGGCATCGGCCACAAAAATATGGCATCGGTCGGGCTCTATATGACATAATAGAAACATAGTATGATGCTGCCCACAATTATTATTATGACTATATTTACTTTACATGCATGGGAGCTAAGAAATGAATGCACAAAATGTGCATCATTACATTATGGGGGGAAATGCAACTGCTTTGCATGTCTAAATTTAAAAATATGTCTTGGAAACAAATGGAATCATAAACAGGAGAGGAAATGTGCACATGGTGCGACTGTTTTGGAAAATCTACAGCAAGTGATAACATTGCATTACACAGATTAAAATATAACCACAGAGATTTTTATTATTCTCTTTTTATTGTTGCTTGTCCTATTTAAGTTATGTTTTTCTTTTGCCATAATAGCATTTTAGCCAATAGTAAAGCAGGCGTGTGTGTGTGTGTGTGTGCATGTGTGTCTGTGTTTCGCATGTGCAATGCATCAGTTAACCACACTCGGCTGTGTCAATGTTTACCAGGAAGAAAGACAGATGATGGCAATAGCCATCTGTCCCACAGTACCTTTTATTACAAAGAACGAATCACTCAGCGTGCGTCTGTGCCATCATCCCATCTTCACAGGTTGTTTGTCACCTGAGTGGTGCACTTTGATGAAACCAGCCAGTGGGGCTAGTATGGTCAAAATGATAGGCTGCCTGGCTGGCTAGCACGCAGAAAAAAAACAGCAGGCAAAGTGATGTTAGATTATCCTCTTCAGGTCACACACGCTCTGTCACCAGCTTGCGGTCAACGTACCTCGCTGAGGTAGTATAGCAGAGACTCAATCACATCGGAACTATAGTATGTGATACTCTCTTGGTGTATATGTCTGTGGAGGTGGTGGTGGTGGTGGCGGCGGCGGTTGGAGGAGGAGGTGGTGGCCTAGACTGTGCGTGACGGTGACTGCTTTTACGTCCAGCCGTAATGTGAGGGAAAAACTGCCGCAGTAATAGTAAAGCCAGGACTGCATCTCTTAATCTCACACTCACACACGCACGCATACGTGTGCACACGCCCACAGTTTCTCACGCACACTCACACTCTCTATTTTCTTTCTTGCGTGGACAGTGGACACGATGCATCTTGTGCAGGCATGCATAGGCTGCAGACAAGTTGATCATTCCCTTAGCCATGGCTGTCCCGAGCAAGCATTCTTGTCATGTTGTGTGACATGTTGTGGTGTTTTTTCTTTTGTTTTGTTTTTTAGCCTCCTCCCATTCTCCTGAATAATGAAAGACACAGGCTGTCATCTGTACCATGGCATAAAGTGCCAGCAATCCAGTCTTTATTGCTGGCACTGTTGCCCACAGGGCACTGTATTGGTTCACTCACTGGTAATCGTGTTGCCCATATCCAATGGGGCTCTGAGCTTGGTTTGTTAATTTTGCACAGTATTAATGAAGCTTTTGTTTGGATGCGGCGGTCTCATATCATGGGACCTGATATGTGATTATGAAGTTGGTTGCTTACAAACTACAATACTGCTATGCTAGGAAGGTTTCACTGTCACCCAGAGATGATGTTGCATAGTAGTAAAATGTATGAAATGTTACACGGAGCCCTTTTGATACATTCTTAAAGCCAGTCCTATGCTTGTTTAGCTTTCTGTTCAGAATACATTCACCCAATCTTTCCGGGTTCAATTGTGTTTGACTACAGTGATTGATCGATTGTGACTATCAAATTGGTGACCAACAATCAGCTGCCACATATTCCCAAAAATAGTGCTGTGATACTCCTGTTAAAATATGTGGCAGAAGTGTTTTCAGTTGCGTTGCAAAGCTAAGATATTCATCAGTCTTGATAATAAATTGTACCTATTAATAATTATTCTGTTTGGTTTTACATGGCTTATCAATGCTTGATTGTGTGATTATTATTATTATGCCTCAGCTCGGGGGTGCTCCTCAGCTCAGTGGAGATGGCTTATCTTTTCTCTCTGTGCCTCAATTTGATGTAGTTTGTCTGTCTTTTTGTCTGTGTTGTGTATGTTCCAGGCTTACGGCTCAGGCTGTGATATCGTGATCCTGGCCAGCGATTTCGAGTGCGTTCAGATTATTCCTGGAGCTCAGAATGGAAACATACAGGTGGGCTGCGTGGAGTGCTCCCACCAGCTTGGCAGGGTATGTCTGCGCGCACACACACACACACACACACACACACACACACACACACACACACACACACACACACACACACACACACACACACACACACACACACACACACACATTCCCCTGAAAAATGTAGCTGTGTCTTTGCTTCTGTAATTATGTCAAGCCTAAGTGCTTTCTACTCTTTGCAACTTTGCTCCCCTGAACCCCCCAGCCCCCCCCTCCCCCATCCTATGGGGATGACTGTGCAGTACCACTCATGAGGTGAGCAATGTGATGATGAACTCAGCTCTTTATTTTTAGATCGCCGCGTCCTATGGGAACACGGTCTGCATCTTTGAGCCGATCGCTACAAACCCAAACAAACGCCACAAGGTGAGCACAAACCATGCGCATGTGCGTGAATATATGCAACGCTTAGTCTTTATCTTTGGCTTTTTCCTTCTTGTCTCCAACATATTGTTGTGTTTATTTGGTATGATATATAATAAAATAACTGGTTGTTTATGCTATGCATTATTCGGAAAATCCTATCAATTTGATAGTTATGTGTATTCAAAAATATATATTCCTTAACATAGTAAACTTGAAAATAGCAGCACCATCAGCGTGTTTGTGGACTTGCGCTCACTGCATGTCAGTGGACTACATTATGATGTAATGATGTGTCAGAAGATTGCTGTCATTAAGACTTAGCTGGCTGTGCAGCTGCACGTGAATAACCAGGCCATGCATTGGAGGTGTACATTTATATTTATATGCTGACCTGCTCTTATATCCTGTCACTAGCAGCAGCTTAACTACCAGTGGCAAAAAACGGGACAGTTCTTCCTTGATGCAATCACCTACAACTTGGCCTGGGACCCGCAAGGTAGGCCCACGCACCGTGCCTCTCCTGGTGACTAACTGAATCCCACTCTGAACATGCCCACTCTCACCATTCCTCTGTGTGTGTAGGGGGCCGTTGTGCTTTTACATGTGTGCTTGTATTGCTGCCGAGCAGAAACCTCCTATGTACACATTTATTTACAGGACATTTTGTGTGTCTGTCCGGGGGGTGGTAACTTACTTGTGTTCCAAGGATCCAATGTAAATTATTATCACAAGCTCGATAACACTTTTAGTTTGGTTCAATATGGTTCAATATTTTTTTTAAACCAACTGCCAGACAGACCTGGGCCTAGATTTTCGCCACTGCTAAACCCCTTATCCCTTAACTTCTTTACCTTTTTTAAACTACTTGAAAAAACATTTTACAGTAGTTAAAATGGCCAGTCTACAAGCTTACGTGTCAGTAGATTAGCATGTTGAAAATGTTTTTCAAAATAGTGCAAAGAGGAAAAGATGTTAGGGATAAGGGGTGTAGTGTGTGACGAAAATGAAGCCATAATCCTTTAGAGTTTTTTTTTTTTTTTCCAAAACAGCGAAAAACATAATTGTGATGTTGAGAGCTTACTATTTTCGCTACTTTTGCTCAACACTTTTCCACAGCAGAAAGAATTGCATTGTTATTTACAGTACGAACAAGCATTTTAAAAAAAGGTGCAGTAATATGGACATTGATTATGAGAGCTGCACAAAATGTGTGTGTAACTCTGTGTACGTTAATACTATGTTAATGCTGGCATGTGACCACTGTTCTGGGTGTCTTTAGGGAACCGTATCCTAGCAGCGACAGAACGCCTCCAGCTGTGGGCTCCTCCACCGGCAGACACTTTGATAGAGGAAGAGGATGGACAGATTAATGATGACAAGCCCCACCCTGTCCTCAATGACTGGAAGTGTGTCTGGCAATGCAAGTAAGTCATCCCAAGTCTCTTTGGATACCTCTCCATTTTATTACACAGCCTTACCTATCAGCGGTGAATATGTACTACAATTGAGAAGCATAGAGACCACCACCATATGAAGACGCTATATAAAATATATTTGTTAAGCACTTAAGCATTTGTGCATGTTAGAAGAAGATCAATGAGCCCTTCGCAAAACCCCACCCTTTGGGGTGGAGTTTAGTCACTGACCAATGCCAGTCCAAATAGTTTAGCAACTGTTGCTATGCAGGTCAAAAGCTTTCCTCTTCTAATGTTCCTATTGGTCAAGGATGGATTGGGGAGGGCCTTAGTGAAAGGCTAATTCTCAAACCTTTTCATTTCAAGTAGCACCAGTGGTGGTTATCTGGGATATTAACCATGTTTTCTTGGAGGTCCACTAATTACAAAACACATACAGTACTCTACATACTTAAATGAACATTCAGAAATTTGGGTGATTTAGAAAACCCTCTGGTCCCCCTGGTAACAACAAATGCACATGCACACACTCTACAGAAGGTAGGAAGTGGAACAGATCGTCAGCACATACACCATGGCCCACCCCTACTCGAACCTGAATGGAGGAAGGCTCCTCTCATCCTGATTGGACGAAAGGCTTTTCTCTCAAAGCCCAATCTCATTTTTTGAACCCTTATATGGTCACACTTCACACTAGTAGAGAAGATTAGCCAAAAAAAGAAAAAAAGAAGAAAAAACAACAATATTTGAATTAAGTGAAATCACTTACTATGCCTTTAAAAGAAACAGAAACTCTGCAGAATGTTTTGTTAGGGACAAGCCTTAATGATTTGTGAATTTATACATATCAGCATGCACTGATTGGACATGCACCCAAAACAAACCCAAATGACAGGCATCGATGACACACAAAATGAGAGTGTAGCGATCAACAGGGAATGAAACGGGGAGGAGAGAGGGTGAAGTTGGGATGAAGAAGGGAAGGTGAAGAAAGTGCGGGTGGGGAGGTTGGGGTAGAGATTTCTTAGGTATGAAGATGCAGGGCAGGCATTCAATTCTCAAACATTAACCCCTGCTGTGAGTGACCTGCTGACCTGTTGTAGAGTATGCTGTATTGTAGGTTGTCTCATCATGTTGGTCAACAGCTGGGGCTTTATGGCCAGAGACAGACTGCCACTAATGGTCCTCTACTGCAGGGGTAGGCAACCTTTTCGACATGAAGTGCCATGATTTTTTTCGTTGACCCTCCGAGTGCCACAGTAAAATTTACAATAAATTAAATAAATAAAAAAATATGCCTAGAGTCAATAAATGGAGCATTTTCACGGTTTTTACATATTTAATGTCCATTTTCTGCAGTTATATGTCATGCTTAGGCCATATTAGACTTAGGGTGACCAAAACTCTTCATTTGAGGACAAGTAGGCCTATTACTTGTGAGGGTAAAGTCGGACAGTTAATTGCGGGTAGCAATATATTACTTAAGTTGGTATTAAAAATGCCTCTTGCCATATTTGTCCACACATAGTCCTAATAGTGCCCATTTTGTTATTTATTCATGTTGGTCTGTATTTCTCCTGTTATTTTAACAGGCTTAAAACGCATCTAGCAAAAAAGAGACAGTGAGAGAAAACAGAAATGGGACTATTAGGGCAATTGACCACTGTAGTCTGTCAGTCACAATGTGGGAAAGGGTGTCCATTTGTGGGATGACTGAAAAGTAAAATGAGTGACTGTCCCACATAAAGAGGGACCTCTGGTCACCCTGAGACTGTCCCACAGAAACAGGGACATCTGGTCACCCTCAAACAACAAGCCGTTTTTCTGCTCCGACAGAAACACACACACGCACGCACGCACACACACACACGCACGCAGGCGACGCAGCCTTTGCAATGCGCAAGGATAGCTCTGCTACAAGCTAGCCATGCTAACAATATTCACACACCAGCCAAAACGCAATAATTTCAGCGTTGTCTGGTTAGGCTGACATGACGGCAGGTCCGCGGGTTCTGCAGGGCAGACACAGACGCCATGCCAAGGAGGAGATTACTTTTTACTGGTGTTGGAGGAAAGTTGGACACGGGGCTCCGCGTGCGTGCACGCCCTTATGATTGATCAGAGCGCAGCAAGTGTCAACACTGGATGTCTGGATCAGACTCGCTCCGGTTGAATATTAATTAAATTAATTAATAATCGCGGCCGTTGCAATTTGCTAATCAAATCGCAATTTCGGTTTGAAGCCTTAGCGAAATAGTAGGCCTGTAATCTTTTATTTTACAACGTGCACATTCAATAGGAATAGGAATTATTAGGCTACTGAGATAAAAAAAAAACTTCCCCCAGAATCTGGCCGCGTGCCAGCTGATACCACCCGGCGTGCCATCGTTGGCACGCGTGCCTAGGGTTGCCGACCCCTGCTCTACTGTGTTCTGTATCTGATCCGTCATCTAGTGACAGCAATATTCTATAGTGAGTGACAGCATCATTCTCCCTCCTCTTTTTACAATGGTTACAAAAAAGCTCTCTGAGATCATACATTGAAGGAATTCTTGGGCCTAGGAAGCCATATGGCTCCCTTGGGCTCTAGTGTGATGTAATATTTTCATAAAGTCTTATGCCACGGCTTTCACGGTCGAAACCCTTATTTTGAAGCCTCTGACCTCTGAAACTGGATGTATGATGATGTCTTCATGTTTCTGGTGGCTTCACCATTCTGCCCTCTAATCCTCTGTGCAAGAGGATCTTTGGAAATGGCTATTTTGCTGAGAAGACAGACATTGAGGGAACTACTCTGCGATAATGCAATTTGAATGCATGGGATGGGTGCGGGGGCATTTTTTTTTCTTCAAATGGCCACCCCCATTTTGTCCCAAATTAAATGCAACAAAACAAATGATACGTTCAGATCCAAAGATGGATTAAAGAATGGAATGTATTCTTCGATTTTGGCATAGGGGACAGCAGGACGGTAGATAGAGGCGAAGCTGCCTGTCTGTCTGTGTTGGGGGAATTTACACTCACCATCTCACTCTGTATTGTCCAGACCGAAGTCCAGTGTTTTGCAGGGCATTTAACGATCACTGACCCAACCAGCAATTTCTGTGGGTTTGCTTCTCTCCTTTTATATTTTGTTCATAAACCTTGCAGGCTTGCTTGGTTTATCTGATCTCCCATATCTCCTACCGCCATACATGCACGATAGCGTTCTCACACACCAACACAAACACATGCTAGCACCCTGACGCCTGAAGCCTATTGGAAATCCACTTGTTCTAACTTGTTTTCACGTCTTATTTTTTATAATCTTATTTGTCAAACCAGTTAAACATTAGGGTGATGCCTTTTTGGAATACACACCTCTCTATTATTCAATACTTGCTCCCTGTTGTGCAGTGCCACCCGTTGTAGCACTGGAGGCCCTCAGTAACATGATTTCATTTTGATGACGTCAGGGAACTTCATATGGGAGTAAAAGGGACACAGTCAGGCAAATAGAGAGATTTTCAGATTCATAGATATTTCTGTTTTCCTGGTGGGAGAGGTTTGTTCATTGATAGAGAGAATACATTACTTTTGAATACACTGACAAGTTGTGACAGCCCATTCAATTAAAATAAGCTTTATTATCATGAAAAAAAGTGTTTACATTGAAAAAGTAAGTGTCACAAATACAATATAATAAAAACAGTTGGGAATGGGGTTAAGTATATACAGTTGGAGGGGTTACAGCTTTTTGTAAACAGAGTTAAGTCACGTTACATCGATTTATACATAACAGGGTACAAAGCTTTTTCTTCAAAAGAAAAAAAAACACAAACAACAATATTTGCAGTCTCCTCAGGACACATGGCTATACAGAAAAGGTCAGTTATAAGATCTGTTGAAATGTAGCAGCTCTGTTTACATGGTACATGTAAACATGATACAGATAGTAGCCCTTAGGGTGGTTGTATTCTATTGGCCAATCTTCTTTTTGTCACAACAGTTCGCACATTTTGCTGCTGTGTTTGCATCACATTGTTGTATTTATCCCAATAGCTATGGGAGTTTTGCAAACTCAGCTGAATCAAAAATGAAAGCAGAAACGCTCTTGTTTACTGTCTTGGCATCGGTTCATTGTCATGTGCTGCCCTGTATATATATATATATATATAGACCTCAAACGTGAGATGTTATCTGCTGACACATGAATCAGCTTAACCAGCCTGGGAAGTCACTGGATGGAATGGGGAAGTACATCTTGTATTACCCAACCATAGAATGCACCCATTAAGCAACACAACACACGATCACACTTTCATTTCACCCACTGTTTTACACCTATAAAGTGTGTGTGTGCGTGTATGTGTGTGTGTGTGTGTGGGGGGGGGTTGTAATCCTGGGAGAAGTGAATACAACTCATCTCATTGTTTCTTGGTTTCTTACAGGACCGCAGCATCTGTTCACATTGCCAAGTGGTCTCCTGATGGGGAGTATTTTGCCACTGTTGGAAAGGTACACAATGAAACACATTCCAAGACAAAAGAAAAACATCCCTGTGTATTATTTATATGGTGCCTACGGTAATGAGCTGCACTAATAATTGTATGTCCGCCCACAGGATGACTGCCTACTCAAAGTTTGGTATGCCACCACGGGCTGGCGCTCGGCTGTGGTGGTCCAGGACCCGTCTGATAAAAAAGGGCCGCTTGTTCACTTCTCATTCGTCTACCTGGCCCATCCTCGCTCTGTCACTGGCATGTCCTGGAGGAAGACCAGCAAGTACATGCCCAAGTAAGGGCACACATGCGTGCACACAAACAAACAGCATGGTGGTGGTGGTGCTTTCAAGGGCCAACTTATTGCACTTGCCTGTTAGCCTTCTGACACATTTGCATCTTCTGTCCTAACCCAGGGGATCGGTGTGCAACGTGCTGCTGACCTCCTGTGAGGACGGTGTCTGTCGGCTGTGGTCGGAGACCGTTCTGCCTGAAGACAGCATCCTTGGGGGACAGATTGCTGAGAATACGCACTCCTTCAGCTCCAGTCTGCCCGGCAACAAGGACAAGATCCAGCATGCCCTGGAGGTATGGAGTGTTGGTACCAGAAATGACTGCGTTCACAATGTTGTGAATCAAGCAGAACTGGATGTGCGCAGCCACTCACGCGCAGATGGGGATAAATATATTCCGCAAATGGGGATATAATGTATGTCTTTCCTTCCCCATGCTAGTCGATCCACCACTTGAAGCATCTGCGCCGGGGAAGGCGACGGTCCTCTGCTCTGGTAGCACACACTGAGATGCTGCCCTCCCAGATGGGCACGCCAGAGATCCACACACACCGCCATATCACCCACCATGCCAATGCCCTGTGTCACTTCCACATCTCAGCCAGTATCAACCCCAACACAGGTAGGCTGACGCTTTTTCTTTCATTATAGAGGGAAAGCATCTGTTCAACCCAACTCTGATATTTAGCCAAAACAGATTGGAATCACACAATGGCTTTTATCCAGGGACGGATCTAGGCATGGACATGGGGAGGGGGGCATTGACATTGATGCAGTTATATTTCGACGCTGCTCACAGAACGTAGCCTGTCTACAAGCTACAGTACGTCAAGATGCAATGGGTTGTGGAAGCTTTTAGATCTGTCGTTTTCAGTGAGCAACAGTGTCCTACAGTTTAACAGTTTATTTGCACAGTAGTGCTGCCTATGTCATTGCATCACTAGCCTCGGCACCCAGGCTTTTATTTTCGTCTGCGTTGCGTGAAAACGGAAAGCCTGGACTAACTTGTTAGCCACAGTGGCCTAGAAGTGGGAGTGAACCTTTCGGGGTGGACGTCGCTCCAAAAGATGTGACGTAGCACAGCAGTGGAGGGGCAGGGATGATCAATCATATCAGCTCATCTGCTGTCCAAGCTCGGATGGCACCCCGCCCCCCCAGGTCAAAATCATTTCTGGTTAGGCCAGGCTATTGCATCGCTACCACAGCAACCAAAGCAGATAGTTTGATGTTTGAATAAACAAATCCAATCTGATCACTTGCAAAATGAGTGTAGACAGTTAAGTCCTAAAGATCAGATTTGAGAAACAAATTAGATTTGCCTGCAGTCAGAACAAAGCCTTAATGCCTGTGGATGTTTTATTGAGTTCTTTTGATGACTGGTGGATATTTTAGTGACCTTTACTCCTTTTCCATCCTGCCCTCTTCTCGTCCTCTCTCCAAAAGACATCCCGTCAGTGCTGGCTGACTCTGCCGTGTTCAACCCAGAGGATGGCTCTGGAGGTGGAGGCTTCGTGGTGCACTGGCTGAACAACAAGGACCTCAGCTTCACCGCCTCCATGGACCTCTTCATGTTGCAGCTTCGCAAGTACTCCGAACAACAGCTGGACCAAACCACAGAGGACCCCTTGGATCCCGAGGGCTCCCCCATGAAGTTTGAATTTGGTATGACCATAGAACGAGACTTGCACTAATACACGTCTTCACAAAAAGTCGTATCGGTTCCAAAATACTACCAGTAGCTACATAGCGAATGCGCCACTGTATAATGTATGCCTAAGTTACCATCGTTTTAGTAGCACTGGGTTTATTTGAAGCCCTCTACTGTTCACATTCACAAAAGAACTCTCCAAAAAACATGAAATGCTGTGTCCTGATTCAGGCTTCATTAAAGCACACAATATAAGCGCTGGTGAAAAGATTATGAGATTATTGTACTACATAGTCTTACCCTGAAGTTTGAAGTAAAAGTTCAATATTGATTATCTTGGATAATAAAAAAGGACATTCTAAGAAATGAAGGTGATGAAGTCTTGTGATTTTCACTGGCATGTAATATCACTCTTAAGAGATGGAATTCTTGATTTTCTAGACATGGACGAGATGTCCGACAAGGCCTCCTCTGAGCACGGTGAAGAGGGGGAACCAGGGGAGCAGGGCAGCACCAAGGCCTCGTCCCCCGGGTCCAGCTCCAGCATGCCCCTGCCGTCTATGCTGCTGGACAGGAAGATGGAGACCATGACTCTGGAGTGGAACCGGAGCCCTGACATGCTGTTCACCATCCACCCCTCCGACGGCTCCTTCTTGGTTTGGCATGTAAAGTACCTGGATGAGTTCATCCAGGGCATCTTCAGACAGGTGCAGGTAAGCGTAAGGGGTAATATGAATGCACATGTTTCCTGTTGTGGTACAGTACATGGCTGGTGCATCTGGCTTAGTTCTAGTTTTTGACACTACATTCTAGTTTCTGACGCCACATTCTAGTTTCTGGCGCTACATTCTAGTTTCTGATGCCACATTCTAGTTTTTGATGCTAGATTCTTGAGGCCCCACACTTTGAATGTAGATAAGTCAGATTCTAGTTTTTCTGAAAAGAAAGAAAAAAAAATCAAAGATTTGCGCCAAATATCTGCTATTTTCAATAGCTAAAGTATAACCTAATGCTTAGAATACCGTGTTATAGTCCAGAAAGGGTTAAAATGTAAGTTGAGCTTTTTTGGTAGAGTTATGACGATTAGTCTTCTTGGTCTCTCTTCATATTCTTTCTTTCTCTTCTCAGGTGTCCTTCTCATCTCGCATTCCGGTGGCGTTTCCTACGGGTGACGCCAACTCACTGAGTAAAAACATCCTGATGTACGCCTGTACTGTCACTGAAGGGGAAAGCGCGGTGGCGGGGGAGCAGGGGAGGAGGGCCGCCAACCGCGTCGCTCGCTCTGCCTCCTCGGCAGGCCTGGCTCTGCCCTCCATGGGCCCCTCGCTCACCCCCAGCCCTGGCATTGGACCTGCCGTCATGATGGTCTCCAAACACGTTGATGGATCACTCAACCAGGTGAACCATTTACTTGCCTCAGAAAAATATGAACACTTATGACACTAAACATGTTTACAGACGTCTTATGAAATAAAACCATAGGAGCCGTAGGAACTGGGAGTCCTTTGTTGCGCAGGAAGTAACAGACAGACTGCTTTCTAGAATTATTTAGAGAGATGTTGGTGAGAAAAACAAAATCAGATTTTGTTTTTCTGCATCTTTGAGGAACAATGTCGTCATTTGTCCCGATGAGGCAAAATAATTGATGCTACTATTTAAAAAATAGAGAAACAAGACAACAACAAGAAAGATCTATGCCCTATTTATAACCAGTGTTGGGACATATTACTTCGGAAAGTAATATTTGCCATTCATTATCAGTAATATATTACTAATATATTAGTAATATGTCCCAACACTGTTTATAACGTGTATAAAACAATGCAATGCAACATAATGTTGTATTGTATTTGTAAAACCTGCTTTAGCAGTGTAAATGTTTGTTTTCTCATGCAAATAAAGGTTCTTTGAATCAAATTGAATTCAATGTTGCACAGTGTGCGTGAGCCATGAGCCAGAAATAAAATGGCCGTGCTCATTGACTCCTTGCCCGTTTACCTTTTTCATGTATTTTCATGTATCTCAGAATCTAATCCCAGTTTTTGATTCTAATCTAAAACAACCATTGTGCACAGCCACGTTGGCCGGCTTTAACTTTCGGTCCATGGACCTGGGGTAATTTTCGCCTCAAGCAATTCCACTCAGAATGGAAGGCATGTTAGAGCTTACAGCAATTAATTAATATCTGGCTACATAAGTGTTAATAGTCAATTAAATGCTACTGATAGTTCATGTACAGTACATGTACGGTATGCACATTGATAATGACCTTTTCCTTTCCTCTCTCTGTCGACAGTGGGCAGTGACCTTCGCTGAGCGCTCAGGCTTCTCCAACGTGCTGACTGTGTCTCACAAGTTCCGTTACTGCGGCCACCGGTTCCACTTAAACGACCAGGCGTGCCACACGGTTCTGCCGCTGTTGCTGACCTCCTCCCACCACAACGCCCTGCTCACCCCACCCTCTGCTCCCAGCAGCCTGGACGGGGAGCATAACCTGACCCTGACCCCGCCCAAAGGACTGCCCAGGTATGGGACGACTCAGGGGGTTCCATCCAGACATACCAGTCATCATTAGTCCAACAGCCGACTCAACCTAACCAAACCCTAACGGCACGCCACAGGTTATTTGTGACTGCAATCTGCAATGTGTGTCAGACATATGGTTTGTCGGGTAAACGGCTGCACCCCATTCAATCCAAACTTTTTATGAATTGTATTATTATTATTTTTATTTATTTATTTTTTAGTTACAAAATTACAACAGAATCAAACAAATAATGCAGTTAAAAGAAAGGAGGTAAAACATTAATACAATTTTAAAAAAGGAGGGGGGGGGGGGTTGGAGATGAATGTTCAGGTACAGTTTTTATGACGGTCTGCTCTGAATGCAAATGTACAATTAGGCAGAACTTCCAGTGTACAGCTCCATTCAATCCAAACTTTATTTATACATCACATTTTGCAATTTACAAAGCTATGCACTGTGCACTTTAACATCTTTTACAAGTGTAAGACTCTTTACATTAATCAGAGAGTGGATGACCATGTTGCCCTGTAGAGGAGATGCAAGCTCTGTGTACTCTCATGTTTTCCAGGAAGCAGATTCGTAACGCAGCTACAAGGACCTTTCATGACCCAAACGCCATCTACAGTGAGCTGATCCTGTGGAGGGTGGACCACATTGGACCCCTGTCCTGCACTGGAGGGGTCTCGGAGCTGGCCCGCATCAACTCCCTGCACACGTCTGCCTTCAGCAACGTAGCCTGGCTGCCTACACTGGTGCCCAGCTCTGTGCTAGGTCAGTGCTCAGTACACCTACACACACAGAGATATGCACCCTACAGACCACAAACATTTCATGAATGTAATGTTTAACTCCCTTTCTGTTTAAGTTACGTTGCTAGGGCCTTGTTAAAAGTTAACTATTGTCAATATATTGAATGCTGAGTCATAGTGAGACATTCAATGTTATCTACCTACGTAATCTTTGCAAGAACATTATTTTATAACATTAGTACACCCTCACCGACCTTTTCTTCGTGATGACTTCCTGTAATTTGAAAATGATGAATATAAAAGCACAAGAAAAGCACATGAGATGGAGGGGGGATGGTGATTCACACTCTCCCCTTTGCAGGGAATACTGTATACCTTTTATTTCTGTGAATTATTTATACAAGGAACATGCCCAAAAAATCACCTTCTATTGTACTTTGTTGTGATGAGGACAATCAGCAGATTGCACGCAGTGGAGGCCTGTCTAATGTTTCTCTGTGTTATCTAGGAACCTACTGTAACAGCGCCAGTGCCTGCTTTGTGGCATCAGATGGCAAAAACCTGCGCCTGTACCAAGCCGTTGTTGACGCCCGGAAACTACTGGATGAGCTGTCAGATCCTGAGACATCTGTGAGTGCACACAAGACTAAGAATCTAGTCTTAAAGGGGTCCCTGCTCACACCTTCGTTGAGAAATCTGTGATTTTTATGAATGGATGTGAATCTGAATGTTCTCTCTCAGATTCTTTCCTAATCTGTTGTCATATTCCAGGACAAATTTAAGTAGCCCTCCTCCTTTAACTTTTCCTCCACCTACCCTTTAAGTCATTGGTATGCAAGGATCAGTCCCCACCTCCTCCCGCTGTGGTTCAATGTCCCCTCCCACAAGACAGGTGGGCAGGGATAAGTGGTGAGGAGGGCAGGAGGGGGGAGCGTCCCTGAGATGTGGACATTGGTAGTACTGCAGCTGAAATGGCTTGAGATGGCATCCTAGAAGAGGAGGAAAATGAATGATCTCAGAGGTTGATTAGGCTTCAGTGGGTATAAAGAGGTATTAAAGTTAAATTCATGGTGGATACCCTTTAAAGGACCATACCAGCCTAATTTTAAATTATAGCCATTAGTTGAGATGGCTTCACCAGTATATGGCATACATTTTTCTTTTACCAGGAAAACATTGAGGGAAAACTTTATTCTTTCTAATATTACTCCACAAGCCATTAATCTGCATGTGTGCGTGCATGTTGTTTGTGTGTGCGTGTCTGCGTGTGCGTAGAAACTGGTGGGTGAGGTCTTCAACATTGTGAGTCAACAGTCCACTGCCAGACCAGGATGCATCATTGAGTTGGATGTCATCACCAACCAGGTAGGGATGGACAGTTACATATATTTCCATTAACCTCTTAACCTTATTCGTGTTGTCCAAAAACAGCACACTGTTTAAAGCTGTTTGTTTGCTTTGTGGTTCCAGTGTGGCTCCAACACTCAGCTGCTGCACGTGTTCCAGGAGGACTTCATCCTGGGTTATAAGCCTCAGGAAGAAGCAGAGCCGTACCCGGCCTCCTTCCCTTCCACTGAGGGTAGGTGGAGCACTGAACTAGTACACTGGCCTTTACTTTGTGCTCTCTGTAGGTGATGTTTCAAACCAACACTAGCAGTGAACATTCAACACATATGAAGCTCCATTCTATTTCCTCCATAGCATTTTTTGTCATCTTTTAAGTTACCAAGCATTCCCTGATATATCTGGTTTTGGCTAACAATATTATTTTAAACTTGTTTGGGACTGCCAATATCTCTGAAATCCAGTTACCCTGAACATGCAATGAGCCTTCAGACTAATGACACAGCACTAACTGCTTGGTGATGGCTAATGCGGTTAGCCAATAATTATTACGGATAGGTAGGCAGCCAGATGTGTCCATGGTTCTCGACCTACATCTTTATTCACATGTCCCTATTAACAAATTAGGCGTTGGATGCATTTTCAGTTCAACATCCTTCTGCATAATATTCTTTCAGCATTGTGAGTCTGTATGTATTTTTGCTCTCCCCCAGACTACATCTCTCCCCCATTCTCTGAGAAGTTCTTCCTGGTTGTGATTGAGAAGGATCTCAACAAGAATTCTGTTGTGCAGATGTGGCATCTCCATCTCCAGTCTGTCCAAGCCTGCATGGGTGAGTCGAGAATATACAGTATGTATTCATGTAGTAGTATTATCAATGTGTTGTTTTTTTTTTAATCATGTGTTCATTGGGCACTAATGCAAATGTTTGGATGTTTTTACTGTTTGTTTTTTAAAGATGTAGTGCCATGATTTTTTTCTACCCTAAAACATGATCATCAGGTATTAATGTTATATGAAAAGTAAGATTAGTAACTGGGCTTCCAGACGGCATCGATAAACGCCGGCGTTATCGACGGGCGAGTTTTTTTATGCCGGCAGTGCCGAAATAAGAAAATCGCCCGTCGATAAACGCCACGCGTTTTATGCCGGGAGGGGAGGGGAGGGGAGGGGGGCGGACGAAATGCGTGGCTGCCAACAGACTACCAACTTCCCAGACAACTTCCAGTCAAGCGCTACCTGATCATGATCACGCTGAATTTACAATTCATTTACAATGAATTAATGACTCACCAGTCACCAATAATGATGGCTGCAGCCGTAGAGGTTGACATTTGAACGTAGACTATAGTTATTCCAAGTTGCGTAGGTTAAAATAAAATCGGCAGCATCCATCACGGTTTAAATATGTTGTATAATAAACTCTGCTGGCTAAAAGCATGTAACCAACATGCTTCGTCATAGCGTGACCGTGACACAAACTCACAACACGTCGCGCAATAATGCGTTGTAAACATTATAGAACGTTAGAGCCGAATTGCCACAACTCACGTCGTGGCTCGGCTCAGGGTCGGATATAGAGGGGGGGCAGGGGTGGGCACAGCCCACCCAAACGTGCATCCTGCCCACCCAATGAAAGGTAATATCAGTGGTTTTCAACCAGTGGACCACTAGTGGTCCACAAAAGCCGAATAAATAGTGGGCCCTGGTATAAATAAATGTTCAAAAGCACTGCTTCTTATGAAAAACTTTGGAGTTGCCCACCCGCCATTCTTCCAGCCCACCCTAGTAGGGCTGGCTAGATCCTGCCCTGGCTCAGCTGCGCCAGAGCCTTAAATGAATAGGGAATCCACTCCCGGAACAGAAACGGTGAAGTCACTGTGCAGGTCTACTGGTAGAGTGGGTCCTCATCGTCCTCATTATGTTGTATGTTTGCTATAAATCGCCAAGCGTTTTACAAAAAGTTCACTGGAATTGAACATGAATTGAACTCGCGCGCGCGTGCTCGTTTCGTGCACGCGCGCGCGATAAAAATCAGTGACGCCAGGCGGAAAACGACCGACGATAAACGCTTTCTTGAACGCGGGTCGATTTTTGAACTTTTGTGCTAAAAAAACGCCGTCCCCATTGAGAATGAATTAGAGTGGGCGATTTATTCCTCGCCGTCTGTAAGCCCCTTAACTGTCATTTTTATGATTCCACCCTACCAGTTCATTAAGTATGCCTGGTTTGCCTGCTGGGTGGTGATGGGTGGAGATCCAGCTGAACTGAAGCCACACCCACAGCTTTAGTTGCATGATAAAGGGGGAGGAGTTAGGGGAGGGGCTGAACACGTTATGTCACTACATTGAAGTTTTTTTCATTGGCACGTTTAACTGGATAGGTTCAGCCCCCAGGAAGAAACCCTAAATACAAAGGGAAGACATCATTGCACATAAAAAACACACCAAGGGGTCTATTTACATACTGTCACCTCTTAAACATGTACAAAATTGGAAAAAATACAAAAATCACGGCACCCCCTCTTTAAGCCTGAGATTCTGTTGAATTTCTAAGTCTCCGTCCTCGTTGTTCTCAGACGAGCCGAGTCCAGACTACAGCTACCAGAGCCAGCTCATGGTACCCAACCAGGCCCTGAACGCTGACTCCTCCCCAGAGACGTCCCCCATCAGCCCACTGCCCCGATCGGCTTCCACAGCCAACCTACAGTCAGCCAGCAAGCTGATCCTCAGCTCCAAGCTGGTGTACAGCAAGAGGCTGGATCTGCCCCACGGAGTGGAGGTCACCCGGGCCACTCCCTCTGCAGGTACCAATAGGAAACTAAACAAAATGACCATTAATCTTCTACATTTTATAGTTGTGTAGACCTGAGCTAATTCAGATGATGAATATTTTAACTCTTGAGAGTGTAAACTCTCTTGAGAGTTTACGCTCTCAAGAGTTACATCTGGTTAACCAACTTTCCATCATTTAGCTTGGTTTCGTGCATCTTTTATTTGTATCCCTTTGGTATTTTCTGTAAACCAATTTGGTCAACTCTGTCGTTTTTAAATGTGCTCTCTATATATAAACTTGTATTGGACCTCAGTGTACCTGTTTAAGCCGAGTACAGATGATTTGTAACCAGCAGGATTTGCTTAGGATTTATTTCCCCTTAACAATTTAGGCATGTACCGTAATTTATCTAGAACCACTTCCAACCTGAAATGCCAGAACAAGTAGATTTAAATTGAACATGAACAGTAGCAACGGGGTAAGTGCTGCTTACTTAACTGTAGACCAAAAAGATGATGAAGTGATGTGTAGGGATGCACCCATCAGGTTTTGTGCGCATTCCAAAATTACCAACCCACGTCAAAACTGTTCCTGTGTGTGTGGGAAGGAAGGAAAGAATGTTTAAGCATGTTAATACTATACCACTTAAATGGTATAAAAGATCGGTTTCTCAAGTTAAAGTAATGCCAATGGTGCTAACTAGTGCTAATAACACCAAGAGGCGTTACAGCCAAAAATGGATTAAAGTAAAAGGACGATCACCAATCACTGCATGGCCGATTATCACTGCATCACTAAAAAAACAGCCTTGTTTGTGTTGTTTGCTAATCATACCCCCCCCCCCCTCATCTCCCTTATTCTAGGACACCTGAGTTCCTCATCCATCTACCCGGTGTGTCTGGCACCCTACCTGATCGTCACCACCTGCTCGGACTCCCGCGTCCGCTTCTGGCGCTGCGGTGTGGACGGTGACGAGGCGGAGGAGGGCAGGGAGGACGGGCGGACGTACCGCTGGGAGCCCTGGGCTCTGCTCAACGAGGAGGAGGACAACAACAGCGCCGTGTCCGTGTCGGGACGTCCCGTGGCGGTGTCCTGCTCCTACACCGGCCGCCTGGCGGTGGCCTTCAAACAGCCGTGGCAGGGACAGGTTAGCCATGGCTTTATTCTCTCGCTCCAATAAATCAGTGGTTTTCAACCTTTTTCATACCAGGGCCCACTATTTATTCAAAGTTTGAGCCACGGACCACCATTTGATGACATTTTAGCCCCACAGACCTACAAAACTAAAGACTTCGGTTGATTTTGTACACAATTCCAAAAGATTTCGGTTGATTTTGTACACAATTCCAGGATGCACTTCAGGAGAAAACAAAGCAAGCAAATCTACAAATCAAAATGACCATTAATTTTTACATTCTCTGTTGTGTTGTGTAGACTTGGGCTAATTCAGATGATGAATATTTTAACTCTTAAGAGTGTAAACATGAACCCAAATGGACCCGCAAGGGTCCATTTGGTTTCATTTTTACGTTCTCAAGAGTTAAATCTGGTTAACCAATTTTCCATCAATTAGCCTGAGGACCACCTGGACTCCTCTCAGGGACCACTGGTGGTAGGCAGACTACCTGTTGAAAACCCCTGCAATAAATCAAATTGCGAGTCAACTCCAATTCAATCTTGGGCCAAGGGTTGAAGTGAGCCGGTATGATTGTTTGTATCGTCCTGTGGCAGGTTTCTAGAGGCGACTTCTCCATGCACGTGTCCATCTATGAGTGTGAGTCTACCGGCGGTTCTGAGTGGGTGTTGGAGCAGACACTCCACTTGGACGATTTCACCAGACCCTCCTCCACCCTGGACCCCACAGTCAGCGTAGACTCCAACCTGTTTGTCTACAGCAGGTCAGTACACACATAGTGCTAACATTGTGTCGTGGATGGATGTCAAAGGGCCGATGTCATTGATCTCACAACTAACCCTTCCTCTCTCTCCATCTTCATCTCAGAACCGACTTGTACATGAGCAGAGACCACAGCTCTCCCAACATCAAGCACTACGTCCACCTGGACTGGCTGTCCAAGGAGGACGGCTCTCACATCCTGACCGTGGGCATCGGCTCCAACATCCTCATGTACGGCCGCATCTCCGGCATGGTCAACGAGCAGACCAGCAGCAAGGAGGGCGTGGCGGTCATCACCCTGCCTCTAGGGGGCAGCATCAAACAGGGCATTCGCTCGCGCTGGATCCTGCTCCGGTCGGTGGACCTGGTGTCCTCGGTGGACGGCACGCCGTCGCTGCCCGTCTCCCTGTCCTGGGTGCGGGACGGCATCCTGGTGGTGGGCATGGACTGCGAGATGCACGTGTACGCCCAGTGGCGGCAGGACAGGAAGCCCGGCGAGGGCGACGACGCCAGCCTGTCTTCTGGGGACAACGTGGTCAGCCAGGCTCCGACCTCCTCTGCGTTCGAAGGGAGAGCCCGGTCTAAGAGCGTGTACGAAGGCAGCGCGGCGGTGGACGAGGCTCTCCGCGCCCCGGCAGGACTGCAGGACGGTGGGCTCTTCGAGGCGGCCCACTCCCTGTCGCCCACTCTGCCCCAGTACCATCCCACACAGCTGCTGGAGCTCATGGACCTGGGCAAGGTCCGCCGCGCCAAGGTACGTCTGCTTCACTTCTAGTTTTCTCAATTGGACATTTGCCAAGAAGGCGAACACAAATTAATTTGTATAAGCATAGATTAACTTGCTGGCCACCATCTCACACGGTATTTTAGGTGTTGACGTGACTACAAAACCCAGAAAACACCTCACACACTTTACAAATATAATTGATAAATGATAGCATTTATCTCTTAAGGGAAAAAAATAAGATGAGTTGATGATGTGTTTAAGTTTAATTTTTTAAGTAGACAGACACCTTAAGCCAGGGGTAGGGAACCTATGGCTCGGGAGCCAGATGTGGCTGTTTTGATGGGTGCATCTGGCTCGCAGACAAATCTTTAATTATATTGAAATTTCAGTAGGAAAGTGGCAAACATACACAATACATATACATGTATACCATCTATTTATCTATCAATCACATAAGCAGCACAGATGAGGCAAACTCAGACACTGTTTGACGTATTTTGCTCTGCTGTCAAAAATAGCGTCCAATGTGCGCATGTGCAAGAAGTTCCATACAGCATACTAAGGGCCCGATTTTGGTTACATTAGCCCTTATGCGAAGTTAACGCACATAGCATTGGAGAAGAGGCGTTCCCCCACTAAAGGTCGCTAATTTCGTACCATGCCATCTCCCTTAAATACCTCCTTTACCCGTTAAATTATGCATAGGTGTGGTTTGGGCGTTTTTAGCTTTCATCCAATCCGTGTTGGTCTTGCCATTCCCTTTAATTCATCCCTTATCTAGTTCCCTTATCCCTACTGCTATGTTGGACCATCCGAAGCACGCAGCCTGGCTGCGGGCTTAGGACACACACATGCATGAGTAGCCTATTCTCAAAGATTATGCTCTCATTTTGAAACAATTATAGCTCGGTCAATTCTCAATCATTTCTTACCATTCAACATGTTATGTTGAAAAAACATGTTCCATGTTTTTTTTGCTGTATGTGGCGTGCATTTATCCCAAGTCTGCGAAATGTTATAAAGTAAATTTCAAAAAAAGTCGGCAATTTCGCGGCTAAAAAGACGTTTTTTTGATCATTCATTTCTCGGTCAATTCTGGACCATTTTTTACATTTCAAAATGCAGCATGATGGGAAAAAGCTCCTCTTTCAGAGGCTGTATAGAATATGTGGGTAGGTCTTCTCTACGATGCGGGACCGAGCAAACTGCAACTGTCGGGGATTAGGAGGAAACGGTCCGCCTAATCCCCGACAGTTATAGTTTTCCCGATCCCGCATCGTAGAGAAGACATACCCACATATTCTATACAGCCTCTGAAAGAGGAGCTTTTTCCCATCATGCTGCATTTTGAAATGTAAAAAATGGTCCAGAATTGACCGAGAAATGAATGATCAAAAAAACGTCTTTTTAGCCGCGAAATTGCCGACTTTTTTGCAATTTACAGCATTGCGTCACAAGTTAATGAATGTATTTAATTATATTATATACTGTACATTACCTAAACACAAGGAAGTGACCGACAGCAGGCAATCTACAGCTGTTTATAGGACAATCCATAAATAAGGAGATGAATTGAACTGGCGCCTTTCCACGTGGAGTCGTGGACATCTCCAAAGGCGCACAGACACCGCACCGCGCGCACGTGGCTCTGCCTTCACATATCGGTTAACGGGTGGTCTAAGGTGGCCTTATCTAGTTCCCTAATCTATTTGACGAAATTAGCAATTTAAGGGACTGCGCAACAAACACGCCCATGACCACACCTCCAGCCACACATAACGGTGTCGGCATAAAGATTAGTGGCTAAGGGAAGAGAAAAGGTGACCAAAATAGCAATAAGGCAATTCGCTGCGGGGATCGGGTAACGTTAGGGATAAGGCCGGGAGGGAAAATCGCGCCCTAATACTAAAAAGAAACCATTTTGAGAAGATTGCTAAAAGACAAAAAAGGACGATGAGTATTGTACTTTGCAGCAGAATTTGCTTTTGTGGAGAGAGCAGGTTCTTCAGTGTGTCTAATGCAATGATGAAATAGCAACAGCATAAGAATGAAGAATGTTATTAAAATAACTCATACTTATTGTACTTTAAA
This sequence comes from Benthosema pterotum, assembly GCA_039105355.1. Taxonomy (NCBI): domain Eukaryota; kingdom Metazoa; phylum Chordata; class Actinopteri; order Myctophiformes; family Myctophidae; genus Benthosema; species Benthosema pterotum. The sequence goes on from CM076966.1 coordinate 17,116,963, forward strand.
AGTGCTACTCATCCCCTCTAAATGCCTCTGTAAAAACGATCAGCAGTGTCTGTGTGTACTGTATATGGGAGTGAGGGGGGGTTAATAAATACATTGATTTAAAAAAAAAAAGAAATTGTCATCATTGATTAGCAACAGCATATCAATGCTATTAAAAATAACTCAGACTTATTGTACTTTAAAGTACAATAAGTTAAAACTACATAAAATGCACACATTTTAGGTTTTAAATTGTATGGCTCTCACAGAATTTCATTTAAAATATGTGGTGTTCATGGCTCTCTATTTTGTTCCTACTGAACCTAATGGGAGCGAGCCTAGCTTTTCTGATAATCTATCAAAGAGTTAAGAAATTATACACCGGTTTTCCTTCTCACATCTTTTTCTCTGCTCGTGTGCGTCCACCCAGGCCATCCTGTCTCACCTGGTGAAGTGCATTGCCGGGGAGGTTGCTGTGGTGAGGGATGTGGAGGCGGGGGAGGGTGGATCCAGGAGACACCTGTCCAGGACCATCAGCGTGACCGGCAGCACGGCCAAAGACACCATCGTGGCAGGCCGGGACGGGGGCAGGGACTACACAGAGATCAAATCCATCCCTCCCCTGCCCCTGTACGCCCTGCTGTCCGCTGATCTGGACACCTCCTACAAGGGACCGGAGGAAGCTGCCAAGGGGCCGGAGGTGGACGGGGTGCAGAAGAACCCAGAGGACCAATATAATGACCTCTTCCAGGTGGGTAGAACGGAATTTAGAGCATTAAATCAGGGGTTTTCAACCTTTTTGACACCAGGGACCACCATTTATTCAGCCTTTGAGCCACGGACCACCACTTGATGACATTTTAGCCCCAATGACCTACTGTAAAACTAAAGAATTCTTTTGGTTTTGTTCACAATCCCGGCTGGATTTTTGCAAACAAAACTGTGTAGACTTCTTAATTAAATAATGCTAATTCAGATGATGAATATTTTAACTCTTGAGAGTGTTACATCTGGTTAACTTCCGATCATTTAGCCTGGGGACCACCTGGAACCCTCTCAAGGACCACTGGTGGTCCCCGGACCACCTCTTGAAAACCCCTGCATTAAATGGATTAGAATTTGACTATGTCGCGGACTACATACTGTATAATTCAATGGAAGACAGTAGATGTTAGGGTATTATAGGATTTAATCCAAAAACAATGATTACAGTAATCTGCACATCCTCGTGTTTTCACATCTATCACTGACATTCATTCACCAGTGCACCCCTCTGACTGTCAGTACTATTGTTCTGGTGCAAAACCAGCACTCACTCAAATTGATTCATGTGTCTTATATGCCTGTGTTATAGGTGCAAGCAGTGACCACTGATGATTTTGTAAGCTTTGCCACTGAAAAACCAGAGAAGAAATCACGGGTCATCAACCTCTCCCAGTATGGCCCTACTTACTTTGGACCAGAACATGCACAGGTATGTCCTATCTCCTTCACTAGTTTTTCTTTTCTCAGCCTCAGTGGAATATGTCATATGTGAATGAAATAAAACAGAGAAAACTACTTTGAAAGAACTGTCCAAACGTCCAGACATTGTATGTACGTCTCGTGACTGTCATGTTGAGAGTACAGTTTTCTATTTTTTGCTTCATATGACAGTCATTCATTCTTCTGGCATACAGTCCATTAGATAGGTTACAGGTTGTCTTGTCTGTCCATCACCTATTCTTGACCTCTCTTTCTCTCTCCATCTATCTCTGTCTCACACAAAAAGATCAGCATTCCTTCCATGTCATTTCATGTTGGCTATTGAAATGTGGCAATTCCGCTTAGGGTGTACTTACCAGGAATTGAAAGATAATAACATTCCAATACCCTCATTGAAAGATAATACGATTCCCATACCCACGCACAGATGCCGATCTAATGATGAAGTCCAAACACCAGCTTATATTTAATTAAATAAAAAATTAATAATCTGCTTAAAACATCTCATCTCCTCCCTGGCAGGCAGACATTATGCAGGCTTATACCTTGTACCTTTGATAACAAGCTTTTGCATACATTTTTTAGGAATCACTGCAGTACTTGGGAATCACCATAAAATGTTGATTTGAAGTAATGGCTTTGTGAAATCCTTGGAAATGTTCAAATTGTCTTGCTCGTGTAGGGGTGCCCACCGGTCCAACAGTCCAGGCACACATCACATATAGGTTTCCAGTCTCTCTTTGCTGTGTGGCATCAATAAAGGCAGGAATGCCTAAGATACAATGTATTGCTCACGCAAGTAATGGTGCCATGGCAAATTTACCCTCCTTTCATGAACAGACAGGATGCAAGTCTCCCACATTATGCAGGTGCTTGCTGTGACCACTGGTCGTTTCTGTAACCTTTTCTGCACTTTCACTTCAATCGCATATTTATAGTCGTTTTAGCTTAGTTCAGGGGTGCCCAAAAGGTAGATCGTGATCTACCAGTAGATCACACAGACCATGCACTTAGATCACATGACAGACCCCCAGCATTTGGCCCCTTAGAGATCTGTAACTCTTGAGAGTGTTAAAATGAAACCAAATGGACCCTTACGGGTCCATTTGGTTTCATTTGGTAAATTATATTTTAAACATCTGAATTATGTAATTTTCAAGAATCCATACAATTAGAAAATGGAGAATAACTGTTATTGTGGACAAAAAGGGAAAGTTCTTAGTTTTGGGTGCAAGAAACTAAACTCGACATCACAAACTGTCAACTCACCTCAAATACTGTTTTCAAACGTCAGTAAACATAAACAGGAAAACCTTCCAATTTCCCCCCTCTATTTTTCATTATAAGTGCATTATTCTTATAACACTATAACATTAAGTAATACCATCACCACTATTTCAAGACTCAGTTTCTAGGGGGCCTTGAAATGGATTTTCAGTAATGGAACAATAACATTTTTGATGTGTAGATCTCTTTGAGACGATAATTTTGAAAGTAACTCAAAAATGTGTGGACACCCCTGGCTTAGTTGGTACAGTATGTCTACTAGGGATTGTCATCACAGCCAAACCACTCCTGAAAACTCTAATCTAATTTCATTGTCTCTGTCCAGGTGTTGTCCAGTCACCTGATGCACTCCAGCCTTCCAGGACTGACCAGACTGGAGCAGATGTTCCTGGTGGCTCTGGCTGATACCGTGGCAACTACCAGCGCCGAGGTCACCAGCTCCACTGACCAGCAGTACTCAGGTGAGTGTGTGTGTGTGTGTGTGTGTGCATTTCTTTCTGTATGTATGTCTCTGTCTGTGTGCATAATGCGTGGCTTTCTGTGTCTGCAATGTGTGTGCAATAGCGCCGTACACATGAATATTGTGCACACATGAAGTCAAAGTGCATACCCATATTGCCGCGCCTGAATGTCTATGAGCTCTTAGCAAAAGATGATAGTATACTAACGAAAGGTTATCGGAATAAAAGCTGATAGCGTGTTCTTTGGGTACAGTATGTGGTCATATAATCCCACAGCCATCAATCAATATGTGCTAACCTCATCACCATTGTTTATCCTACTGTGTTGAAACTTACATATTTATCTTTGTCTTTTTTCTCCCCCACAACATTTTTTTCTGCTCTATTTATTTAGTCTTTTGAGAGGCAGATTGTTCCAATGCTAAGTAAGCATGGAGCGGGTTGGAAGGTTCAGGGACAGGCAGACATTGTCTGGCCAGATGGTGCCTGACATCACTAGTTTTCTAAAGGCCTTCTTTTGCCAGGAAGCGGCGAAATCATTTTGTGACTGTGACCACTGGTCGCGACCACTATAAAAGTGGTCATCGTTGGCCCACCGGTCGCGTTCGCTTGGCCCAACGCTCTAATTTATGTTATTCTCCTGCTGCCGTGAAATCATTTTATGACCACGAGCCCCAAGTTCTTCTCCCTCCTGGCTCCAACACTATGGAATGCACTTCCCCTTGCAATCAGAACCGCAGACGCCTATCTTTCACCGCAGTCGCTCTGGATTAAGAGTGTCTGCTAAATGCCTAAATTGTAAATTGATCACTGGTTGGGACCGCTGGCTGGTCGCAACCGTCGGGGGTCACAAGTAATTTATGACAGTCACGACCAATGGTTGTGGACGCAAAATGGCAAAATGATTTCGCTGTCTCTGTTTTTTTTTTACTGCACATATGTTTGCCTAATTATTGCCTGTTGTGTGTGTCTGTGTGTAGGTGGCGAGGCTCTCGATGAGTGTGGGTTACGGTACCTGTTGGCAATGAGACTACACACCTGTCTGCTCACCTCTCTTCCACCCCTGTACCGCATGCAGCTCCTCCACCAGGGTAACACACACACACACGCGCACACACACGCACACAGAAAGATAAGCTCTGACATTAAGACAGTGCTGTGCTCTAATAACAGTATTAATACCATCTTGTCAGAGTTGGTGAGTCATGATTTCATATTTCCAGGGAAGTGATCCTGGATAATGACTCAAGACTCCCTCCCTCGCTTTTCTCCTTCCCTCCCCCATCCCTGACAGGCCTGTCAACATGTCACTTTGCGTGGGCCTTCCACTCCGAGGCAGAGGAGGAGATGCTGAACATGATCCCAGCCATGCAAAGAGGAGACCCTCAGTGGTCTGAGCTCAGAGCCGTGGGGGTGGGCTGGTGGATCCGCAACATCAACACACTGCGCAAGATGGTAGAGAAGGTACTGGGCCATAGGTTCGGTTTAGAGTCTACCAGTTGTACCCACTGCTTGGTTAACACGTTGGGGCGGCAGTGGCTCAGGGGTAGAGTCACCGGATGGTAACCATAAGGTTGCTGGTTCGAACCTGGCCTCCCCCAGAGTAACTGTTGAATTGTCCTTGAGCAAGACACTGAACCCCTAATGGCTCCTGATGTGCTGGTTGTGCCTTGCATGGTTTCCACCGCTATAAGTGTACCGTATGTGATGCACAATATATGTAAAGCACCTTGGATAATGGCTCTATATAAATGCACCATTTACCATTTAAGTTGTCTAATGGCTGTGTCTGTGTGTTTTTAGGTGGGTAAAGCTGCATTCCAGAGGAATAACGACCCATTAGACGGTGCTCTGTTCTTCCTGGCCATGAAAAAGAAGGCTGTGCTCTGGGGCCTGTTTAGGTGGGTAATCCATTCAAGCACTCGTCTCGCACACAGAACATTTTGTGAATTTGGTTATTGTTTGGGGGATTTATTTTCTTTTGATAATGATAATGAAATCTATTCCGGTTTGATTTCAAAAGCCCTAATGTTTGGTTTTTGCCTCCTGCAGGTCCCAGCATGATGAAAAGATGACTGCGTTTTTCAAGAATAACTTCAATGAAGACCGCTGGCGAAAGGCAGCTCTGAAAAATGCCTTCTCCCTGCTGGGGAAGCAGCGCTTTGAACAGTCTGCAGCTTTCTTCCTGTTGGCTGGGTCGCTCAAAGATGCCATAGAGGTGTGTGTGTGCACACACGCTCTCTCTCTCTCTCTCTCTCTCTCTCTCTCTCTCTCTCTCTTTCTCTTTCTCTTTCTCTTTCTCTTTCTCTTTCTCTTTCTCTTTCTCTTTCTCTTTCTCTTTCTCTTTCTCTCTCTCTCTCTCTCTCTCTCTCTCTCTCTCTCTCTCTCTCTCTCTCTCTCTCTCTCTCTCTCTCTCTCTCTCTCTCTCTCTACACAGACCCCACAAGTATTAGATTTGTGTTTCTATTTTTTGAATGTCCTAGAAATGAAGGTGTGCGCGTGTGTGTATTAGGGAAATATGTAATCATTAACAATTCTGTTCTGCAAGCTGAATATTCCCTAATCCTTTAAACCACATGAGTGGAGTCTAAACTTGACAGATGAGGCATCTAGATGGCTTATGTAATCCACCTTGCTCTGGGTTTGCCACGCCATAAGGTGAAGCGAGAGATTTAAATAAAGCGCATATGGATTTTCCCCTGAGCTCCGCTAGTCCATAAAGGCTCTTACAGAAGTCTTTGAACCAAGAAATGATGCATAAAGATGTAGAATTAATTCCAGCCTGTTATTTTTATTCACCCATCCTAGGGTGTATTTTCAGATGACAGTTGATGGGTGTTTTTATTTGATGATGTCTAGGTGTTACTGGAGAAGATGGAAGACCTCCAGTTGGCCATGATAGTGGCCAGGCTGTACGAGGCTGACTTTGAGAGCTCCTCCACCTCTCAGGGTCTCCTCTATGAGAAGGTCCTGGGCTGCAACAGGGACGGCAGTGGCTACCACTGCTCCAAGCTCCATCCAGACCCCTTCCTCCGCAGCATCGGCTTCTGGATCATGAAGGACTACACCCAGGCCCTGGACACGCTGCTGGAGCGCATCCCCAAAGAGGATGACGAGAACCCTGGTCAGATATAGAATCATGTTTCAACCACTATTATCCTACTGAGAACTGTAGAAATCTACACCAGAGGTTTTCAACCTTTTTCATAACACTATTTATTGTGCATTTTAGCCACAGACCATTTGATGAGTTTAGTCTCTCGGACTCAAAACTAAGGATTTTCAAGTGTGTGTCCACAATTTAGGCGAGATAACTGGCAAAATGTTTGTCGAAATAACAATTCTTCTACATTTTCTAAATGTGTAGATTCTTGAAAATTAAGTAATTCAGACATTTAAATACAATTTAACTCTTCAGAGCGTAAAATGATACCAAATCATTAGGTATCATTTTATGATCCCAAGAGTTACAGATCTATAAGGGTCCATGTGGCTACCAACTGTCCATAATTAAGCTGGGCACCACCTGGAATCCTCTCAGGGACCACTGGTTGCAAAACCCCTGATCTACACATAATTAATCAGGGGTTTGCGGCAAACCACAGTAAATGAACAAAGCTTTTAGATATCCTAGTAGTGACTGTGTCGGTTTCCGCCCCTCTTCCCTTCCTCGTGACTCCTCCTCAGATGTGATGGTGAAGTCGTGCAACCCCGTGGTGTTCAGTTTCTACAACTATCTGAGGACACACCCCCTGATCATCCGCCGCCACTTCGCCAACCCAGAGGGCAACATGACGGCAACCGTCGGCCTCACAGCTGAGAGGAGCAGCGCTGACGAGATCAACCTCATAGAACGCAAGCTCTTCTTCACCACTGCCAACGCACACTTCAAGGTGGGCAGCAGTTTAGATTAGAAAATAATCTCTTCATAATCACACACTGTTGGGCGTTCACTCCTCCTCATCTTGTTGCTTAATCTTTTTCTAGGTTGGCTGTCCCGTCTTGGCATTGGAGGTGCTCTCTAAGATCCCCAAGGTGACCAAGACGTCCGGCTCCTCGCCCCTCAGTAAAGGCTCGTCTTTGGCCAACATCAGCTCCAGCCAGCCGCTGGAGAACGGCACCCAGGGAAGTGCAATGGATTGGGCCGCGCCGGCAGCTCCGACCCAGGCCTGGGGAGCCGACGACAGTGCGGGCGGACTGGACTGGAGCCAGCCTCTGGTCAAAGTGGAAGATGAGGGACTTCAGCTGGACTGGGGAGAAGACAAGGATGAGGACGAAGACGAGGAGGAAGATGGAGGTCTGGTGATGAAGAAATCAGAGTCTGAGAGCGGAGCAGAGCAGACCTCAGGGGGTGGTCAACCTGCACTGCAGAAGGATGACTCTCAGGTAGGAAATTCCTTTTGTACAGTAACTGCTTTATCGACATGGGCTGTACTTAACCTAAAGAAGCAAGCAAATGCATGTTTTTACTTCCTCTGTTCAGGGCGAGTCAGAGGTGGACGTAATAGCAGAGCAGCTGAAGTTCCGCGCCTGTCTGAAGATCCTGATGACGGAGCTGCGTACGCTGGCCACCGGCTATGAGGTGGACGGAGGGAAGCTCCGCTTCCAACTCTATAACTGGTTGGAGAAGGAAATAGGAGCCATGCACAAGATCTGCAACTACAAGGTGCATGTTAGTGACTGACTGGTTCAGTACTCTCCAGATCATACCTGGGCATTATGCAGCCAGGTATGATTTGGGTTATGAAAAGGTACCGTGGTTTTCAACAAGTGGTCCGGGGACCACCAGTGGCCCTTGAGAGAGTCTTTGAAGGTGTAAAATGAAGGTGTAAAAATGAAACCAAGGTTTCATTTTTACGCTCTCAAGAGTTAAAATATTCATCTGAATTAGCCCCAAGTCTACACAACTAGAGAAGATTTTGATCTGTTTGCCTGTTTTTGTTTGTGAAATCCAGCCTGGAATTTAGGACAAAAGCAAAAGAAACCTTTAGTTTCGGGGTCCGTGGGGCTAAAATGTCATCCAATGGTGGTCCTGTGTGGCACAAATACTGAATAAATAGAGGTTCCTGGTGTCAAAACGGTTGGTCTTATGCTTACTTTTATCTTGAAATTAAATTAATATTACGCAGACTTCCTTGGGAAAAATAATTGCCCACCCCTGCTCCAAATTCACACGTTCCCCTTTCCTTTCTCACGACCCTCCGCAGGTGGAGGGTAAGGAGGAGGGCCAGGAGCCGGAGCGCTGGCGTGAGCGCGGGGCGTCGCTGGACGTCCCCGACGACGCTCTGGAGCAGATGGAGGCCGGCACCTACGAGCGTCACCAGATGGAGCGGCGGCGTCTGCAGGCCAAGCAGGTGCACTCAGAGAGGAGGAAGGCATGGCTGAGGAAGAACCAGGCCCTGCTCAGGGTGTTCCTGTCCTACTGCAGCCTGCACGGGGCCAAGGGTGGCGGAGTCACCTCCGTACGCATGGAGCTCATCTTCCTGCTGCAGGAGAGCCAGCAGGTGATGGCAATAACTAAACAAAAATCTGTCTGAAAAGTCTGAAAAAAATCATTAACATGGTGAAATACATCTGATGACATCATCAAGATGTATTTCACCATGTTAATGATTTTTCTTTCAGAGCCCTTTTTCCTCTCAGGAAAATTTTGAAAATGGGTGGAATTCCCCTTTAACACAGCAAGTCGATATTTTTATACTTTTTGCAAAAAAAAAGTACCAGTGTTCTATTTTTAAGCAATCGTGATAGGGGGGGGGGGGTCGGGACTCATACAGGGAACACAGTAAACAAGTGAAATTGGAAGTGATGGGGAAGAAAATGATTTGAAACTGATTAAAGGAGCATTCTCTCCTCCTTGGAATATTATTTTCTGTCTGTGGAAGTACTGAAAAATCAGGGAAGCGCCTGTCACTGAGCATGTGCTACTTCTGCATAATTTACTCCACTTGTTTGTTTAACCTGTAGTTATTAACGTTCAATAGGTGTTAACGTATTCCGTTTGTATTTCTCTGCGTAGGAGACCACAGTGAAGCAGCTTCAGTCTCCCCTGCCCCTGCCCACCACGCTGCCCCTGCTGTCCGCCAGCATCGCTGCCACTAAGACGGTCATAGCCAATCCAGTGCTTCACCTCGGCAACCACATCCACGACATCCTGCACACCATCGTCCTCATGGAGCTTCCGCCGCACCCCATCGTTCCGGATGACCGGGTCAGACCTCACCTCACCTCAGATCCAGCTCAGATCAAATTTAGACATGGGGCAAAAGCATGTCAAATAAAACGCATCGACTTGCCTGGCATTGCCAGGTTTAAGCGACTCGTTGAGTGTGTTCAGGTATTGCCCGGATTATTGAAATGTGTGTGTATCTTTCTGCAACCCTGACCACTTTAGGTGAATACCCTACACACGCTGGCTGCTTCTCTGTCTGCCTGCATCTACCAAGCCCTGTGCGACAGCCACAGTTACAGGTAAACGCTTGCATATTTTAACACACTCCATATTTTCTCTGATTCTATGCTGCTTCCATGCAGATTGGTAATAACAGCAATGTTCTGTCCTAATTTCATGCATCTGGGTTAGAATAATATTGCTTCTAAAGACAGATCATTTTTTACACAGACGACACATTTCGCAACTCAGTTTTGGGAGTAAAATCTCCCTCGTTTGCTCGGCACTCTAGCCCTGCCTTTATTCTGGAATATAAATCCAGGCCACCATAAGTGTTAAGTGATGTACATTCCTGTGATGTTCCGCAGCAGCCAGGCGGCGGCCAACCAGTTCACAGGGATGGTGTACCAGGGTCTGCTGCTCAGTGAGAGGAGACGCCTCCGCACAGAGAGCATAGAGGAGCATGTCACCCCCTCCTCTGCTCCAGCACAGTGGCCAGGTAACCAAGAACACCTCTGCCTCTTCTACAGGCTGTCTATGGCTGTGTGGTCTGGGGACCGCCAGTGGTCCGTTCAGGGGTTCCAGGTGGTCCCCCAGCTAATTAATGTAACCAAACCAATAGTGGTGCATTCAATGAATCGATATTGCAATAAACAGCATGAATTATCTGGGTGATTAGTGTTGACCAACGTGCCTATGCTTAGCTAGTTTAAACTAACACCCTAAGGGATCTGGGAAGGGAGTACATTACAAGTTGCAAAAGGGGCTTTGATAACTAGAGTTTTTATTTTAATTTAAATATCTTCATGATCCTGATAGTGTTTTATTGTAATTGTGCAACATGGTAATTATTTTTGAATAATCGATACATATTGATAAATCATTATATTGATATAAATTGTATTGTGTCTTCTGTATTGTGATACATATCTATCATGAGATTGCAAGCAATATCCTCCACTACAAACCTACAAACTGAGGTAACCAAATGGACCCTTATCAGATCTCTCATCTGAGTGTAAAATGCAAGTCCATTTGATTTCATTCCATGCTCCTAGGGTTAGGTTATTGTTAAACATCTGTAATACTTCTCCACAAGTACGCAGTGTAGAATAATTGTTATTTGGATTTGTTTGTTTGTTATCTCCTATGGTAACCTCAATACAGCATGGAATTGCAGACAAAATACTGTAGATAAATATACATGAATTGACAAAATATTCAAATTAGTCTTGATTCTGAAATACTGAATCTCATCAAACGGTGGTGCTCAAATGGCGACTAAATGATGGAGCTTGATATGAAAAGGGTCCCACATTATATGTTGCTGAAATTGAAATTGCTATCACTCCACAAAGTAGAAATTCTTTAAGTAGAAGACTGGAACGCTCATATTTGTCATTCTCAAGAGAGACCAGGGATACCTCTGAAACGTTATAATTTAGAAGAGAAGATGAGAAACTGGGAGAGGCGAGTGTAAGCGGGGCAGATGGTGTTCTATAAAAAGAGCCCTGCGTAGCCTCTGGGAAGAAAACAGGAAAGCGCACTTAAACATGCCATCTTGTTAAATGCTCTGTGGGAGTGGGGTCTACTCTGAATTACAGAATAGTAAAGTGTCCCTTAATGCCTTAGTGGAAGCTTTTTATTGCCGGCTAATCGTCTTCTTTACCGCCCACAGGTGTGTCGTCCCTCATCTCGCTGGTGGCGTCGGCCAGAGAGGAGGGCCAGCCGCGGCTCAACGTGCTGCTGTGTGAGGCTGTGGTGGCGGTCTACCTGTCCCTGCTCATCCACGGCCTGGGAACGCACAACAGCAACGAGCTCTTCCGCCTGGCCGCCCACCCACTCAACAACCGCATGTGGGCGGCCATTTTCGGAGGAGGGGCCAAAGTCATCATCAAGCCCAAGCGGCCCGAGGCCCCGCCAGGTATGCAGTCTGGTACCGAGCTTAACTTCCGCTTAGCTTCTGTTTTGGTGTCATCTTGCCATTCTCGTCTCCCATGAGCCTCCTCTAAGATATCGGATCCCTCTCACTCTCCCACTTCTATAGATATTGGATCACCTGTCCAGTCTTAACCTCTTCCAAACTCTCTTATTCTTCTACTTCTACCTTTTCCCCCTCTCTTCTTCTCCTCCGTCCAACAACTCTCAACATCCTGACTGTTATCTGAGGCATCTGTCTCATCTGAACACTGGTCCCATGTGGATCTCCACCTGGTTCGATGGATCCTCCCGTCACTCAGTCCCATCCTCTTTTGTGTGAGCCGAGGCACGCTGCTGTGCCGTGTGTGTAGTCTCCTGTGTGAGTGAGTGTGCCCTCTGTGTCTCAGCGACGGCCGATTTTGAGGCGTCCAGGCCCAAGCCAGAGGACGCTCAGGAGACAGGAAGGCCTGAGCAGAGCAGCCCTACTACCCTAAACCCCGTCCCCGCCGTCACCAAGCCCCCCCAAAGACCCCCTCCCCCCGTCCGAGGGGGAGAGGGATCTATTCCGTCGCCGGCAACCAAGGCCAGCTGTGAGTAACGGAGCTGGTTCGGCTTGCAGTGCCGTTTTTGCAGGATTGCAGTGTTCTGGGTTTGCAGGACTGGATTGCTGGTTTGCAGGACTGTGCATGTGTAACTGTGCAGGTGTGTGTTGTTGCAGATGCTTGACTTACAGTAACTCCTCTCTCTTGTGCAGCTACTACTACTACGGAATGCCCTGTATGAAAATCTGTTAAAGTCTCCCCTAGTGCACTACAAACCAACAGCTCTGTGTTCGATGTTCTGACAAGCCATCATGTGCCTTTTCGTGTGCGTGCTGTGGCGTGCGCGAGTGTGTGTAGTGTGCATTGCATTGCATGCCTGTGTGTGTCCCGTATGCACTCACCCTCATTGTGTGTCATCCCTGTTGTGCCACTGAAGCGGCAGCTAAGGCTAGTGAGCAGGTTTCAGTGGCCAAGGCTGAGCAGCTCTCTGAGACTAACGCTGACCCTGACTCTGACACTATACCAGGTACTCTAACTGAAACAACAGAGGTATGGATGTGCCTGCACTTTTCCGTCTAACCACTTGCAATCAAAATAGCAACGGCATTGCTAAATGTGTGTAGTCTTTTAACGATTAGATTGGTGTGGACCTGTCTAGCCATCATTCCTTTATGTAAATAAATAAGGATAGCAGAAATTGTGTCTGCTCTAGCAGCCTGTCACATTACTAACCCCAGACGGACTTCAGTATCTATAATCTAACCTGATACTAAAGTCTGGCAAAGCTATTTCCGAGACAGAATTTCTGAAAGCAGCCATCAGCACAAGTACAGTGTAAGTACTAAGCACGCTCAGAAGCTGAAAATAGATCACATCACAGTATGTAATAGGTGCTGCACCAGGTAGTGCCAGAGCAAGAATCGGTTAGGGTGTTGGGCACAGCAGCTAATGTAGACTGTGTACCCAGTCGCAAAATTTCTTTGAATAAAGTGCCAATCTGTGTGTGGGTGGTGGTGGTGGTGGGAGGCAGGGTGTGCAGCAGAATGCAACGGACTGCAGCGGACTACTTCTTTACACCTCACAGTGGAGAGTTTCCTCGGCTGGACACAGTGCATGGAAGGAACATGTTATTCTGATCAGTTCCTTTCCCCTCCATCCCCTGCCTCAGCTCACCAGAGGGAGGCAGTTTAGAGACTAGGGGCTCCATTTTCGTCACCGCTAAACCCCTTTTCCCTTAACTTCTTTGCCTTTTTAAACTATTAAAAAAGAACATTTGTCAATAGTTTAAATGGTTAGTCTACAAGCTCACAATGTGTCAATAGATTGGCACGTTGAACTATTCCAAAAGGTCAAAATAGTAAAAAAAAAAATAAACAATAAAAGGGGTTTAGGATAAGGGTTTTAGATGGTAACGAAAATGGAGCCCTAGGATTACTGTGTGTTTTTTGTGGGGGTACCGACCTCACCCTGCCAGACACGGGGAGAACATGCAACCTTAGAAAGGCACACTTGCTGCTGGCAACAGGAGAAGCCGACTTGCTGCTTAGAGTGCTTATGTTGCTGCTGACTGTTTTTAGATGCTTTGAAGAGGAAATTGTATTGCCTGAGAGTCTGGACTGTAGTCTCCTACCATATTATAACAACGTCCATCTTCACCAGGCTCCAGACTGAAATGCTCCACTTGTTCACACTGTATTTTCTACGGTATCTGTGCAGTAGGTAGATAACGGGCTGACATTAAGAGCTCACATCTCTGGGAGCTATTTATAAATTCCGTTCATCTTCTAATTCTAAGCCTTCTGAAGGCGAGAGGGAGGTGTAAGGGGGTGGTAAAATGCCAGCCTGGTTCTAAGGATCTGTCATCCAAATGTTAACATCATCTGAACATTTCAGATGCAGGCACACGTGCACAAACACGTATGCACATGTGTGTGCTCGCGCGCACACACACACACACAGACGATGTTTTGAGCTCTCGGCGCAGTGCTTCAATCATGACGTATTAAAAAAGAAATCCACCCCCATTGTTTTGGATGCTTTTCTGTATGGATGTTTTTGCATCGCAGCCCATATAAAATCAAGTACAGTATAGTATCTAATGAAACGGTGCTCTGTGCAGTTTGGTGTCTGTGTGTTGTGATGTCTTAACAACAGGACTGTCTAATCCGATGTGTGTCTTGTTTTGTGTGTGCGGTGGACCTCAGAGGTATTGACCCAGGATAGCGGTGCAGGTTTGTGTGCAGCCTACCAGTGTGCATTGCGGTGTATCTCTTTGTGCATCTCAATCAGTCAGATATACTGTATTTTCCTTGTGTGCATACACTCATGTGGTCGGTCCTATTTCAGACGAACATTTCATCCTTCGCACAGAAGGTTAGTCTCATTACGATAGCTTGAGCAAATGCGGGTATGGCAGTGCTCTTAGTTTACAGTGCGGTCAGACATGGTACAGATGAAGTACGTAACCACACTGTCTCTCACCTTCCTCCTCTTTCCCCATTCTTTGGCCTTTTCTTTAGCTGCTGCTCTTCTCATCTACTCTCGGAAATGTCAGCAGCAGTCGTCCCTGTGTGTGTGTGTGTGTTTGTATTGTGGTTTCACATTTCAACTGTGCGTGTTGCAAAACCATATTTCTAAAAGGCATCCCTTCCTCTGCCCCCTACCTTAGCGGTGGCCCCTGCACCCCCGGTGGAGGACGTGGACCGTCAGAGGCGGAGGTTCAACATGAGGATGCTGGTCCCTGGACGTCCCGTGAAGGAGACCCCCGCCACCCCACCCCCGGTGCCCGTAGAGCGCCCCGCCTACAGGGAGAAGTTCATCCCCCCAGAGCTCAGCATGTGGGACTACTTTGTGGCCAAAGTATGAGACGCGTCATTTGGTCCTACTGTATTAATGTCAGCCTTACTCTGAGTGTAATGATTAGACATTATGATAAGACATTTTGTCATTAAAGGAGCATTCACTGATTTGGGTGATTTGGAAAACCCTCTGGTCCCCCCGGCAATGTGCACACTAGGGGGAGTGCAACAGGCCAAAGCATGTACATCAAGCCCCGCCCCCACTCGATCCTTATTGGAGGAAGGACCCTCTCATCTTGATTGGATAGAGGCTTTTCTCCCAAAGCACAAACTAGGGTTTTCTTGACCCCAGAGGCTCACTGGGGACAGGGAGGAATTCCTTGTCATGAAACTCTATGGTAGGGAGGATTATCCAAAAAAGAAAAAAAATAAATTTACTGTATATCACTGAATATGTACAACAGAAAACACAAATCACCTAACTACAAAATGAATCATTTTTCGGAATATGTTTAGGATGATTTAGGATGTTTTAGCAGACAGTTTGAGGGTCTGGTCGGTGGAGTTAAGATGTTTTGTTGAACATTTAAATTTGATTGCTTCAGTATGATTTTAACCAACACACTGACGTAAAGAGATAATTTTCCGGACTTGGCTGTACAATAAAGTAGTTCTATTCTACTTCCCTAGACATAGTGATTCATAGTGATCCACTGGGCTTTAGAATCTTAACTATGCTGATCTCTTCCTCCCTCGCCCAGCCCTTCCTGCCTCTGTCAGACAGCGGAGCTTTATATGACTCGGATGAGAGCGGGGGTGAGGAGGATGAGGACGACGATGACGCCTTCCTCTCTGACACCCAGATTACAGAGCACTCAGACCCAAACTCCTACAGGTAACTAAGGTTCAGCCCAGGGCCTGTTGTTCTGGTACAGTGGTTGTTCATTGGTGTTTTCTAACCTAACATTTTGGTCTGTGGTTGACGTGCAGCTGGTCTCTGATCCGACTGGCCATGGTCAAAATGGCTCTACACAACGTTAAGAACTTTCTCCCAACAACCGGCCTCGACTTCACAGGTACACACACACACACACACACACACACACACACACACACACACACACACACACACACACACACACACACACACACACACACACACACACACACACTATGAATTCTGAATTAAGTTAAGTAGTTATTGTGTGTCAGGGAATTGCATATTGCATGAACAACTTTTGCTATTTCTTGTTAAACAGTCCTAATAAGCAGGTCACATTTCGCTATTTTCACTGACCAGTCTAAAATAATTTCAAACCATTTTACCTTCTCTTTTGGATCTGAGTCTGACACCTGGAATCTCTGTTCTTTTTGGATATATTTTGGATTGCAATATTACAGATAAATCAATCATGATAAACAGAACATGATGCATCAAGCCAAGGCACTGCACTTTAAAAGAGCCCTTGTTTGAAACTTCAAGAGGTTATGTTTTGCTTTTACTCTAAGCCTAAAGGTACTTTCACACACAGAGTATCACTCACCCAGTTCCAAAGTTATTTAGAGTTGAACTTCCTTTTCCTATGTGATCCACAGCATTCGTCTATTCACATGAGAACAGTGCGAGGCCATAATTTGACAATTTGAAAATCGTTAACCAAACCTGGATTAGATTTGACTTGTGGTTGCATAAATGTGTTTCAGAACTGCCAGTGAACTCTCCTCTGTGCAATGCTGTGCTGAAGACTCTGGAGAACTGGGAACAGATGCTTCTGGAAAGGATGAACAAGTTTGAAGGGCCCCCACCCAACTACATCAACACCTACCCCACCGACATGAGTGCAGGAGGGGGGCCTGCCATACTCCGACACAAGGCCATGCTGGAGCCCGACAACACACCTTTCAAGTGGGTTTCCTTCTTTTCTATGATTTCATTGTGTAATGTCTTGGAACAGCTCTAGGCTTCCTGTTTGTGGTTTCTATTAATTTGTTTTTGCTCTATTCCAGAACAAAGAACCACCTCTCCTTCCCAGCCCGACGTCTTTGGCATTTCTTGGTGAAACAGGAAATTCTTCAGGAGACACTGATTCGCTACATCTTCACCAAGAAGAGGAAGCAGTGTGAGGTCAGAATGCTGACATCCAGACAGATGGCCTGTCTGGATGTTGATGTTGATTACTGATCTGTTTGGCCCGATGAGAGTCTCGCATAGCCAGACGACTGCTCCATATTCCACCGAATGCTATATACTACAGTTTCTAACTACAACTCCTGAAATCCGAACCGGGAAGATGGCATCTGTGCATCACATCCGTTCACAAAAATATATTTTAAATATCTTTACCTTTTAAATGTGTGTGACGGAACGGAAGTGGAGAGGAGGCTTCACATACACTTGCTCATGGTCAGAGCTCCCATGTTTCAGACTATGACCGGAAGCTTTGGAACATTGTGGGAGGCAACAGTCTGGCCATGCGAGACTATCTGAATTCATATCTGATCAGATCCAAATGCATTTACCAGCACTATATACAGTATTTTTGTTCTTTTCCTGGATGCCTCCAAATGAGGCCGTTTATCATTATCTATCTCACCATTAGACAGGGTGTCTACAAACATTTCAAACTATTTGTCAGATGGTTGTGTTGCTACAGCTGTAAATATAAACCCTAGTACATGATGTTTATATTAATGATTTGCACTTTGCAGCGATCATGAGAGCATTACATCTGTACCTACGTTTAGTAGCAAAACCAATTGTTTCAGTTCTGTTCACGGTGCGCCCCTCACGACCATAGCCCCACGCTAGAGATGGCCATTTCCCTACACCCCACTTTGTGTGTTCATCAAAGATCCTATCAACCCTTGTCATTTTTTTTTTCCTTTTTCGTTCCCCGTTTTTGTGTTTGTGTTTGTGTTTGTGCATGTGTGTTGTGCTGTGTACCTGTGTTCTGCGTCCACATTGCTTCTGTGTGTGTTCTGTAGTCTGTAGAGAACCATATGGACCAGCTAAGCCCAAATAGGCTTGCAGGAGCTAGCAGTCTGAACAAGGTAATATCCCTCATCCTCCCAGGCCCTGGCTCTGGGCGTCCATCTGTCAGTCTGTCTGTCTCTCTGGAGGAGTCACTACACTGCTGTGCTTGGACAAATGAGATTATTCAGATTTTTTATATATATTTTTTCTTCTGTGCACATAATTGTGGTGAAAATTCAGTCTGTGGGTGTGTAGGTGTGGCTTACTAATTGCAGTTAATGTATACTTTGTCTGATATGACTTGGTCTATGGACTATAGTCACACGACAAGGTTGGTCTCAAAACTTAAGATGGTGCTTTTTTATTTCCTCCAGTATGGTCTGATAGTGACTGCTCCAATTCATTGTGTCCACCTGCCTCATCTGTATGGCAGAAATCAACTCAATCACAGATCTCCTAACATCTAACTTTCGGGGTTATCACTGACGTATTTGATTTTTCCAGCTCACCTCACCTTGCCTCAACCCCTTCCACTTCAGTAACAGTCTCTCACACCCAGCTGTGTTTCTCACTCACTTTTTTTCCTGGCCAGATGTTCCTGCTGGAGCCAAAATGCACTAATCCACCTTGTCAAAGTAATCTGCGCTCAAACATGTGGCACATAGACCCACTAACCTGCATGCTTCACTGTGCTGGGACTGTGTAGAAGCCTGGCAGGCTGTGTGTGCAGGATGTCGCGTCAGCGGTCACCAGATTTGGCACGTGAACTACATTTTGATCCTAATGTGTCTTCCAGGTGGAGGCTGATCTTGGCTACCCAGGAGGAAAGGCTAAAATCGTCCACAAGGAGACAGATATAATCATGGCCTTTGCCATTAACAAGGTAAGATTTAACTGGCAAAAGAGGTAAATGTAATAGACAACCATTGGTAAAAGGAAAAAAAGATTTCTGGGTGCAGAAACTTTTCAGGTCAAGACCCAAAAGAGAGATTATGTTGCCCAGAACCTAAGGTAATGACTATAGCAGATCTACAAGTACACAACACATCACACATTATTTTGAAAACATCTCTTAGATTTCTTTGTTTTATTGTTATCACACAAAATAATTAATTTTCAAAAGGACAAGAATGAAATCTGATGTAGACTTGAGTCGTGAGCCATAAAAAATGCTCTGTGGCCCACGAATGGATCTCGATCCACTATTTGGGAAACCGTCCGTTACTGTTAACCAGGATTCCACAGCATGACTGTTTCCGTTTCCGTTGCTGCCTGCAGCAGTGTCGCTCCCATGCTTAGCTTCACACTGTCTGTCTCTCTCCCTCGGTTCTCCCTGACCAGGCCAACTCCAACGAGATCGTGCTGGCGTCCACGCATGACGTCCAGGAGGTGGATGTGTCCACGCTGGTGGCCGCCCAGCCATACACCTGGATAGGAGAGGACTTCGACAAGGAGTCCCGCAGGTCAGACTCAGGAGAACTGTTCCATACACACAATGCTGTGATGCAATGCTCCCTTTCAGATCTAAACCGTTGCTGTTCAGTCTATAGAAGGACCAGAAAAGTGAAAAGTGTAAACTGGGAGTTTACATAGTAGACATAGTCCATGCATATACTTTCTTTAATAAGGAATTCCACCCATTTTCATCATTTTACCATTTCATTAATATATCTTAGAGATGTTGTTTGGACATGATGACAAAGTGCACCCTATTCTGTGTTTCCTAGAAATGGAGTTCTGAAATAAATCATGTTTTTTGTTATCAAATGTTTTTACTTACGAAAATAGACAAAAAATATGTTATTCCGAGAATGAAACTGAAATAAATCATGTTATGTTTTTTTTCTTTTATGAGCTTTTTTCTGAGAGTGTACAAGTTGACATTGACATTTGTGCACTCTCATGAAATAAATGAAAATGGTTGGAATTTTTCTTTGGTGATTATGTCTGGGCTTAGTATATATTTTCTCTATTATGGGTTATTTTAGAGGTAAACGTACATGGAGGAGGGCAGGGCGGGGATCCCAAGACACAGCCAAAAATGCCAGAAATGCGTTAAAACCTTTAAAAATGAATGACCTTTAAAATCTGAATGACTCCTCATGTTGTGTTTTCCAGCTCTGACGATGCAGACTACCGTTCGTCCCAGACCAACATCGCCCAGGCCAGTAACCCTGCATCATTCACCCAGCAGCAGCCTGTGGCCTCCTCCATGCCCTGGCTGGGCAGTGGGCAGACCAGCATGGGAGCCAGTGTGGTATGTGCTATTGTAGTACACCCATAGAATGTATACATACAGTACACAGGGTGGGAAATAACAAAGTACATGTTTATTTTGACCTGTGAACTGAATCTTCAGAATAATGTCTTCACAGTTTTGTGGGAAAACCTCATGTTTCTATGGCAGTGGTCTTTAATATTTCATGGCAAGGTTCCCCAAATCATCTTTATGGGGTTTGCCGACCCCCTTCTTAAAATATGTAGTTCCAGGGACCCCTGTCAGAAGCAAAATATTTCTATATTGCGGCATTGATACTTTTTCTTACTAACACCAATACTGACGGCCAACTCCCACTGTTAATAAGAATCCTGTAGTTTCAAGTATTTGCCAACAGGGGGAGCTTTGGTGGTGAGTGTGAGCCTTGAGGCCACTTGACCATAACAAATGGCTCTGTGCTTTATGTATTCTGTGGTTGATCAGGCAAGTTATTTGGTTACAATTTGCTGTCTACTGTTATTTCATTTGGGTTAATAAAAAGGTTTGGAGACAAGGAGCGGTTTTGATCTCCATTCAGACAGCAGTTGGTTGTAGACTCTGATTTTCTTATATGCGTCCAGTAGCACAGTCACAAGTGTGCATTTTAATAGCCATCTACTGTATCTGTGTCCGTCCAAAGACTAAACAGCCTCTCTGCTGAATGTGCGTAGTCTGGGAGTGTGTTTGTGTTGAATAGATAGCACTGCATAAACACTGATTGTCCCCTATAGCCAGCAACCCCAAGGTACAGATATGTGGCAGACAATCCATTAGTTCTTGGTGTCCCAAAGCACTACACACACAAACCACTATTGACGGAACTGGGGTCTGGAGGATTATCTCCAACGACGTCATTATTCATTCATCCACTTGTAATGAAGAAAGGATGTTTTATAATGACGGTACACGTTAGCTAGCGGGGTGAAGTGTCTCTGAGGCTGTCACGGTTACAAATTTAGCTTGCCATTAATTATCAAACAAATTACAATCGTGTTTGGTGATTTAACTGTGTGGCATTGGAAAACATGAATAATGAAACATATTTTCAATTGCAATCAAACATTTCACAGGGTGGCTGTATCAAATAACTTTACCGGTAATCTCATATATAATACTGATATTTAATGTTACGCTAATCTGAGCTAGTCTAAACTGATCTGCTGTTTTTGCTATTTTTGGAAAATGTATGGACATTTTCAATATGGAAGTGAATAAGTGATAGTGTCCATAATAATTGCAATTAGATGATTATGTGATATGATTTGTGTCCCTCTCCATGGTGCTTTGTGTTTTGTAAGTAACAAAATAAACTAGAAAATACCTGCAACCACCAGCGATGAGGAAGTATGATAATGAGAGCAGTGACGTAATTTTTAGGCAATGTACACCCAAATCTCTTACAAAACAACTGAGAAATCACCCAATGTTTAGAATTGTTGCATAATAATCTTAGATGAACGAACGTTCCTGTTTCTTTCGTTCTTCGTTTTCAGATCATGAAGAGGAACCTCAATAACGTGAAGAGGATGACATCCCACCCCATATATCAGTATTGTAAGTGACCAAAGTCTTTCTTCCAGTGAGTGCACAGGTGGTATTTCAAACATGAAGTGACCCATGTGAGAGTTTACTAGGGACTCCTCTGTCTCGCCTGTGTCTCTGTCAGACATGACTGGCGCTCAGGACGGCAGTGTGAGGATGTTCGAGTGGAACCGACCGCAGCAACTCATCTGCTTCAGACAAGCGGGCAACGCCAGGGTCACCCGCCTCTATTTCAACTCCCAAGGCAATAAGGTACGTACTGTAAGATGCATGTGCACACTCACCAGCCATGTTTTGTCTAGGTGTCATGGCTGTTCCTAACTTGTCGGCACTCTTCTCACTGTCTTTCTTCCTTATCCTTGCTGTTTCGCTTGCAGTGTGGTGTTGCAGATGGAGAAGGATTCCTGAGTCTATGGCAGGTTAACCAGACCTCCTCCAACCCAAAACCTTATCTGGTGAGAGCATGCATGCTGTCATATGTTGAGGGTTCATGTAGCTCTCCTGTAAAAGGACTTCTCGAGAGAAGTCCTCTCACTGGAGTTGTCACTTAGAGGAGTCCTCAAGAGTTAGCCACTGAAGACATATTTTATACATTTTGAAACCAGAAAAAGCTCATGCAGATATGTCATGACTTGTGTATTTGATAGGTTTGATAATTAATTTTAGGAACATTTAAAGATGTAAAGAACATTTAATTTACTAGCAATTCATCATTAAGCTTTTCAGGAGTTTATAGTGTCACTAGCCTCGATACCCAGTCTTTCATTTTCGTCCATGTTGTACGAAAACGGAAAGCCTGGACTAATTTGTTAGCCACCGTGGCCTAGAAGTGTGAGTCAATCTTTCGGGGTGGGCGTCTCTGCAAAGGATGTGACGTAGAACAGCAGTGGAGGGGCGGGTAAGTGGCCGGGGATGACGCCAAAATGATTTTCAGGTTAGGCCAGGCTATATTGTTGCTAGTGTGTTTATCCAGTATGCCTCACATTGTTTGAGCCTTCTGGGTAGGCTGACTCATTCTATACCAATAAAGCAGAAAGTGGAAATGTCATGTTCACTCATGCTCTGCTTTAACTGTCCAGTAGCTTTTCCAATTCATGCCAAAACCACAAGGATATCAAATCATGAAACACCATGTGGGTGGAAACACAAGTGACCTATTATTGGATCTTGAGTGTCTTGCCAGTATAAAAATTATTAAATCAGGAAGTCTTGTGCATGTTACCAAACTGGGCACTATTCCCACAAGGATAAGTACCCAGTGGAAGACTAAGAGGATTCAAAAGGGTCTGTGGGGATTGAATTAGCAGTTTTATTACCAATTACTGATTACCAGATCCATTTGAATTTTAGATCACTGCCAAGAAGGCGTGCAATAAGAGGCATGTCAGTTGTTTAATTCATGAACCTGCTGTCCCTCTTTACTCGCTCATCCCTGACATCAGAGTTGGCAGTGCCACACTAAGACCTGCGGTGACTTCGCCTTCATCACGTCTTCAAGCCTCATCGCCACGGCCGGACAGTCCAATGACAGCAGGTCAGCAATTTAACCACTTAAACCTTATTTACACACACACACACACACACACACACACACACACACACACACACACACACACACACACACACACACACACAATAGGCACGCTATCTTTCAGGGGTTCATCTTGTGCATTTGCTTTTTCTCTAGGCTTTTTTTTAAATTAACAGTCTTGTTGACACACTTTCTCCACAGAAATGTATGCCTGTGGGATACTCTTGTTTCGCCCGGCAACAGCATGGTCCACGGTAAGAAATACATTTCTCCATCGCTTGGATACATGTTCTGAAACTCAAAAAGTGCAATCTCCAAAACAGTTTCATTATTTCTGGCTGAATAGCAGCTGGACCTAACCATCAATTACTTGAGTTGTAATAGGCCCCGTTTACAGTACCTTTATTGTTTTCGGAATTGTCTAGTACGTTGAGGTGGTGTAAATGTATTTATTGATTTTCTTTTGTATATGTCTCTGCTACCACAACCCAAGAAACTGTTTTGCACTTCACTTCCACTCAAAAATTTCCATCATTTGTAGCAACATTCAACCATGTTCCACATCCACTGTTTTTAATTTACTATCATCACTTAAGTAACATTCTATCATGTTTCACATGCGCCAGCCTTCCCTTGCCATGAGAACGGGGCCACTGTGCTGCAGTACGCTCCCAGACAGCAGCTGCTGATCACTGGGGGCAGGAAGGGCTTTGTGTGTGTGTTCGACATCCGCCAGAGGCAGCTGCTCCACACCTTCCAGGCCCATGACTCAGCCATCAAGGCCATGGCTCTGGACGCCTCTGAGGACTTCTTTGTCACCGGCTCGGCCGAGGGCAACATGAAGGTGACCTGCAAGCCGCTCACCGTCTAGACACATTAACCCAGAATCAAACATTTTGTTATCCTGTGCCGGGAAAAAAGCGATATTATACAAGCTCAACAAAGCATCACACAATTGCATGTTGCCAGCTTTCAGATCGACATAAGACACCGTCATATGATGGACCGACATATGATGGTCTTTGAGAGGGTTCCAGGTGGTCCCCAGCTAGATGATGGAAAGTTGGTTAACCAGATTTATTACATGGCTTGAATGAATGCTCCAATCAGAAGCCAGCGTTCTGGTCATGTGAGCGGTCACATAATACACTATAATCACCGCTCCGCGCTATTATTGACCGCTGCATAAACAAGGTCCCCAAAGTGCAAACAGCTGTGTTCATATCAATCCGCGCTGCGCTTCTGCATTTAGTTCCAGCACGCCGTTAGCGGGTCCATTTGGTTAGCTACGTAGCCTATTTGGTTGTTTACATGCCGTTGTCGTTACCCTCTCAAGGACCACCGACCGGTGGTCCTCGGACGTTGAAAACCACTGACGTAAGCCCGCGGTGCGCTTCCGCATTTAGTTCCAGCACGCCGTTAGTGGGTCCATTTGGTTAGCAGCTACGTATTTGGTTGTTTACATGCCGTTGCCGTCACCCTCTCAGGGACCACTGGTGGTCCTCGGGCGTTGAAAACCACTGACGTAAGCCATGTAATAAGCGGGATAACACCCTTCGAGGCGGTGATTGTTTCCTAACTAACTGACCTCGGCTGCGCCTCGGTCAGTTAATAGGAAACAATCACCGCCTCGTCGGGTGTTATCCCTTACATAACTCCTGAGAGTGTAAAAATGAAACCAAATAGACCCAGTTTGGATACAGTTTACATTCTCAAGAGTCAAAATATTCATCATCTGAATTACCACCACTTAATTCTACATAATTAGAGAATGTAAAGATGATTGGTCATTTTTGATCTACTGTATGTTTGTCTGTTTTGTTTGTGGAAATCCAGCCTTTGTGGAGGAAAACAAAAAAAATCTTTAGTATTGGGGTCTGTGGGGGTGAAAATGCCATCAAATAATAGTCAGTGGCTCAAAAGCTGAATAAATAGTGGGCCCTCGGATCAAAAAGTTTGATTGAAAGACACTGTGATAGACCAAATGGGGCTGTTTGCTTCCTACCTTCATACACAATCCTCTCTCCCACTCTAGGTGTGGAAGGTGGCCGGTCACGGCCTCATGCACTCCTTCAGCACGGAACACGCCAAGCAGTCCATCTTTCGCAACATCGGCGCCGGAGTCATGCAGGTGGAGACTCGGCCCGGCAACCGCATCTTCACCTGCGGGGCGGACGGCACGCTGAAGATGCGCGTCCTCCCTGACCGCTACAACCTCCCCAGCCACCTGTTTGACATCCTGTAATGCGTGCTTCCACTGCTGAGGGTCATAATAATAATAATAACACGAGGGAGAGTGAGAACACGAAGGCATTTATGTAACATTTGCTAGACATAAAGAAGTGGTTTTAACTTTAAGGGGTGTGTTTGGAAGGAAGGTTGGTTGAGAGATAACCGTGCTTTTTTTTCCACAGCCTCTCATAGCGCGAGCAGTTTGCCCCGAACGCGTTTTCACCGTTCCAGCGCAAACCGTACCCAGAGCGGCAGGCGGGAGTTGCAGATGTTTTAATTTTCCAAAGCCTGAAAGCAATGGGTCTCAAGCAAAAGGCGTCATACTTGATTTTTAAAAAAAGGAAGCTAGATTTATTGTAATTTTATTGATTAAAATCTCTACTCGTAGAGTGTGTCCATAGGGAAGCTATGCATGTCCTGTTCTCGTTACGCGGTGCAATCACAGGTCTATTGATAGTGCTCTGTAAAAGTGCTCAAGCAAAAATTTTAAAGTGTGTAACTGTCGTCATTTTGTGCCCACAGCTGAAATCTCTTAGCATCTACTTTTAACCAGCACTGTGGTTTGTTATTAAGTCAGTGGTTTCCAGTGTGAATCGAGTTGTTGGAATCTGCATTTTGTTTCAATGGGTACCCCCAGTCCCACACACACACACGCCTCCTGGCTTGTCTCTGCCCTTATGGAAGAGTTGGTGGTGCATTGCTCCTGTAGTGACCCCTTGTTTCACTGGCTGCCCCGTCACACACTCTGACCTGTAACCTGGTACGGCTCGAGCTGGCCTGATCTGGTCCTCTGTGTGCGTGCGTGCGTGCGTGTGTGTTCTCACTCTGCTGTCTCTGCCATCTGTGCGCCTGCCCGCCCACCTGCCCTCAAATGCCTGTTTGTGAGGCAGACTCACTGCTAGAACATTCCTGTTTGGAAGATGATGTGTTTACTCCTGTGACTGTGGTTTCAATGTCTCCCATTTGTCTGGTCCAATCCCTAAAGCCCTCCCACCCCCCCCAAAGCAGAAACACAAAGGTACACTTCTGGTTTTGCACAAGATATATATTTTTTTCTCTTCTTTTTTATTATTTAAATTATTTACATGTTTGTTGTTGTTTCCTTTGTAAAACGATTGATATTTATGTTTTAACTTATTGCCTTTTACGTTAGGAATGTAAGGGGTCTTACTGTATC
This sequence comes from Benthosema pterotum, assembly GCA_039105355.1. Taxonomy (NCBI): domain Eukaryota; kingdom Metazoa; phylum Chordata; class Actinopteri; order Myctophiformes; family Myctophidae; genus Benthosema; species Benthosema pterotum. Next base: position 17,143,539 of record CM076966.1, read on the forward strand.
TGAATGGGAGAAATAGTGCAACATGTTATACTGTACGTTTGTGTTACCTCACTAGTTGTTTTGACTGTTTCCATCCATAAGGAATAGATATTTGCACTCAGAATCGGGAGACACTATAGTATAAAAGTTTATTTCAAATGAATAGGCTGACAAAGAAGAAACTGTTATATACAAATGAATGTCTGGCTTTATTTGGCCTCATAGTAAAAAGTCTGAAATAGTTTTAATATATAAAGTATATAAATATATATATATGAAATTCCACAACAGCTTGTACAAACATAAAAGCATTTTCTTTATTTTTTGGTTTGTATCATACCAGCTGGATTAGTTGTACCTTTTTTGTTAAGTGTATGTATGGTATTTATTAAAGAGATTTGTGTTTCTGTCCCTATTTCTGCCCACCGAGTTTACTATCTGTATCTCTTGTGTTTTACCAGTTTCTCGGCTAGTGGAAAAGAGGCCTCTGAGTTAAACGAACACAGAGACAGGTTTACTGGTGCCTGTTGTCTGTGTGTAATGCAGTTAGTAGGCCAACTTCATTGGGGAAATATATCTGGAGCCTGGAGTAGTGGGAGAGGACAGGCTATTCTCCACCATTTGAGTTTACCTTAAAGTGAATATTTTTTATTTCATCATGGGTACTACTGTGCAATGTACCAAAGGCCATGCTGCATCAGCTGAAAGCCAGCTGGCATATACTGTATCGAGGAAGCTTGTTGGAAGTTTCTATGTTGTAAATGATTATTTAAAACATCTCGCATCCACACAATCAAACAAACATTGGCATGCAATTACAGGGAATGAAAGCATAATATACAATGGCTAACAAAGAGACCTTGAGACAGGAAGGGTAAGTTCAGATATGTTATAAATGATAACAGCCAGATAAAACTTTTCTGAACCTACTGGTGTAATTCCCTTGTCTACAGTGGGAAGAGGAAATAAATACATCACTAACGAGAGACGATCTAATAATTTAAAAATATTGCAACATGCCTTTATTGATTGTGTCTTCTGCCAATGAAAAGGTCAATATGCAGGCTAATACCACCTTTTCAGTCTTATTTAAAAGGAAACCTAGAAAGGGAACCTAAATATAATACATAATACGTCTGCTCAATGTCAAGTCAAGACTTACATCTGACATGCTGTAAAACAAAAATTGTCTGTCAGTAAGCAAACTGTCCACTCATTGAATACTGGCTGCTCAGTCGTCGGAGAGGAAGTGCACCACGTACAGTTTGACATAGCCGTGGTCCCACACATACAGGTGTCTGTCCTTGGGGCTGTAGGAGAGCATGGACAACACTCCGCCAGGCTGCCTCAACTCAAAGGTCACATTGACAGGTTTGTCCTTCAGGAGGTCAAAAGCAAAGGTAACCCGGGTGTCCTTGGTGTCGGTGATGTAAAGAACCCCGCAGGCGATGAAGGCGTTGCCGGCCTTGGTGCGGGGGTAGGTGGTGTTGATGTAGGACGTGACGGAGAAGGTCTTCTGGTCCAGCTGGGCCACCATCACGCTGTCGTCCACGCTGGAGGCGAAGATCAGCCACAGGCCGTTCTCGTCCACCGCCAGTTTGAAGTAGGTCTTGGAGTTCTGGAGCAGGTAGGCGAGGTTGCTGTACAAAGCATTGTCTATGAAGAGGCTGCGGAGCCTTCTGGACTGCAGATCAAATCTGGGAACAGAAATGCTCAGAATGTTCAAGCAGTCTTTGTGCTGCTGATGAAAAGAACAGAGACGTGTTTCAGAGTAACAACAGCCGGCTGCTGTGCTACACTATAGCTCAGCATTCCATCTTTGTTCCACATAACATAAAAGTGGTGATGTCTTACTTGGCGATATTGGAGGTGCCAGCGATGTGATAATAGAAAGAGCCATTGTGGACCATGTGGCCGCAGCCCTGATAGAACTTCTTTGCATCCACAAGGTTGCTGCTACCGTTCTGGAAGGAGCCAAGACTTTTGTACTCTTTCAAAATACGACCTGCGGATGACAGAGGCAATCAGTTAGTGGTCTGATGGGACTGTGTGTGTGAGACGATAAAAGTTAAACATGGGCCGAAGGTATGCTGTATTAACAGATCTGCACTACGGTCTGTGACTGTGTGGTGTGGGCACTTCGTTTTACAGTGGTGGAAAGGTACTTGCATGTTTAGTATAAAAGTATCAAAACACTGCATTGTAGCAATACTTGGACTGTTTAGACGAATAAAAAGACAGTATTGACAAGTCAAGTATTGGTACCAAAAGTAGAGACACAGTGGATAAAAGCTGTATGCCTATTTAAATACATCATCTACCAAGTAAGAATAGCAAAAACGTACATACATACAGTACATAATTACATGCATACATACATACATGTACATACATGCGTACAGTCAAAATAAACGCAAAATAGTTTTACTTTACACCACTGTTTAACCACATCATGTGGTCAACGTACCAGAGAAGTGTTCTGCGACCCACACATGCTCATCGTCCAGCAGTGCTGTGTCTCTCATCCATGTGCCAAACGTGCTCTCCATCTTGGCCACGGTCCTGGGGTTGATCAGTGACTTGATGAGGCACTCTGAGGAGCAGACAAGATGATAGACAGCATGCATCATTACTTTTCTTTACATTACTGGTTGTCAGCATCGGGTCCAGGGACCATCAGGGTATTCAAATGGGCCCTTGTGGGTCAGTATCTCTGAGAACGTACAAATGGAACCAAACATTGCCATTTGTAGGCTACACTAAACTGTCTAAACCTGTGAGCCTCTCAGTAACCATTACATGCGGAAATTCATTTGGAATGAATGGCTTTATTCCAGTCATCAGAGTAAAAATGTAATTTAACCAACTCATTTGGAAAAGAATATCCCATTTCGAATGACTGCTTTGGTCATTTAAGTAACTGATAGGAATACCTGTCAAAACAGATGGGTATGGATCTCTGTTCGGAATGAAGCCATTCATTCTGAATATGAGAAATTTCAAATAACATTCACAGATAGATTTTTATCCAAGGGAGGAAATCATACCGTTCTTCTTTGCTGGTGGCTTCTCAGCCTCCTTTCCAGAGGACGTTCCATCATTTGGAATAGCATGTGATTGCCCTGAAACGTGAGATGTGTGGATGATAAAAGGACAACCAACACTCTTTGAAGACTATAAAGTATATGTTGATCTACTAATGTTGACTACAGTTCCCAACATTTTCTCACAAAAAAAAACAGATCAGAAAATCTCGAAATCATCTCTGGCCCATCCATCTGACCCATCTTAAATTAATACAGCAGCTATTCCATGCCATGCCATGTTAAGTGTTTTGAGGGGCAGAGTGATGGGTGGGCCTTGTGCATTTTTAGAGCTTGTTAATTTGAATTAGGTGATTTACAAGTATGCTGTGAATAGTATCAATCACAATGATAAGTCATTTTTCAAGGTTATTATTTTCTATTAATGTTTATATTAATGTTGTTCTGTTATCCATAAATGCAAATTACATGGGTTCCCAGTTGTACTATCCTTGCAAACCCACACATTGAGACTTGCTGGCCTGTGTGATATACAGTAATGAGAGAGTCTCACCCAGGGTCTGGGCAGCATGAAGATGACCTTTGTGGCTCCTGTTCCTGGGTGGTCCCTGGGGACCAGGGGGTCCAGGAGGGCCCGCCGGCCCTGGAGCTCCTGGAGGACCCGGGGGGCCTGCAAAAGAAGATAGATTTAGTCTACAAGAGGATCTAATGAATGACAAGTACACTTTATTTGTGATTATGATAATGATAATTAAATTGTATTCATATAGCACCTTTCAAAAAATGGTTCCCAAGTGCTGCACAGAGCCAGGTTAAAACACAACAACACACAACAGAACAAAATAAAAAAACAGTATGAAAAAGACAGAGACATTTGTTAGAATGGGTAGCCCTCACCACTCCTGCAGTAGGACTTTGAATTTGAATATAATTTCACATTGAGAAGTTCTGATTCTCATAATGAGAGAGTGTGTTATCACAATATGCAATGAAGAGTGTTAATTTAAATCTAAGGGAAAGTGTAAAAAAATGACCCATATATAGGTCAATTTTTACTCTTGAATGGATCTGTATAGGTCTACTTGCCCTCCAGAAGAACATCATTAGATGGCTGTGCTTTCTCTCCTTGAGGTCCTGGAGGTCCTGGAGATCCTGGATCTCCTTTCTCTCCCTTCTCTCCTTTATCTCCTTTCTCTCCCTTCTCTCCCTTCTCTCCTTTATCTCCTTTCTCTCCTCTCTCTCCTCGTTCTCCTTTCTCACCTGGAGTTTGGGATGGCATGAAAGCAGAAGGTTCATCATTTTTATTTGAGCCTTTTGTGTGCTGCAAAGACATGCAGTGAATGAACATGGAATGGTGTGAGTGAATCATTGAACAATGAATCATTCCATTGAGTGATTGGTGAAGCATGCCATGCACTCATGTGGGAGAAGAGGCAGAGAAAAGGCAGTTCCACTTCATTCAGCCGATGCCCAAAACCACAGTCATCATGAATTACATTACAGTAGAAAAGAAAGACCTTTCAACCCCCTCCTTCCAGTTCAATAATGATGACTGAGTTTCAGGATGCAACACCCACTGAAATCCAGTAGTGGACAAACATCCTAAAGTACATGTCATGATATGTACGTTAGTCACTTTACTACTTTGTTTTTTAATATCAATTGCAAATATTGACCTATCGCCCCAAAAATGACAAGATTTTGCAAGTATCTGTACTTTACACAAGTACAGATACTGAAAAATGAATTACCCGTACACAATTAACTGTACTTTGTTGCTGTCCACCACTGCTGAAATCTGCCATCATCATTATGATCCATGATACATGCATAATCTGGGATTTCTCCTGGAGTTAGTCTTGAAGGTTTGTGTGTAAATGGGCACATGCGGGTGTGAGTGTGCATGCATTTGGCGCGTTGACCCTGTGGTCATACTTAACCAATTGACGGTAGATTTGTACCAGTGTTTCGTTGCTAAAAAAAGGAAGAAGAAGAAAAGGCAACAAAGAAAGGAAACCGAAATGGCCAATTTTGCCCAAGGCACCAATCAGACGCACTGTGAGGGAAGACGTTTTTGAATCCGACCGCTGTGCCCTTAATTGTACCTTTTTTACCTCGTTTGCCGTCGACCCCAGGCTGTCCGTCGCGTCCTGGGATGCCATCAGTGCCATTGTACCCAGGCTTAGCATCAAGACCAGGCAACCCTAATAACACAAAGAGAACTCATAGCCCAGGGCAGTATGTGGACATAGCAGTGACATTCTGACATTAGACATGGGCCACAAAGGAAACAAGTCAATATCTTGAGGTAATTTAACCTAGACGTGTCACTGGATGCCAGATTTAGTGGTTAAATATAAGAATCACGTTCACACATGGCTCTTATACTCACCAGGGGGGCCTGGGGGGCCTGAAAGATAATAAAAAGGCTTGTTAAGAAGACTTATTCGGTACATGGTTATAGTTTAATTAATGGACAGCATTTATGACTATGACATACCAGCAATGCAGACTCCCTTAGTGCTGTTGCAAATGTCAATTAGCAGTTTGATCTAAAAGAAAGAGCGAAAATGTAATCAAATTCAGGCATTTTTCATAATCCATGATCATTGCCAAATAGTTTCACCCACACGTTTAAACCCTATATACAGTATTTAGTTTGCTATGGAGCCACAGGCGTCCATACTTGGGGGACTAAATTTCTTTGACAAAAAAAATAGCCAATCTATAAGCGTGTGAGCTTGTAGATCTGATATTGTCGCCGAATGTTCACCCCCACAACAGAGATTTAAACATCTCTCTTTCTCTCTGCGTCTGTGCCTTCCTCACCGGCACCATGGAGTAGGTCATCATCATCAGCATGTCATCTTCCGTCCGCATCTCCGTCTTGTGATGACCGTGTCCGTGACTATGTCTGTGCCTCATCTCATGCCTCGTGTCTTCCTCCACGACATGGGTGGGACCCTGCGTGGTCCCCAGCGTGGTCCCCGGTGCCTGCCCCGGGGTCGGCTTAGTGGGCTCCTGCCCATGCTCTCCTTCCCGCTCACTCTTCCCTTCTTGACTCCTCTTGTTCCTGCTGGAGTACTGGTACTGGTACTGTCCGGCGGAGCCTCCCTGCGCAGCGGCTCCCGCTCTGGGCAGCTCCTGGAGGAACTCCACCACGGAGCTCTGCTCCACCTCGTCCAGCTTGGCCTCTGCCCGCTCCAAATGGGCCCACTGCTGGTTCTGCTGGACCAGGAGCACCAGGAGGCCCACCGTGTTCAACACGGCCACCGCACACGTCCCGTACAGGACCGCCCGCTGGGCCACGGTCATGCTGGGCGTCGGGATCCACATGGTTTGCTCTCCTCTCCTCCTTCTTCTCTTCTCTAAAGGAAGAACAGAACTACGATTCCCTCAAGTGTGTCTTTGGCAGGAGAATCCAACACATCAGTGTCCTGTAGGAGCAGAGCGATGTCTGATCTTACACTTCCCTGACGGAGGCTGAAGTCCTGGTTAATCCAATGATAAACTCCTGTGATGTGCCGGAATTCTAGATCATGTCTGATGAGGTTCATTTAGATCCAAGCAGCCATCGGTTCCCTGTTTTCCCCCAGATGTCAGGTCTAGTTGTCCCTCTGAAGGCAGACAGTAAATGCAGTCCTTGTTGTGTGCCAAGTGTAGTAGAGAGTGTGTATGTGTACAATATGTATTTGTAATGTAGGGGTGGGCATGACACAATCCTCTGGGCTTGTCTGGGAAAGAAAGCCCCCGCCTGTTCAGTCACCTGATTTATATTCAGCACAACCCATTCTAGTGCCCTGCCGTGGGCTGACAGACAGCCACACACACACACACACACACACACACACACACACACACACACACACACACACACACACACACACACACACACACACACACACACACACACACACACACACACACACACAGACGTCACCAACACACAAATACACTTGTATGGTTTATGCATGAACTCCATTGGGATTTTTTTCTCTCCACATACAGTATATAATATCAAATAGGTTCAAACTCATCATTCATTTTTTTACATTTGAAAGAAAAGCATCTGAACAGAAAATGTACTGTTCTGTGCTCTGTATCAGTGGACAAAGACTTTCCAAGAAAAGAGTGTTATATTATTAGGCATCCCCATGCAAGGTTTGCGCAAGGGATAGCATGGGGCTGTGCCATTTACTATTGATGTATTTGTGTGCATGCATGCATGCGTGCCTGTGTCTATATAAGGTTGCAATAAATGCCAAATTCATTGTCACAAATTATTAAAAACAACATTTGTAGGAACAGGAGTATAGCTTTTAAAAACACACTTCATCACACATTAGTGTCTATCGCTCAAGCAAGGGAGCAAGACTAGTGCACTCCCATTACTGTTCAGACCTCTGCCAAGAACATTTAAGAATCCTTACTCCTTTTCTCCCAGGGCACTAGACCTTGCCATCATTACTTCCATCCAATAACAGCAATGACCCATTTCAGTTTCTCAGATTTGAGCTGAGAAAGTGACAATTTACGAGAAATATAACAGGGTTGCTTAATATCGAAAATGCTGTTAACCTCTCTGCAATGAATGAATGAATTAAACATGTAAGTGACCGATTCAGCTAATTGGCCAGGATATGGATGGATGGATGGATATGTAACTGTATCCATGCAGTCATGTGAACAGACAGATTTTGTGCCATGCCAGTCTCTGAAGGCCCCTGGAGCTGTAGGTCAGGGCAGACATCTGCCAGTTTTACGTTAATTGCTTGACTAGATGTGTACATAGAGAATCAGTATCTTCTGCATACATTCCACTGTACTCTCTTACCCTTGCATGTTCTGTGATGTCAGCCTGGGTCACAATCTTCCATCACATTGGCCTCCAAGACATAACATCACTTTAGAGATAGAAAAGTAAACAAATCATCACTCAAGATTACTGTTTTCTTTGTTGTTATTGTTGATGTAGCCGACTTGAGATGTATTGGCCTTGTAGCAGCAGTTGTATAACAACAAGGAAATCATAATGATATGATCATGATAAAGAGGGATAGCAGCAATACTAACAATGAACAAGAACAATACGTAGTAGCAGCATCAGCTAGGAGAAAAGTCAATCCTAAGAAATAAGTCGACACTTCAATATTATGCCAAATGCGCGTACCAGTAGTTTGTTCTACTTATGTCAAATTAGTCCTGTGTGTGTGTGTGTGCGCGCGCGTGTGTGTGTTGCAGTGAGTGTGTCGGCTGCCTGGGGAGTATCAGCTGGAGATGAGCCTCACCTCTCACTGTGGTACAGATGTGTGTCCAGCTGGCCCAGGTTGTTAGAACCACCGCCCCATGACCTGACATAATAATCTCCCTGCACGCTTCATCTAATCTCACCCTGCCTGATACTCCTTCCCACATGACCTTGTACTTTGGAGAAGTGTAAATGCCCTCAATCACCCCAACCCCAGCACACACACGCACGCACACCCCCACGCACACGCACACGCACACACACACACACACACACACACACACACACACACACACACACACACACACACACACACACACACACACACACACACACACACACACACAAACTACTTAAAACAAAACTGATATCATAGCTGATAGTGTAGTGTCACATCATTTAAATGAAACATATCTATTCCCATAATATATACAGTATACAGTAGTATCAAAGCCCGACATCAAGCTCTGTTGCTTGATATAGGCTACCCAATTATTCACATGATCATAGTGATATTATGATTATAAATAAATGTAGGTCACCTTATACATTTAGAAAGTTATGTCTAATATGTATAATACTGGTGGGCTGCTCTAATGTTAATTTGATGTTGCCTCAAGGGCCAAAGCAAATTACACAGCGGGCCAAATTTGGCCCGCGGGCCAGAGTTTTACACATATGGTCTAATCAGTAAACAAAGCTCCAACTTCTCCCCACATGTAGCCCAGGGCATGCTCTGGCTTTGGGATAATGTTTGAACTCCATAATTAACATATACAAACTTCTTCTGAATTTCACATGTTTAGACAATTAGAAAATAAAATAAAATGGTTGTTTATGATTGGGTGCACCCCAAATTCTTTTTTTCCCCCGAAGATGGCAGTTATAGATTTATTAAACACAAATCCTTCAGTTGTATAAAACTCTTAGTAAACTTGGTGCCATTGGAATGTGCAGTGTTGTTATTCATTCTATCCGGTACTTTAAGTAGTTTATTACCAATATGGTCACCAAAATCTATTCTACAAGATTCATGGCTTCGGAAATAATTACTGGGACGTTCCTGTTCATGAGATCTGCAATGCTCCTGGTCTCCAGAAGTCACTGGCTTTCCCTCTCTTCCATGTGCCAACAAGATGTGAAGAGGCAGTTTTGGCGGAAACACTGAATCGGACAGGCATGCTATACAGTAGTTGCCCTCACCTTGGAGCCTGAGCAGATAAACTGATGTCTAGTGACTCTTTATCTGTGACTTCAGTTATCTCAATTCCCCATACATCTAGACCAGGGGTCTGCAACAGGTGGCTCTGGAGCCCCATGTGGCTCTTTAGACCCTCCTTAGTGACACTATCTAGCTTTATAAAATATGAAGATTAAACTCGGTATTTTAAAAAATGTGGACCGATTGTGAACAAGGGAACCGCGCCCTGTTTTGCTAGGGGGTTATAGGCTAAGATTATGCTTTTGCAACACTTGTTATTCATCCCATCTCATCACAGTACTTCCTTTCCCCTCTTCGGTGGTACTTCCCTTTTTCTTGATTTTCTTGGAATCGTACTTGTCAACATAGCTCACGCGGTTTCACTTCGCGTTATTGTTTCTCAACTCGTGGACATTTTTAGACATTAGAATTTGCATTATAGCCTGCAACAATAAATATGGCGCATTAACCTATGTTTGTATTTAATCATTTTGATAGGCTAATATAGCCAGTGTAGACTTAATTATACTTCATTATGAGGCTCCAGATGTATTTTGTATTCAGGTTCTTGGCCCAAATTGGCTCTTTTGACATTAAAGGTTGCCGATGCCTGATCTAGCCACTAGCCAGTAGTGCTTTCCACAACAGAATCTTTTGCAGTGGCTAGTCTCTTCCTCCTGCTACTGTGTCTGCATGATGCATCTTCAACATATACTCTGTGATGTATCCCAAGGTCATTAGGGTTTTGGGTCCTGCAACATCATATCAAAACCATATGTGACATAGTATATATATATATATATATACTATTAAAGCCATGACATAGTCATGGAGTATATTATACTCCATGACTATGTCATGGCTTTAATTAGGCCTACTCCCAAAATGTGTGAACATCTACCGAGTGGGAGAAAAACACTTACAGCTCTTGACAGCTCACACTGCCAAAGACAAATCTGATTGTACTAAACAAATTTAACTCACTTTGCCACTCAAATTTCCACTCACTTTATGCATGTGTAGCAGTGGCTACAGCCTCTGTTGTGATGGCCTCCAAAGTTTAGTCACTCTAGTGTCTGCCCCCGGATGTTGGACTTTCATGTGGGAGACCCGAGTTCGAACCAAGGGTATTACACATGCACATACCCTCAATTGTGGTTAAATGGTGAGTACTCTACTGTGCAACCAGGCCACTCTCTCCAAAATGACAACAATAATGAGGGAGATGACAACATAAGAACATTAAAATACATACATGAAATAAAACAGACACATTTACCAGTTTGTCAGTGTAGTCAAAAGTTAAACTACAAGACATTTTCATATTGCATCCATCTGCAATATATAACATATGCAAATTATGTGTCCTGACACCTCATAAAGAAAAGTATTTCAACATGTTTCTCATTGTCTTTTTTTTTATTTTTTTATTTTTTAAATAATTTTTATCCCACGATTTTTGTAACCCATTTTTTCACCCAGTGCCAATTCCTAATGTGATCCTGGGCTCTACACACCCTCAACCAACCTGGGGAGGCAGCAGACTGGGCTCATGCTTCCTTCAAGGCATGAGGAGTCGCGCTGGAGTTCATATATTTGGTAAAATAACCTAGACTAGTAGGGAGGATCTCCAGAACTCCATCTGACACACACACGCACGCACGCACGCACACACACACACACACACACACACACACACACACACACACACACACACACACACACACACACACACACACTGACACACACACACACACACACACACACACTGCTTAATGTTTAATAATATTCAAAATATATCAAATTATTCTCAATGTGTTTTTAATAACAGATATAGGCTACTGTACAAGCTCAAGATTGTTTTCATAGACCAATCAGATCATTGGGGTCGATTGGGGCGGGGTTTTCTAATTTGGTTTACGTCAGTCACACGTGTTAGCTGACCACTTTGTTTTGAGCGATTTGACAGATATGAATTACAGTTTCACATGGTTTACAGTTATCCACACACCTCACCACATGAAGCTGCCGATGCTGCTGCAGTGCTGCCATAGCATTCACGGCTGTAGCACTGACGCTAATGCTAACGAATCTCAAAGTGAAGCAACTGTTTGTGGCCATACCTGCCTCTGAGCAGCCTGAAGAGGAGCATAGCTACTGCCTAGCTATCTCTGGTCCAGAGCTCCACTGCTTCTGAGTCTGACTTGCATTGGAAGTCAGACTCAGAAGCAGTGGAGCTCTGGACCATAGCTACTGCCTAGCTATCGAAAAAATAAGCAGAATTTTCAGTGGAGCGGCTCTGAAGTGTCTGAATGGAGCTGGAATGGAGTGTTTGTCCCCTGGCTGCCTACAACAACACTACTACCAGCATGGCAGGCCAGCCCCAGGCCATCAGCACTGTGAGGACCAGAGAGAGAACCATGGGTAAATAATTACAGAAATAAAATGCACAGAGAATGGCCTATTGCGGGGACGGGTGGGATATGTAGCATCCTTGTAAACTCCATTATGTAAATATTATTCTGAACATTGAAGCAGCTCCATACTGTAGAATGTTTAGTTAGTACATATATTAGTCCTATGTTTGTCAGAGGCATTAATCAAAACAGAATGTGGCGAGAAAGAATATAAACCATATTGTGAGTTTCTGAAGTGAAAGCCTTCAGTGTTCTGTGTAGAGACACTGGAGCACTGCCATTTTTCAAACCTCTGACCTTTGGTTATAATGTTGCATAACTTATGGTAATTCTACGAATGACATGTTTAAAACTCTCACAAAACAACATGCATTGTGTGGATGGATGTCATGATGAGCATAAACCATGATGTAAGAAACCCTGGATTAGGAAGAAACTGTGGACCTAATTGAAACCCACCTAACATCACAGAAAGTTGTTGACACCACTTAATTTCCACCTGCTTCTCTATTCTCTAAAATACTCCATAGAACAGCTCTTACAACAGTTTGAAAAATTGGGTTGGGGTGGAGTCATGGTGACAAACAAAGACTGCGGTTGACCACAACACAGCGGCCAGCGGCAGGGTTACATTAACATGTATTTTACGTAAAAACTCTGCCAGTAGGAGTGGGAACAGATGGGTGGTCGAGGGAGCCTCTATATGCTTATGCATGCAGTGGAATCTGCACGTCATTCGTCATACAGGCCATCGCTATCTAGGCCCGGGCCCCCAGTACACAGACAGCCATTTGAACAATTTCACATTCTTGTGCCCGCATGTAGGCGGTGAGTGAATTAACAGTGAGTCCTTTATACAGTTCAAATGCTACAAAGGCACCGCCTTCCTAAAACAACGTCGGCTTTGTCACAAACGGAAAAACAATGGAGAGAACAGCCGGGACATATGAATATTGTAATGCATTTCATAGAAAGCAATGAGACAAGATAATGCAATGGAGTTGCATGGGGAAAGGCAGGATTAACGGAGGCTTTAACACGTGTTGTAATGTTACGATGAAGAATAAGTTGAGATGAGGTTTGACGAAAATGGAACAACAATCACAGTCCAGAGAAATAAAATACAGAAAGTAACCTGCAGTACCTTTAAGGAGTGTCTGTTTGGTGCAGGTGTAAAGTTTGTGCCCACCACCATGGAGACAGGCTTGGCATTCAATGCAGTGGCTGATCTCTGTCTCTGTGTTGTGAATAGTTATGGCACCAGTTCAGCAGAAGTGGAAAGTTCAGCATTTTCCTCTGCAATGTCTGCATGCATTATACTCTATCTTCCCTGAGAAACTTTTCAAAATCATTTGAAAGAAGCAGCAGGCATTACACCCCCCAAGACCAGTAGGGGTCAGTAACTCAACAGTAAATAATTGAGTGGTTTATCATTCATCATAACAAGAATGAATGAATGAATGAATAAATGATCGATAAAACAATAAAAAAGTAAAACATCACTGCTACATGTTTAATTTAGGAGGAAGTAAGAACCTTGCACATTCCAGAGCAAATAAATAAAAGCCTCAGTGATATTGATCTGGCCATGTCAGGCCAGGTGTGTGTGTGTGTGTGTGTGTGTGTGTGTGTGTGTGTGTGTGTGTGTGTGTGTGTGTGTGTGTGTGTGTGTGTGTGTGTGTGTGTGTGTGTGTGTGTGTGTGTGCTATTATACATTATATACTGTACATACTGTATGTATACTGTATGATATGTAGGCCTATGTAACAATGCTTAGTATTGCTAAATTTAAGTAATCCAGAGTGATTTAAATTTAGCAGGAACATTTTTTTCTTTCTTCTTTTTTGTATTTTTTATTCCCACAATTTTGACACTTTTTTTTTTTTTTCACCCAGTGCCATTTACCTAGTGTGACCAACCTGGGGAGGCAGCGGACTGGCCCCATGCTTCCTTCAATACATGAGGAGTCCCAGCTGCCTTGGAGAGTTTCCCGGTTGCTGTCCCCTCCACCCTGGCTGGCCAGGAGGAGGCAGTTTACAGAAGAGAATTACTGCATGTTTTTGTGAGGTACGTACTCTAGGGGACACAGGGAGAACATGCAAACTCCACACAGAAAGGCCCTTTCTCGGATATGGGCACTGATGACACGGAGGAGGAGACACCAGCCACCAGCACCCACGAATGGCAAATTGGCAATACATCATATTACATAACCATGTACCGAGCATATCTACTGTAGGTCTGTATCCAAGCCTACATAAAATGCTATCTATGTTACATAAGTTGTACTTTGAATATGTCTGTAGTCAACATTGTTAGCATAATTATTCATTCTAATAATAATAATTACTGCTAAAACAATGTTTAAAGAAACCATCTGCAGTCATACACAAGAACATAACAAATAAAACAAAACCTTGAACTGTTGTAATGATGGTAAAAAGATGAGAGCGTTTAATTACAAAGTAGAGATCCCATACTGCTGTGAACACATGTGTCTTTAATAATAACAGAAGAAAGCAGGTGTTCTGTGGTGCTCTCCTACAAGAGTAGAGCAAATTCAAAAACATCCTTTTGATGTTCAAAGGAGACCTGGGACACGCGTGTCGGCGTGTCTTGCATCACCAGAGAAAAGTGAAGGCTCAACCATGATGCAATCTTACTTGGGGCTGAACTGGAAAACATTTTTTTCATGCACAACTCATACCCATTGATGCTGCTCCAGTCTGCTCAAGGCCACTGGCAGAATCCCCAACCCTCAAGGTTATGAAGGAATTTGTTATGACGTTTGTATTACCCTGACCTGGCACACATCCACGACAGACTGTTTATAAAGACATGGCCACTGTGTAAAGACGGTGCACATTTCTCAAACTGTACCAGCCGTCGGTGTGTTCAGTGTTGAACATGCAGGTGTTCGCGGCCCTCATGGATTTTCTCTCTGCTTGCGAAGAATGCGAACGGATCATGACTCCGATGCACCTGGACACTGTAATGCTGTCTGTCAACATGACGCTGGTTTCTGGATCACAAAACGCCACGGCTGTGGCATCAGAGAGCATCCCCATGGCAACTAGAATACTATTCCTGGTCCTCGCTTTGCTCATTGCTGCTTGGAGCCAGACAGACAGGTCTTCTGTTCCAGGTTAGTGCCAGATAAACCACTGCATGTTCAGCATTATGCATCGCTAACAGATTACTTTGGAATATCTTTGTGGTCGTTTAAAAGTTTAAAAGCAAAATTGTGGAGTCATGATACATATTTTATTACATGGCACATTACAGGTCCTTCCTTCTGTCTGGGCTTTGGACCACTGTTGTCCTATCTGAGGTTCATGTGGACCGGCATTGGAACAGCCAGTAACTACTACAACACCAAGTATGGAGACATTGTCCGGGTCTGGATCAATGGAGAGGAGACTCTCGTACTCAGCAGGTTGGTTCTTCCCCCGTGTGTACTTGCAAAGACCGAATTGTCAGTCATTCGGTTCTAACCTGCAACATGCATATTTGTCCTCCTGTTAGAGCCTCAGCAGTGCATCACGTACTGAAGCATGGTCATTACGCCTCACGCTTTGGGAGTAAGCTGGGACTCAGCTGCATTGGTATGCATGAGAGAGGAATCATATTCAACAATAACGTCACTCTGTGGAAGAAGATGCACTCCTATTTTGTCAAGGGTAAATTAAACTCTCATTTCTCTCGACTTGTTCTAAGTAGGCTACTTTTATGCAAGTAACAATGTTGAGGTCTTGTACTCTATTACATTTCAGTTGCAAATTGCTCGACTACAATTAGTACTGCTTAGTTGCTCCGTAGATTCTGATTATTATTACAAAACATAGATTAACTTCAGCCCTATAAATATTCTGGTATTTTGAATAAGTCATGATGTGTACGCTAGATCTACTATTTCCTCTATATATATTCAGCATAAAGAATATTCTACTTGTGCTACATTTTTATAAAAATACTTTAGTACTTTTGCTCAAGTACATTTTGAATTCCGGACCTTTACTTTCTACATTACTATATTGATTATTTTTAATGATTGTGTGAGCACGTTTCCTAATAAAATCAGTGATTCCTGAAAGAGAGTAATTTTGTGGCCTTTGTATGTCAGCACTCACAGGTCCGGGGTTGCGGCAGACAGTGGAGGTATGCGTGTCCTCAACAAACAAACACCTGGACAGTTTGGGGGAGATCCACTCTGATGGCAAAGGAACTGAGGTGGATGTGTTGAGTCTTCTGCGTTATGTGGTGGTGGACATCTCCAACAGACTATTCCTGGGAGTTCCTCTTGATGGTGGGTAGGCCACAACACAAGTTACACAACAGAGGCCACAATACTACAATGTAGTATTATTCATGTCTGCTATTGATACAAATCTGCTTATTTCATTGTGTCCAAACTAGTAAACACACACTGTAAAATTGTCAGTGTTCATAGAGTCTCAAAACAATTGATCCAAATGGAAACTACGGGAACCATTTTTGTTACACACTAAACCCCTTAAGATTAAACCTCTTTGCCATTTTTTTTTTACTATTAAAGAATATTTTATATATATACTAAAGAATATTTTTAATAGTTAAAATGGTCAGTTCGATCGGTTCAATGTGTCGATGTATATTAGCTAGTTGACCTATTTGAGAAGGTTGTATACATTTGTTTAAAAGGCAAAGAGGTTTAGGGATAAGGAGTTTAGTGGTGACGGAAATGTAGCCCTACATGTTAAATTTAATGGAAACAATTTTTACAGTGCACCTGTCCCAAACATTTCCATGTCAGGAACCCCCAAATTGACACTAATTACCTTGCACATCCCCATTTGAATGAAATACTGCCAAGGACCGCCTTAAGATAAGATTTGTATGGCTCTGTCAGTGATTCTGGCAGCCTATTTAATATCAATTTAATTCTAATTGTGTGTACCTACCAATGGACGGGTACATTTGGTTCCTACAGATCTACAGTATAAGGGTCCATTTGATTTCATTTTGGCAACCTCAGAATTGTATCAGAAAATCACTTCTGAGTTTACAGAAGTGATACACTTCTTTAGCCTCACCTTTCAGTCATTAAGCAATCACCCTTTTCCCTTTCTTTCTCTAGAGAAGGAGCTGATGCTGAAGATCAACAGATATTTTGAGACATGGCAGACTGTCTTGATCAAACCAGATATCTACTTCAAGTTTGACTCGATTCACCAGAGGCACAAGAAAATAGCGTAAGTGCACCGGTCATCACATTGCAAACGGCATCTATTTTTTTCCGTCACCCACTTCGGATGTTATCAACCGGTTCAAGTTAGCATAGTCCTTATGGTTGCTGTTTCTCCTCCAGCCAGGAACTGCAGGATGCCATTGGGAGTCTGATTGAACAGAAGAGGAGAGCTCTGCAGGAGGCAGATAAACTTGACAACATCAATTTTACCGCAGAGCTCATCTTTGCACAGGTCAGTCTGAACAATAATGACGTGTCTGTGTGTGTGTGTGTGTTCGTGCGTGCGAGTGCATACATAAATTGAATGAACTTAAACTTTGGGGAACTTAAATTAAATCTGTGTGTGTGCCTGTGTGCACAGAATCACGGAGAGCTGTCAGCCGACGATGTACGTCAGTGTGTGTTGGAGATGGTGATCGCTGCCCCAGACACTCTGTCAGTCAGTGTGTTTTTCATGCTGCTGCTGCTCAAACAACATCCTGATGTGGAGCTGCAGGTTCTGCAGGAGATAGACATGGTTGTAGGTAAGAACAGCTGAAGGGCCATGTCTTTATTTTGGCACAACTTTTTTTTAATCCATGAATTACATCATTGCACTGAACTACATCATTCAGGTTTAAACCTTATGTGAAAATGAGGATGGGGCAAGCCGGGGAACATTCACCCCAAAACAGCACATTTTGACACATTGTGAGAACATAACTACAACACAGCTCTGTTTGCTGAAGTGATTAAGACAAAGAAAACCTCTCTTAGATACATCAACGTAAAGAAGGAAAGGACACATTGGTTCATTTATATTTGTCCGGCATTTCCAGCCAGCAGATGCAATGCAAAATCGAGACGATAGGATGAATGATCTACAATTGTACTGTAGATTTACTATACGATTGAAGTGCAACTCGATGAAAGACTGATAACTGTGAGTGGACAGTGCCACTTAAGCATTATATTATACTTGTTTACAATAGCGTCCAGAAAGGATGATTGGAGATATGTGTGGACAAGCATGTGTCAAAAAAAATTTAATCCTTTAAAAAAAAAATTGGTACAGGAAAATAAAAGCACACATACATTGTTTAATTTGTTTGTGTTTTGTGTGTTGGTGTGCACACTACAGTGTTTACTGATTATAAGGCATCTAAACAGCACAGACTGTTTCTGACTGTGCCAACTGTCATTGCTAAAAAGTCAATTATTGACAGCGCAAAAATTTAAATCAACAAAGCGTGATATGGGTTCTTTTATTTTCCTGACTCTGACTTTGAACTCTGACTGAAGCTGACTCTGACTTTTTGATGGCTCATTGACTTCAAAGTATTCCATCGAACAACTAGTTCCAGTTTTCCTCTCAGTGTGTCTTTATCATGGCATAGAATGTGTCCCTTCCTATTTTATGTTGCCTTGGATACAGCCACCCGAATAGGGATTTCTCTTGAAAGCCATTCCTGAAAAAATATTTTCTATATACTGTAGCGATGTATATAGAGTAGAATGTAAAAATAGCTGGCAAATTCACCAAGGCTGTTTCAAACTTCTTGAGCAGTATAGTAAACTTCTTGAGCAGTATAGTAAACTTCTTGAGCAGTATAGTAAATGGTAAACACAATGTTTACCGTTTCTTGAAATTTACATTTGTAACTCACGTTACTATGGATTTTTTCTTGCATGGTAGAGGATGTAAGGTCAGACTCTGACCTGTCTTTTGAGATTGTTACAATGATTAAGCTGACTTGGGTTGACTTGGCATTTACTGTAAGATACACTATGTTTCTCTGTGTGTGTAGGCGAGAGAGAGCTTCAGAACTCTGATCTTCAGAAGCTACCAGTGTTGGAGAGATTCATCAATGAATCCTTACGCTTCCATCCTGTGGTGGACTTCACCATGCGAAAGGCTCTCTCTGATGACATCATAGAGGGCTACCAGGTGCCAAAGGGAACAAATATCATTCTAAATGTCGGCCGCATGTACCGGACAGAGTTCTTCAGCAAACCTGATGAATTTAGCCTGGATAACTTTGAGAAAAATGTAAGTTCTTTAAAAAAAAATATTCCCTGTAATTATAATACTGTACTGTATATATCCCTGTTACTGTACATCAACATGATGTCAAAAACTTCAAGAATGGAAGAGTGACAGTTCCTTTATCCTTGGTCCTCTTCCATCCAGGTTCCAAGCCGGTACTTCCAGCCATTCGGCTCCGGTCCTCGCTCCTGTGTGGGGAAGCACATCGCTATGATGATGATGAAATCCATCCTGGTGACGCTGCTGTCGCGGTATTCTGTGTGCCCCCATAAAGGCATGACGCTGGACTGCCTCCCACAGACCAACGACCTATCACAGCAGCCTGTGGAGCATCAACATGATGCAGGGCCTCTCACCATGACATTTATACCCAGAAAACAAGATCTTTTCAGAAAGTAGGAATGTTTTAAGATTGTCTGTTGTTTTCTTTTGTCTGTTTCACTGACGAGAGTCAAGTGAAGAGTTGACTCTCGTCAGAGTACCATCTCTTGACTGGGTATTGATAAATGTATTGTATTGTATTGTATTTGTTTAAGTTATATTTGAGTGTTTTTACACTTATGTGTGTTCTGAAATGTACATAGATATGCTAAAACTGAAGTAAATATAAGTTATTGGGACTTGTTTTGTTGTGTGTTTTATTTTGTGACATGTTTATGGTATTACATGGCATTGCTATCTAAATTTACAATGATTTGGCACATGCTCAAATGACAGACATGCATAATACTGCCTAAACTCACTATCTGTGCACTTTCAGAATTCCATGTCATTGCAAAGGTTGCACAAGAGAGGGCGCTAAGACACAGATCATGGTGATGAGTTACCCTCATTATAAAGCCTAAATAATGGAAGAACACTGTTCATCATCACATCCCATTTTCAGCTGCATTAACAGTGCCTCTCTGCAAACACCACAATCCTATTCAAACACAGATGCTTCCTCTCCCTAAACACTGCCCTGATCGACCACGATCTATTGCAATAAAGAAAGGAAGAAATGTTCATGTTCTCATCAGTACGTGTGCGCACGTGCATGTGTGTGTCCATGTGTGTGCATGCACTATTGATAAATGGCATTGATTCATGGGGCCCACAGCAGCATTAATGTCATGATCCATAAATATTTGGCGGTAGGCCTATATCTTTCCATGAACACATCTTTGTTTGTGCTTATATTTGATTCATTATAAACTTTTGTGTATGTTGTATCGCCATTGTCATGCTTAAGAGCGTCTGCTACAGTAAATGTCTAAATTGTGTGTGCTTGTGCGTGCGTGCGGAGGAGTGCAGGGGTTCAGAGACCTTGCTCTGTCAATCAGGCTTCATTTGTCATCCTGTTGCCACCTGGGAGGGAGGCAGCTGTGCTGAATCAAATGCATCTGAGATTGGAAGAGTCACACCAAAGTCCTATAGATAATCAATGGCTGCCTGTTACAGAAAATCTTCACCAACCAGTGTATGGAACTCGCCCTATTGCAATTGTGTGTGTGTAGTGAGTGAGTGAGTGAGTGTGTGCATCCCCAGAGAGACGTGTTATTTTGAGGTACATCACCAGAATGACAGTTCAGTTATTAACTGCATAGTGGAAGACACACCGCCTGCAGTTCTCACAAAGTTCTGCATGCACAATAATGTTGTAGTAGAGAGAAGAATAACATAAGCCATCTACCAGTATGTCTGTGTTGCTTTCTCTTTGTGTTTCTCTCTTATCTATCTTTAGGATAGTTGAAAGTAAAAGCATTCTCAAACTTTTGCACAGAATAGAATAAAATAATGAGCAAAAAATCAAACAGAAATCCTCTGCTCACTGGCTAATACTCGCTGTAGTTCCTAGGGTTATACCCTTGGTGAGCTGCCAAGCTGCTATTCTACTTCAAGGGAGCTTTTCTACTGTTTTCGCTTCAAACCTTAGAAATAAAATTTGTCTCTGGTAGAATATATCAAAAGGCCAATTATAGGATTTCAGTTAGCCCCTTTTTACTTGTTTGGAAACGGATGAAAAGAAGGTTACGGATCAGGGTTGACCTCAAGTTAAATAACCTACTTACAGCGATCACTTGAGTGCCATATTTGGATTCTCTTTTCCAATGCCAGATTTTCCAGAAGGCATCTATCAGATGAACTCCACTTCCTGCTTCTGACAGCCACGGCTGACAGCTGGCAATTTCACACAACATCTATTTTTAAAAGTTGTTTAATCAGTCGTTGAATGAATATTTCCATATTGAGTGTCAGTTAAGTCGTACTTTGTTAGTTTCTATAACCCCCATTTTGTATTTTACAGATAATCTTTAAACCTGAGTTCACCATTTTGAAGGGATACCTGGTCAGACAGCAGCACTAATCCACACACAGGACATTCAGTAACAATGGTGAGTATACGGGCAGACAGAGTGTCTCTTTACCATGCAGTTCCATGCAGACTGAGGAGAACATTATGCTGCTGAGCCAGCCTAACTTTTTGCTGCAGGTTCGATGCCCAATCCCGACGGCCTTTGCCTTGTGTTTTCCTCCACCCCACCCCCTCACCCCCCCACCCCGTTACAAGTAAAATTCGCCAATTCAAGTGTGCTTGAGTAAAAGTGCGAAATTATCGGTGTCAAAATGTACCCGAAGAACCAAAAGTACTCATTGTGCTGAATGTCCCATTACTTTACAATTTCACCACTGAAATGTAGTGGAGTAGAGGTAAAAATACTGCAATTTTGAAATACTCCAGTAAAGACATAAAATATTAATAATAAATGTATAGTACTTACTCTCACCATTTATGTACCCTGTAGAAAACTGAACAGCATTTCCAAGGGTGGTACTTGAAATAATATGATACGAGTGTACAGTGCATGGATATTATGAAATCTGTTACAGGGTGACAGTGTGAGAAATTACAAAAACAAGTACTACCGTAGTGTACCATTCATTCACCGTTATGAAGGTCATGCGGCTCCGACGTACTACAGTATGATACCATTTCCAGTTGTAACAATGGATTACTGTGCAAGGTGCATGAAATGATCATTGAGATGAAGAGATGACATGATGTAATCAGTGACCTGCCTGCTTGAGTCAATGTCTCCATCAGTGTGTCAGCTGCAGTCTGACTGAGAAGGTCTTAATGATCACTGCCTGACTGTACTGATGCCGATGTCCTAGAGCTGTCTCCCATCACTACTAACATCTAACCAATCACACACACACACACACACGCACGCGCATGCATGATGCTTGTGTAGTGAGACGTGGAAGTCGGGATTAAACCCGGAGCTCCCACTTGCCCGACCAACGTGCAACCTGTGGTGCCAATAGGGCTAAGCCTGCAGGCTGGGTCTTGGCTGGGGGCCACAATCACCCTCCTCAGTGTTTGAAGCTCATCCTCACGCTTCACACTTTACACTCTCCGCGGACCGCCACACACAATGTTCCTCATGTCCCTTATGCCAGGAAGTCACACTCCACATCATCAGCCAACTATGCTATAGATTGCAGTAATATACCCCGAAGCAGGGATTGAACCCGGAGTTCCCTCTCGCCAGACCAACGTGTGACCCGTGGTGTCAATAGGGCTGAGCACGATTGGCAGGGCTGTTGCGGGCTGGGTCTTGACCGGGGGCTACATGTGCATGCATGCATGCATGACACATTGGAACCACAATTACAGTGTAAAAGACCTCAGGGTTGACTCTTAAGAGTTAAATTAACAATTAACTTTAAGATGTTTAAAGCAGTGGTTTTCAACCTTTTTGACACCAGGGACCACTATTTATTCAGCATTTGAGCCACGGACCACCATTTGATGACAATTTGATGAAAAAAACCTAAAACTAAAGAATTCTTTTGGTTTTGTCCACAATTCCAGGCTGGATTTAGGAAACAAAACAGTGTAGACATCTTAATTAATTGGTGCTGCTTCAGATGGTGATTATTTTAACTCTTGAGAGTGTGAAAATGAAACCAAATGGACCCGCAAGGGTCCATTTGGTTTCATTATCACACTCTCAAGAGTTACATCTGGTTACCCAACTTTCCATCATTTAGCCTGGGGACCACCTGGAACCATCTCAAGGACCACTGGTGGTCCCTGGACCTGTTGAAAACTGCTTTAAAGTGAAGCAACGGAGTGCATTCAACAAAACGCATGCATGTGAACAACTCTGTTTCCATAAGGATGTTCAGGTGTAGATGAAATAGGAGCCCCAGAAATGAGAATGAGAAAAATATGCTAGAAAATGGACATCAGCCTAGTAGTGACACTGTTTCTTAACAGCAGGGGAAATGGGAGCTTTGCCGATCAGGGGAACTGATCAGATGTGTTGTATGATTACAGGAGCAGACTGGGGGAGAACCACTGTAAAACCTCTGGCTCCACGTTGTCAGC
>CM076966.1:17172058-17184558 GCA_039105355.1 Benthosema pterotum
ACTAACGGAGTCAGCACAGTTTTTAGAGAGGTAAGAAAAGAGGGCAGAGAGAGAAAGAAAGAGTGCCAAGAGAAAAAGACTAGGAGAAGGGAAAGCTCAGCAAATAGCATTGAAGGTCCCAGTTTTCAGTAACATCTCACAGCTGTGGTGGGTAAGACTGGGAGGACAGAGGAGAGAAGTTTAGCTCTCCTGAAAAATAGGGTGATTTTTGTGTTTTTTGTTTTTTTCCCTTTGGGTAGAGGAATCGCAAGGCTCCCTGGGAATCAAACAGGAGGAAAAGGGAGCCAGTAGGACCACAGATCTTCTCCTGCACAGCCCCGAGAGCAACCTGAGGGTGGAGGACAGGATGGATTCAGACTCCGGAGAGCAGAGCGAGGGAGATCTCTCTCCAGGTAAGAACTGAACTGTCCACACACTGATGATTTAATCATTATTACACATGTCAGCTCTCTGGCAGAACGTGTCAGAGGTGTGGTGAGACTTTTTGCGTGGAAATAAGCCCCTAGGTTGGGACACTTCTATACAGTATTCACTCTCCAGCATCAGAAGTTGAGGTGGCTTACTACTGGTACAGTAGGTTAGAAAAGTGTGTGTGTGTGTGTGTGTGTGTGTGTGTGTGTGTGTGTGTGTGTGTGTGTGTGTGTGTGTGTGTGTGTGTGTGTGTGTGTGTGTGTGTGTGTGTGTGTGTGTGTGTGTGTGCACGCGCATCGCAAAAGACAAATACTACAAACTTTGCTACATACTATTGTTAAATGCGATTATGAGCAGTTGGACTATCGGGGGGAAGTCAGTAGTTCATTTATCCTTGAGTAGCTAACAAAAAAGATCAAAGTAAATGTCCCATTTTCATATACAGTACTGTATATACTGTAGTATAGTATCTTTTTCCCTTCTGTGTGTGTTAAGCTTGTGCAACAGTTGTATCTGCTTTGACCATAATGTAACCTTCTTTGGATCTATTATGTATTGCGCTTTCTATTTATATCCAAGAAAAAAACTGTGTGTGCGTATGTGTGTGTGTGCGTGTGTGTGCCAGCACGTGTGTGCGTGCCTGCCTGCCTGTGTGCGTGTGTGAGACTAACTATAATAGAGGAGGCAAGCTTCAACACGTGTGGTCAGTCAACTCATCAACACGTCCAGTGCTGCTGGATGCTTCCACTCAGAGCATGAGATTGTATTTAAAGATTACCTTTAATCATGTGTAATGTAATGTCATTTAGTGTGGGTGTATTAACAGAGGTTTCATGGTGCTCTGGAGAGACCATAGGGTCTCTGTGTGACATACTAGAGTCATGTCTAGGCCGGGGGGGGGGGTGTACTTGTACGTCGTCAAGCTGCCTCATGCTAAGGAAACAGGAGATATGATCCTGCCCCTATGGGCCCCATGTATGGCTCTGAAGGGCCTTACTTCGACTTTTATTGCAATGGTGAAAGATAACAGTCGTATGTGTGCACTGCACACACACACACACACACACACACACACACACACACACACACACACACACACACACACACACACACACACACACACACACACACACACACATACATACGCACAGAGTAACATACACATCCTGACTTTGAAAAGGTTTATATGCTCTTGTCGA
Source organism: Benthosema pterotum (assembly GCA_039105355.1). Classification (NCBI taxonomy): domain Eukaryota; kingdom Metazoa; phylum Chordata; class Actinopteri; order Myctophiformes; family Myctophidae; genus Benthosema; species Benthosema pterotum. Next base: position 17,173,669 of record CM076966.1, read on the forward strand.
ATCACTTTCCAGCTTTCTGAACATGTAGGTATACATGTCTGAACTTTGATCCTGTTCAGAGCTCCAGCCAGGGGGGATGAAATATAGCTTTCTGGAGATAACTTTAATGCCAAAGCACAATGATGAGTTTCCAAGAGGATATCGTGAGAACAGTGAAACACACTATGCAGATATGAAACCCTTACAACTGATCTTAAAGATGGAGTCCGTGATTTTTTTCTACCCTAAAACATGATCATCAGGTATTAATGTTATATGAAAAGTAGGATTTTTTCAGTGTACAGTGTTTGTTAAACTGCCATTTTTATGATTCCACCCTACCAGTTCATTAAGAATGCCTGGTGGGTGGTGATGGGTGGAGATCCACCTGAACTGAAGCCACACCCACAGCTTTAGTTGCATGATAAAGGGGGAGGAGTTAGGGGAAGGGCTGAACACGTGATGTCACTATATTGAAGTTGTTTTCATTGGCACGTTTAACTGGAAAGGTTCAGCCCCCAGGAAGAAACCCTAAATACAAAGGGAAGACATCATTGCACATAAAGGGGTCTCTTTACATACTGCCACCTCTTAAACATGTACAAAATTGGAAAAAATACAAAAATCACGGCACCCCTCTTTAAGTCAGAATCCCTGCACCTTGTTCCCTTGTTTGTTTACTACGCGAGGCAGACACTGTGGCTGTTTAAAATTGATTCGCATCAGGAATAGATATGGATTCTGTGTGTATTAATATATCCTATACTGTGTGAGAAAACATATCTTTCTTCTTTCTTCATGCCACAGTGCATGTAACCTTACCTTAGTCAATTGGATTTATAAAGTCACCTTGTGTGTGTGTGTGTGTGTGTGTGTGTGTGTGTGTGTGTGTGTGTGTGTGTGTGTGTGTGTGTGTGTGTGTCTGTGTGTCTGTGTGTCTGTGTGCGTGCGTGCGTGTGTGTGTGTGTGTGTGTGTGTGTGTGTGTGTGTTTGGCATGGCTTGGCTGGCTGGCTGTATATCGGATTAGCTCTTTCTCTATGATAGTGTATCAAACTCTCTGACCGCCTGTCTGTCCATCTGGCCTACCGTCTGTGTGTCTCTGTGTACATCTGGAAGACGCAGGGAGCCCACCAGGCTGGCCAGAGAGCATAATGCTGGCTATCAGTGGGAGATGAGACGTTTGTTTTCACTGCCTGGTGGAGATGCAACCACTAAAGGTTCAACACATCCACCCCAGAGCCTGTTCAATTCAATCTGCTGATAAACAATCACAACAATGTGTGAGGCGAGTGCCGTGGGCAACTGCTGTTTTTTGCTTTTGCATGTCACAGGGGGGGCATGAGTAAGGCAAGCATAAAGTCCACATATGTGGATGATGGGCACATGCTGATTTTGGGAGGGGCGTGAAGACGAGCATAAAAAAGTCCATAGACTTGGCTGCCACACGATGCCATGTCCGAAAGCCCAGTAAATATATAGCCTGGCTAAAGCCATGCAGACCGAATCAGCAGTTGGCAAAAAAATGCCTGTCAGCAGATTGGTCTGGAATACCTCAATTGTACACCCATTTCCTACTCTAGGGAACTGGGGTGGCCAATCAGGACACAGGATTCAAATCTGTTAGCATACTGATGGTCCACCCCAATGGGCGTACAATTGAGCTAGTCCAGATCAATCTGCTGACAGGCATTGTTTTGCCAACAGCTGATTTGGTCTGGCTTTAGCCAGGCTAGTAAATATATACAATGACACTTATCTTCATGGACTTCTTCTGGAAAATAATCAATATTAATGTCTAGTGTTTTTTACACTGTAGTCATAAAGCAGTAAGACAGGTAATAGTAAATGGTGGCCTTGTTGGTTTTGGGTCGTTTGTCCCCACATTTTGAGCTGACATGCTAACATGTTGGAATTTACATGTTGGCATTCTGATGTTCTCTTTGATAAACAAGGGGTGGTGTGCAAAACAAATGGGCATTTTGAATACTGATATGCATAGAGCTATCTCTCTCTCTCTGTCTCTCTCTGTGTGTCTCTGTCTCTCTCTCTCTCTCTCTCTCTGTCTCTCTCCCTCTCTCTCTCTGTCTCTCTCACTCCCTCTTGACATTTTAATCTTGTTTGGAGTCTAGGAGGGCTACAACACTGATTCCCCTGTAGTAGCTCTCTGCTCTTGGCACAAATTAAATAAAGGCCGAGGCGGAACCACTAGCAACACTGGCTGTCATTGCTTGAATGGTCAGAAAATGAGGATGGACGGGAAATAGAAGAATGGCTTCGCTCAAATCAGAGGTATTGGAGGCATGAGTCTACCGTCACATATATCATAGTCGTGATGTTTGACTGGAAGGCAACAGTGCATGCTGGGAAGGGTTAGCAATGAGCCACTCTTTGGGCCATTTATCTCTCTCTCTCTCTCTCTCTCTCTCTCTCTCTCTCTCTCTCTCTCTCTCTCTCTCTCTCTCTCTCTCTCTCTCTCTCTCCTCTCTCTCTCTCTCTCTCTTCCCCTCCCAAAAACGTCTATACTCTAATCTGGAGTCCCTTGGTGTAAACCACACACCACACACAGTGAGTGGAGCTCAGCTGTAACTGCTCCATAAGAGAGCTCCTGAGACAGCACCACTCCCAGCAGATGTGCACACACACACACACACACACACACACACACACACACACACACACACACACACACACACACACACACACACACATATTCCTTTTCATAATTCTCCAAATACCACGGAGCGTACCCACAAAGTGACACATTCACCAACCTCGTCCTTCATCTGGAAAGGGAGGAGTTGGACGCACCTCGTTGTGAATCAGAGGAGGCTGAGCGTCGACGCTGCTCTGCTCTGCTCTGGTCTGGTCTGGGGAGAAACTCAATCCATGCCACATGTTGGCAGGCTGAGCGGAGACTCCAGGCAGCATAACATGCTGCTGCGAAACCTCGACATAAAGGTCGCTGAGCCGCTAGGAATGAGCGCTGAATCGAGAGACCGCCGACATTCAGAGTTCGGTTTGCGAGGCAGAGGGGGAAAAAAACTATGTCGTCTTTCATCGGGTGCCGTCTGACCTGCTGTCAGAAGACGTCCCCAAAAGAGCCGAGTCAGCACGGCTACGTAAATTCCCACACCGCCACAACCTGCTTTGCTTTAGAATGTCATGTCGACGGCACAATCGTGGGAGATCAGTGAGTCTGCGGCTGTTGCAGTAATAGCTGTGAGGGTTTGAGGGTGAGTTTGTTGTCACTAAACAAACAACAGCCCGAGTCAGATGCTGTTTTTGACCACAGAACCTATATTTACTTGATGCCAGAGATAGGAGCTCCTGAAAGTGTATGTTTTCATGCAAACAGAGAGTAAACAATAGAGCACATTCTTATCAATTCCATGAATCCACTGTGATGAGTTGAAGAAAAAATTGCTTTCCCCATGTCCACTGCACTCCAGCAGCTTCTGACAGACCGAGGACAGATTGTACTTTATTACTGCCATGTTGGCAGACTGGGTCGCATACTTTACATAGGAGAAGCTGGCATACGGTAGCGACCATATACAGTAGACATAGAGTACATACACACGCATCTCTTTCTGTTTAACTCATTCCCCTGTGCTTTTACCCTCACTCATCACATCACGTTTTTTCTCTCCCTTTAATCTGGTCCACAGATGGAGAGTATTCACTGCACTCCGGCCCTCTACACGCACACACGCCTGCGCACGAGCACACACACACACACACACACACACACACACGCACACACACACACACACACACACACACACACACACACACACACACACACACACACACACACACACACACACACACACACACACACACACACACACACAGTGTGCTGGCTCTGGAAAATTGGTGAACTCAAAAAAGAAAACTGTAACTGGAAAAGACGACTCAGGAGAAAGTGATTTTTCCTTTAGCTTCATTCAGTGAAAGCTCTTGGTCGTAAACACCAGAGCCACCAACTTTTGTGTGTGTGTGTGTGTGTGTGTGTGTGTGTGTGTGTGCGTGTGTGTGTGTGTGTGTGTGTGTGTGTGTGTGTGTGTGTGTGTGTGTGTGTGTGTGTGTGTGTGTGTGTGTGTGTGTGTGTGCGCGCGCACGGCATGCACGTGAAAGAGTGTGCTGACTCAGTCTTAGGGCATTCCATGGTGTTTGTGGAACAATCGCTCCTCCTGGCTTGGCCATTACTGTAACATGGATTTAAGAGTTCTCTGAGGCGTTTTGATAGAGCCAGTGGTGGAAGGGAGTACTCCTGTGTGTTTTACTTGAGTAAAAGCAAAAAGGCTTGACTTGTAGTATATAGTAATACCAAATACGAAAGTCATACCGTAGCAAAAGTACTATAGGTTGTCAAACTGTGATTTAAATAGCCAAAGTCTATAATACAACTGAATAATCTGCACGCACATTTAAGAGATATTTGTAAGAGATATTTCAAACATTCAACAATACTTATGGCATTTCATGCTCTACTAATGAACATCCCAGACAGTTAAGTTGCTCAATCCAGTATTTAGATATTCAATATTAAAATTGTAGCTTATTGTAACTTTTTTTTTTCTTGGCGACTGATGCTGTCTTCCCATTACCTCCTGATTGAGAATACTTCTTTTTGGAAAAGATGTTTTAAATAACTCTAAGCTGTTTCAAGAAATAGTTTGAAGTTTACAATGTTTTTTTGTAGATGCTGAAATGACTAAACTTTTTTTTAAGTAAGATATCCCTTTTCAAGTAAAGACACCACAAAAGGTAGAGTACTTGAGTAGATGTACTTAGTTACTTGCGTCCACTGGCCGTGCAGGGCCTCTCAGACACAGGAGGAGAAGATGGTTGTGGTTTGACTGGAGACTGGAGGCCAGGGGCGGATTGGCCATCTGGAGTACAGGGAGTTTTCCCGGTGGCCTGCGCCACCTAGTGGCCTGGACAGGGTTTTTTTTTTTTGTTTTTGTTTTTTTCAAAAAAGAAAAGGTGTCCTACACCAGAGCCTTCAAGTAGGAGAGATCTTCTACATTGTGTAGACTAAGTTGGGCTAATTCACATGAATAATTTAACTCTTGAGGGCGTAAAAATGAAACCAAATGGACCCGCAAGGGTCCATTTGGTTTCATTTTTACGCTCTCAAAGAGTTACATCTGGTTAACCAGTGGCCTGGCAAAGGCAAAATTGTCCCGGTGGGAAAATATGTGCCAATCCGCCCCTGCTGGAGGCCAGGCTCTGCTCAGCCAACAGTTAGTAGAGGCGCCTGGTGAAAGAGCACTGTGTAGACACAGAGGAGGAGGAGGGCTTTCTGCACAGGTATGTGGGCTTGTAAAGTCTGCACAGTCCTACATGCATATGTGTGTGTGTGTGTGTGTGTGTGTGTGTGTGTGTGTGTGTGTGTGTGTGTGTGTGTGTGTGTGTGTGTGTGTGTGTGTGTGTGTGTGTGTGTGTGTGTGTGTGTGTGTGTGCACTGTGGGAGGGGAAAATACTCTAATGTTTAATGTTTTAGGTAATAGAGTCAACTTTAGTGTGTACAAACACTGTGTTTGTAAACAGATTAGTTTAAAAACAGAATCTAACCTCACCTCACCTCCACTCTATTGGCTCATTATGGATCTGCTGGAGACTGCTGTGCTGTGACTGGCTAAAAGGCTGCCTCGCTTCACACACCCCCCTCCCCCATAGACATGTAAAAAAAATTGATTTTGCATCGATGTATCGATCCAAAAGCCGACAATACGATGCATCGACACGTCGGCAAGAGTATCGATTCATGTTTAAAAATAAATGAATAAAAATATCTGGTCTATTTTATCCATTTGCTCCTGGACGTAATTCAGACTCCCGTGCTGCGGGTGGCGCTAAACCTATTTTGTCCTCCTACCTCGCTTCCTTTACCCTCTTTCCGTATGCACACACACAAACTCAAACAGTAGGCGAAACAGTCATGGCTGACATAGCAGAGGAAAAAGAGGTAGGCAAAACAGACGTGGCGAAGGAAAAAGATGACATACACACCCCTCACGGTTCCAAGTCGTTTGTGTGGAAGTATTTCGGGTTCCGTAAAGATGGAGGAAAACTGACTGGTGTATTCTTGAGTATCGAAAAAAATCGAATCGTTGGGTCAGGAAATCGATACTGAATCGAATCGCCATGATGGGTGTGATTTACACCCCTACTCCCCCATACGAATTAGCACCGCCTTTCCTGAGCCCGATGAATGTTTTGTTTTCACGATTTGTTGACAACAAAGTTCTGGACCGCCTGCAGGACAAAGCAAGTGTCTGCCTGCAGGGAAACAGCTGTAAAAGCAACAAAGAGGGGGGAAAAGCAAAACTATATATATTTTTGCTAAAAAGTTGCCTCTATTACCTTGAAAAAGTACAAATCAAATACCGAAACAATTGTTCAGTACTCAAATATTTTACTTAAAAGGTACAAATCAAATGCCGAACAAATTGTGCTTAGTTAAATACTACGTAGTTATAGCAGTGTGTGTGTGTGTGTGTGTGTGTGTGTGTGTGTGTGTGTGTGTGCGTGCGTGCGTGCGTGCGTGCGTGCGTGCGTGCGTGCGTGCGCGCGCCCGCCCATGTGTGTGTGTGTGTGTGTGTGTGTGAGAGAGAGTGAGTAAGTGTGCGTGCATATGAGCGTCAGTGTGAGTGAACCACAGTCATTTCCTGGGCCACTGCCATTAGTTAGTGGTGGTACAGTAAAGACAGCTAAGTAGTAGAGCAGCAGGCTCAGCCCCAACATTAAAAAAGTACTTTATTAAAGTACTTAAGTCACTCCGGTTTTACTACTCAGATCATGGCAGGAGGAAAGCCTGCTTCAAGGTTCAGTGCCTTTTGAAAAACTGTCAGCTGTATCAAGCGGATGCACAGGTTTTTCTCAAATTGCTTATTTCTTGAATCTCTCACCTCTGAACGCTGCCTCAAAGCCCCACACTGCAGCATTGCAGCAATATTTCCCTTCTGCCTTGTGCTCACACAGAATGTAAAATACCTGTGTGAATGCAATTCTCAGTCCACTTTGACATTCCAGTCAAAACAGATTGGTTTGTTTTACTCCTCAATTGACAATGTGCATTTTCCCATTCACACTGACACAGTTGTTCACCGGGTGGAATGGTTGCATGCACAACACAATGAGCATTGTGTTTGTACTAAAGATAAGGCCGAAGCGGCGTGCCTGGAGTGAGTAACTTCCCTCTGCACAATTGAAAACGTTGTCAGTTCCATCCCACAGTTTTCAAAATGTGAACACAATACAAACATAATGAGAGTTCATGCACTCTAGGTGAAAAGGGAGAAAGAAGCAGTTGTGGATCTGGGCCGTGCAAGATGTATCCAAGTTCATGTGCGGTGAGGCAGGAGGTGGGAGAGTGCACAGAGGATGTGCAGACAGGTTGGAGGGAATGGATTTCCAATGAGGGTCACGACTTGACTCCTGACTGTAGAACTTGACTGTAATTTTTGTCACAGCCCACACAGAGGGGCAACGAGTGAAAATAAATAGAATAAAAACACCCACGCTATAGATGAAAGAGATACATATTGTGTTTGTCTAATTCCATTCAAACCATGCAATCTGCGTAGTTTTGATGGAAATATTTAGCATCTTGAGTGTCTATGTCTAAGTATTTAGCAGAAGGTGCTTTACATTACATTTGGTGACATTGTATACAGTGGTATCATTTGATGAGAAACCTGTGCTGTTTCGGGAAATGCACTTAGGAATGAAGATGAGTTTTATGATGATTGATTCCAAGTGATTTAGAAAAACTGTAGGTCAGTGTCACTGAATCTTACATTTTCTGCGCGATCTAACCATCAAAATAAAATAAATTAATTCCTTAAATGCACCAAACATTCCCTGACTGAGTTAACATTCACTGAGCCTGACCTTTTAGACACATGTAGGGCCTTTTCCTGACCCACCACATAGCCACTGACCATGTGACATTTACTTTAATTTATAGGTTCCACTTTCTCTTTGCCTTTTACTCAAATTCTGTGAGAGTGAATGAACTAGTAAACAAACCAGGAGGCCAAAGTTATGGGGAGGACTGGCGCAGTAGTGTGTGTGTGTGTGTGTGTGTGTGTGTGTGTGTGTGTGTGTGTGTGTGTGTGTGTGTGTGTGTGTGTGTGTGTGTGTGTGTGTGTGTGTGTGTGTGTGTGTGTGTGTGTGTGTGTGTGTGTGTGTGTGTGTGTGTGTGTGTGTGTGTGTGTGTGTGTGCGTCACTAAAGGATGCCATGGCATGCTGAGTCTTGGCTGAGGTCTATGAGAGTGGCGACTCACACAGGCCGGAAAAAATCCACTTCCTCCTTAGTCACTAGCAGTCCAATGTGAAGATGAGAGAGAACTAGAGTGCGTGAGACGAGAGAGAGAGAGATCGTCAATTCCTAAAAAAAAACAACAACAACAGACGACTGGGAAAATACAGCTTTTCACTGAATAATAACTACTACATGATTGGATCCATTTGATTGGAACCAGTCTTTCTGTTGGAAAGCAACATTTTCTCTATTCACTCATGTTCATCTCTGTTCTGTTTGATAGAAAGAGATATTGTGCTGCCAGATAGCCTCCATACCCCCCCTCTTTCTTTCTCATTCTCAGAGTTAGAATTAGAAATTGCTATATCTACCAACATATCTATTTTGATCTCACACACCTTATCACCGTAAATAACTTCATTTTAAATAGAAAAGCTGCAGCAGGGGTAAGAAGAGGAAAGGAACAGAAAGGAAAATAATGTTTTAATAGGTTGTGTCGCACAGTCTGTCATTAGTGTTTATGGGCAAGTAACACACACACAGTAAAAGACCAAAAGTTGATATAAAAGTAGTAATGGATGGTTCATATTAGTATAAGCTAATGAATGCGATCGAGTGGTTTTCCATAGCCGTTCCCAGAGGAGGGACGCGGGGAAGGGAGACTGCCTGCAGCCAATTCCCATACCCAGCTAGAGCAGTCTTCCATGGCCTGGTTCCTTATCGCCCGTACAGTGGCAGCAGTGAGCTGACATACAGCTGGCAAAGAGATCAGCTGTGCAGGTCAGAGGGCATGGAGGGATGGGTCCACATGCTCCCGCAGGCGGAACAGAACACGGTCCGGAAAGGACAGCCTCAACGTGATTTCTTTCCAATGTCAGTAGACAATCCAGCCTTTTAGTCTCTTGTTTGAAGTCTCCCTCTCTCCTAGGTGCAGGCCTCTCTCTCTCTCTCTCTCTCTCTCTCTCTCTCTCTCTCTCTCTCTCTCTCTCTCCCTCTCTCTCTCTGTTTCTGCTCTGACTCTTTGACAGGCCACGCAGTTGCACATTTTATCAATGGGCTATATCCTTATTTAAACCCTGGTCCCTGCGGTTCACGTGGGACCTGACCAATGAAACACAGCAGAGGGACAGAGAGGCAGGGACAGTCGTTTAGTTAACTAGATTTCTTAGACTAATTAAGTGAATCGGGACAATTCTGGGTCATACAGCAATTCAGAGAGAGAGGAGGATGGGGATACAGGGAGTGAGTGAGTGAGTGAGTGAGTGAGTGAGTGAGTGAGTGAGTGAGTGAGTGAGTGAGTGAGTGAGTGAGTGAGTGAGTGAGTGAGTGAGTGAGTGAGTGAGTGAGTGAGTGAGTGAGTGAGTGCGTGCGTGCGTGCGTGCGTGCGTGCATGAGTGTGTGACTGTGTGTTTGTGAGAGAGAAAGAAGCAGAGATGAGAGAGGGGGAGAGAGAGCGACAGAGAAAGTGAGCAGAATGTGATATTTAATGACCAAAGGCAACTTATGTCCCTCCAGACTCTGTGCTTGTCTCTTAAGTGCTTTTCTCTGGATAAATATTTGCTATAAAGTAAAGCCACTTATCCAAGTCCCAGGACAACAAACACACACACACACACACACACACATGCATGCATGCACACCCACACACTATCAGCTCTATAGTTCCCAGCACATCACCCTCTCTCTATCCGTCAAGCTGCTTTACAGACAATGGACATCACTGTGTCTATCAGTTACAAAGAGCTTAGCCGTCACTTCTCTGTTTTTGCCAGTAAAACAGGCATGTGTTTGCAAGCCTGATAATTCAAAGCCGTATTTGTGTTCCATGATATGATGATGTTGACTGTAAGCAAACACGTGGCAGAGCAGCTCGCCACCGATTATATGGCCGGCCGCAAAGAGAAAAGTGACTTAATTGAACGTTAGACAGACTTTCGGAAATGTACTGTAAAGCGAATGGGTTAACTTTAGGTTTCTTGTCAGACGTTAGTCACGTTACACTGGGGCTGTACATGGTGAATTCAAAACACAGCGGTTGTTTGTCTTGTGTTGCACACCTGGTGGACGGGCATGTCTTTCTCAGGGGATCTGCAGGGTCAGCTCCTCAGAGGTGGAGCTACTGAATGCGTTTGCTGCAGTTGCGTTTCCCTGTGAAGCATGAGCCAGCACACCTGCGTGGGGCTGTTTCAGTCAAGGACACGCAGTCAAGGAATCTGCGGGCCGATAAAGTGTATGAGGGGCTTTAAAGGACTGAAAGTGCCATTTACCAGAGGGCAAGGCTTTGAGACATCCCAGAGAGTTACTCATTAACCTCAGTGGTCCGGATGCATCTCCACATTCAGAGCAGCTGTTAATGACAAGGTGAATGGCCTCTTTCAGTACCAGATTAGCACCCTTGAGAGACTGGCTGGCCTCTGGCCTGGGGATCAAATAGTACAAGTCCTGAATAATGTTCATGGTACCTTGCTGGACTTTTTCAGAAAAAGTATTTTACTTTTCTTTCTTCCTTTGCTCTTGCTTTTCTATCTTCCTTTGCTCTTGCCCCTGAATTATCTCCCTCGTGTTTGTATTTGTTTACAAATGTTCACAACTGTTCACAAATGCACGCAAACAGAAAGGATATGTCTGAGATAT